>CAWUFW010002496.1:1800000-2189504 GCA_963921515.1 Calotriton arnoldi
TAAAGTATAGTTGCTCTTCCCATTGTCTTGCAGGATAAACTAGAGGATTTCAAGAATGTTGAGTGCCGGAAGTGTCATCTGAAAGAGCTGAAAACTCAGGGGCCGATTCACAGAACTAACCTGAGATAAAATCCTAAACTTACTACTTTTGGTATTCACAGAAGACATTTAGTAGTAGTAAAGTTAGGACTCCTAACTTTACTACTACTAAACTGAGATAAAATCCTAAACTTACTACTTTTGGTATTCACAGAAGGCATTTAGTAGTAGTAAAGTTAGGACTCCTAACTTTACTACTACTAAATGCCTTTGTGAATACTGAAAGTCGTAAAGTTAGGATTTTGCCTCAGTTTAGTAGTAGTAAAGTTAGGAGTCCTAACTTTACTACTACTAAATGCCTTCTGTGAATACCAAAAGTAGTAAGTTTAGGATTTTATCTCAGATTAGTTCTGTGAATCGGCCCCTCAGGAACAGACGCCCGACAAGGGAAATGCTGTGCCCGTTGCCAAACCGGAAGGACTTCGGAATTACACTGCAGAGACCTGAAACTGAAAGAAGGATGTCTGACGTGGGATCGCCGATACGTCCGTGTTCAGCAAAGAAACAATCAGGTAAGTGGAGCAGAAAGGGAAGGGGGTGAGGCGTTAGGAATACACGGACCAGGCTGAACGTGAAGCGTGTTCTTGCATTACACGGCCCCTCTTATTCTGGCTTGGCTCCGCCTGTGCAAACGTGCGATCGAGAGCGGAGCAAGCCTGACAGTTGCTTCATGCAATGAAGCATCCAAACACTTTTAGTAATAGTTAGTCTATTGGTACCGCTAATGCTTGCTTTATAATGTGTGTGTGCTGAAAAGGCTAATGCAGTGCTTAATTTGAGCTGGTGGTTGCTGGTGGGTGTAACCGGCATTTATTTTTGGGGACCAGAACTTATTTTTCCATATCAGATACACACAGATCAGAAATACGGCAAACCGGTCACAAAGGGAGAAAGCAGGAACCTGCAAAGGGAGAAAAAGGGGGAGGAGGAGGGAGAGTCTGGTAATGGATTAAAGACTACCAGCCTTGTATTAGGTGTGCAGATATTTAATTGCACCAGCACTGGGCCAAGTGATTCCTAACACGCTGTTCCATAAGACACAGAATTTGAAAGTGAAAAACAGTGAACAGTTAATAGTACTAAAAGTGTAGTAGGGCCATTGGGCCACATGTATCATGCATTTTACTGGTCACAAAAAGCCCAATTCACAGAATCGGGCCATTTGCGACTGCCAAAATTCATTTTGATATGTATGAATTCCAATTTGTGATTCAGTAACGTTACCGAAAGGCAATTTGGAAATGTGAATACATACCGATTCGGTATTAGGAAAGGGTGTGTTTAGGGCGTCTCTCCCTAAAACCGGATCGCATCGTTATGTAGAAATGTTTTGCAGCCAAAATGCGGTTGCAAAACATTCGCATTTTACCACCTACTTCAAGGGAAGGGACCCCTTTCACTTTGAGAATGTTCGTAAACATGTTTTTTAAGACCAGGAAGTGGCCCCACAGACCACAGCCTGCTCTTGAAAAATGAAAAGGAAACTTTTCATTTTTCTTTTTCAAATGCAACCCATTTTCCTTTGAGGAAAATGGGCTGCATTTAAAAAAAACGTATTGCTTTATTTAAAAGCAATCACAGACATGGTGGTCTGCTGACCCCAGCAGTCCACCATCCCTGTGATTTTAGCGATTCCTAATGGGTCGCAAATTGGGACCTGCCTCATTAATAGTAAATGAGGTAGGTCGATTTGCGACCCATTAGGAAACACTAAATGAAACTCATGGAGTTTCATAAATTGAAATAGCGATTACCGAATTGCGATTCGCAGAGAATCGCTATTAGGTAATCACTATGTGAAATAATGATTCATGTTGCTCACTCTCTTATGTAGTTGCACATGAACAAGAGCCTGGTCGCTGTTTTAGTCTGACAACATGTAAACATATAAACATCCTTATTTCTTTAGCTTATGAGACCCTCGAGTCATCGCCACAGCTCTCATCTATAAGGAGACTCTTCCAAATGAATGCATATTCTGCTCCCCTCTGCCACAGTTATGTGAATCAACTCACCCCAGCGTGCGATCCAAATTGCTAGTCCAAGAACCTGATACTGGATTCTAAAAAATTTAGTTATCTCCATTCCTTGGAGAAAATTGTACTAGACAATCCACATCACATCCAAATAAGTGGCTAAACAGTTTCTCCCTAACAACCACATACCTTCCTTTCTTACGGTCCCCTTCAGAAGACTTACTTGAAATCCTTACATTAGCCTAATACAGGTTGCTGAGCTTCAGAGCATTAGGTCAACCACAGATTCAACTGGAAATCTGTGCCTGGGAACTCTTTACTGGACCCTGTGATAGCTTCTGTGCCCTTTCTCCATAGCATTTTACTGTTGATGTAAGGCCTGCCAAAACTTTCCCTCGCACTATCTTATAAGATAAGTGCATCACTTAGGGGCCGATTCCAATTCGGGTTGGAAATCTCTCCGACCGAGCCGGACCCGGAGAGATTTCTGACCGAATCGGGCCCTAGCAGCCCGACCGAACGAGTACGATGCGCACGTATGCCATCGGACTCGAGTCGGTCGGACTCCCATTGAAGTCAATGGGAGCCTGTCGTACAACGCGTACGCGGGCTCCCATTGACTCAATGGGTGCGAGGCAGACAAGGGCGCCCCCTACAGCGTGTACGCGGTGAAGCGACTCGCGCCATACACGCACAGGTAGGGGGGACCCATGGGTCCCCCCTGCGTGCGACTCGTGCGGCTACGCGTACAGGGGGGTCCGACACGGACCCCCAAAGTACGGCTCCGACTGCTTCTTCGAGCCGGACGGCGCGAGTCGGTCGGACTGCTCGCGGCGCGCATCGTACTTGCCCGGCCGGGGAGCGTGTCCATTGCGAGGTGCGCTGCGCATCCGTGCGAGTCGGTCGGTGCGGTTGGGACGGGCGTACGAGTCGGTCGGCGAATTTGCACGCGCTCGCATCGTACTCGTTCGCCGGACGCACGTACGAATCGGTCGGGAATAAGGGCTCCAAATCGGATCCGGTTCAGCCGAATCCGATTCGGTGCCCTACCGGCCGAGATCGGAATCGGCCCCTAAGTTGGTATCCTTTCGGTTCCCACCTTATGCAGCAAATAAGAGGAACTAGGCATAGCGAACATGCCTCAGAATGCTTGCCAATTGAGCCCAATAAGCACATATATGTGTATATCTTGTGCACTGCTCATTCAATCTTTTTACAGTTACAATGGTGGGGACACGCAAACACAGGAAATACATAACTCAATGCAGAAGCCTGACATCTTGGCATCCTTGGAAACAGGTTGAACAATTTCATACCATCCCTATAAGGTGAGGGAAACCCTGCTGCAGCACCAACACAACTGACTTGTGACTTTTCAACTGAACCGTACATCTCCTGAGTATGGTCAGATGTGGAATGGTAAGAAATCAACAATAAAACACATTACTTTGCTTTACCAAACATGGGATTGAATATTGTTGGGAATCACCATAATCAAAGGCAATGTTTTCAACTGTACTCTATTGAATACCTTAACCCCTTTACCGCGGCGAACATTCCACGCCGGTGCGGCACTTCAAAGGAGTGGGCGGGACCGCGTCGGCCAACGGACGTGCGCAGCACTACCGAGGTAGTGCTCGCGACGGCCGTTGGCCGACGAACGCAGCGAAGGGGTTAATTGAACTCACTACATAAAATAAACAGGAATCCACTCAGTCTGCCAAACATATCAAAAGAGGCTGTATTTTTATGCACTTGATGATATTGATCCTGCAGTTTCTGCTTTCTCAGTAATGTTAAAATCCACAAATCCAATTGTTATAGGACGAGGGATGGCTTCAGGGAGTGCCACTGGGGCACGTGGCCTATGGCGAGGAAACTGTTTCTTCCTACTGTAGCGAGATTACACAACAGATAAGTACAAAACATTCCAAAGACCTGATTACGAACTAGGACAAGGACACATCCTACATGCACTCCATCCTTTCCCATGTACTTATATTGGCTGCCTGGCACGGATCACTGACAGAATATCGACAACAACAATATCGACCTACAGAAATATTGTGACAAAAATATCGTTGTCAAAAACATCGAGCTCCTATCTTCACAATGGTAAGTACAAAAATAGCGAGAAAAAAAATATTGTAAAAAATATCGATGTATAAAATATCGTTTTTTTATATGTATAAAAAATAATGTAAAACAAATTAAATAATAAATTAAACTTTAAAAAAATTATTTAGATTTGTTTGTAAATGTTAACAATTATAAGTAATCAATTTAATGTAAAAAAATTAAACATACATATATAAAATGTAATATATATATAATTACTTAAAAACAATTAATAAATGATTTTAATTAATTGTAAAATGTTATAAATATATTAAAAATAATAAATAAATATATATACATACACCTGTAACATAAAAATTAATAATAAAAAAATTATATTATAAATTAAAATATTAAAATATTTAATATTTTTTAAACCTACATTTTGCACTACATTGAGGGCAACAGTAGAGAAAGTGTTGGATAGCGGAGGGGTAAAAATTACTATTCCCACTCCAGCGAGTGCAACAGTAGGGAATGTGTTGGATAGCGGAGAAGTAAAAATTACTATTCCCACTCCAGCGAATGCAACAGTAGGGAAAGTGTTGGATAGCTAATAGGTAAAAAATACTATTCCCACTCCAGGAAATGCAACAGTAGGGAAAGTGTTGGATAGCGGATAGGTAAAAATTACTATTCCCACTCCACCGAGTGCAACAGTAGGGAAAGTGTTGGATAGCGAAGGAATAAAATGTACTATTCCAACTCTAGCAAGTGCAACAGTCGGGAAAGTGTTGGATAGCGGAGAGGTAAAAATTAGTATTCCCACTCCAGTGAATACAACAGTAGGGAAAGTGTTGGATAGCGGAGGGGAATAATTTACTATTCCCACTCCAATGAGTGCAACAGTAGGGAAAGTGTTGGATAGCGTGGGGGGTAAAAATTACTATTCCCACTCCAACGAGTGCAACAGTAGGGAAAGTGTTGGATAGCGGAGGGGTAAAAAGTACTATTCCCACTCCAACGAGTGCAACAGTAGGGAAAGTGTTGGATAGCGAGAGGTAAAAATTACTATTCCCACTCCAGCGAATGCAACAGTAGGGAAAGTGTTGGATAGCAAATAGGTAAAAAATACTATTCCCACTCCAGGAAATGCAACAGTAGGGAAAGTGTTGGATAGCGGATAGGTAAAAATTACTATTCCCACTCCAGCGAGTGCAACAGTAGGGAAAGTGTTGGATAGCGAAGGAAAAAAATGTACTATTCCACCTCCAGCAAGTGCAACAGTAGGGAAAGTGTTGTATAGCAGAGAGGTAAAAATTAGTATTCCCACTCCAGTGAATACAACAGTAGGGAAAGTGTTGGATAGCGGAGGGGAATAATTTACTTTTCCCACTCCAATGAGTGCAACAGTAGGGAAAGTGTTGGATAGCGGAGGGGTAAAAATTACTATTCCCACTCCAGCGAGTGCAACAGTAGGGAAAGTGTTGGATAGCGGAGGGGTTAAAATTACTATTCCCACTCCAACGAGTGCAACAGTAGGGAATGTGTTGGATAGCGAAGGAGTAAAATTTACTATTCCCACTCCAGCTAGTGCAACAGTAGGGAAAGTTTTGTTTAGCGGAGGGGATACAATTACTATTCCCACTCCAGTGTGTGCAACAGTAGGGAAAGTGTTGGATAGCGTAGGGGATAAAATTACTATTCCCACTCCAGAAATTGCAACAGTAGGGAAAGTGTTGGATAACGGAGAGGAAAAAATTACTATTCCCACTCCTGCAAGAGCAACAGTAGAGAAAGTGTTGGATAGTGGAGGGGAAAAAATTACTATTCCCACTCCAACAAGTGCAACAGTAGGGAATATGTTGGATAGCGGAGGAGTAAAACTTACTATTCCCACTCCAGCTAGTGCACCAGTAGGGAAAGTGTTGGATAGCGGAGGGGATAAAATGACTATTCCCACTCCAGCGAGTGCAACAGTAGGGAAAGTTTAGGATAGCGGAGGGGAAAAAATTACTATTCCCACTCCAGCGAGTGCAACAGTAGGGAAAGTGTTGGATAGCGGAGGGGTAAAAATTACTATTCCCACTGAAGAAAATTTAAATTTAAAAACAAACAAAATATCAACTACAATATAAAAGATAAAAACAATTCCAAAAACAAAACATATATCAAAAATTAAAAAATTACAAAACATAATATAATGTCAAAAAAACTAAACATTACATACAAAGATTATTTTCTAAAAATTTAAAAATAATTTACAAACAAATGAATATTTTATAATAAAAATTATTTATAATCAAAAACATTATTTATTACATAAATATAATATTTTTTTACCTACCCTATAACACCACACAATTTACAACACACATCTAAATTTAGAAAAAAGTGTACCTCCATAATTAACACAATTATTTATCAATTAAACACATATTATTGATTAACAAAAACATTAAAACAGATAAAAATTAATATACTAACCAAACGTTACGCCTATATAACCAAAATCCACAAACAAAATAAAAAATAAACAATTGCCAAAAATATTTATCAAGTAATAAATAACTATTAATGATCAAGTAATGATTAATTATTTTAAACTAAATTGCTTTCCACCCTCTACCCCAATAAACACCACAACACACACCTAAAAATAATTACACAATTTCCATAACTAATTTTACAATAATAAATTATTATCAATTAACCACAAATCAATAATTAATTTACAAAAATGTACTTACCACCATTTACCACTATAAACCCCACAACTCACACATCAAATTAATTACACAATTGCCATATCTAAATTTTAATTAATTAATTAGCATTAATTAACAAATAATTAATTATTTAAAAATAAATTACCTCACACCCTATTCCCCTATAAACCCCACCACCCATTTCTAAAAACATGACACAATTAACATAATTAATTAACAAATAATTAATTCATTAATAACAATTAACAAGCAAATTATAAATAATTATTAATATATTAATTTCCACAGTTAACACTATAAAGTAACAGTAAATAAATATTATATAAAAATATTAATAAATATTTTAAAACTAAATTACTTCCCACCCTACTCCCCTATCAACCCACAACCCGCTCCTAAAAAATGACACAATTAACATATTTACAAATTAATTAATAAAAATTAACAGCCAATTATTAATTAATTAATAATAAATTAATTCCCACAGTTAACACTATAAAATCTAAATTAAATGAATACTAATAAATAAAAATAAAAATTAATATTTAATTTATTATAATAAATTACTTCCCACCCTATTCCCCTATAAACCCACAACCCGCTACGGAACTAAAACGCAAAATTAATTTAAAATAAAATTAATAACTACTAAAAAATTAACACATATATTAAAAAACAAAAGCAATACTTGGACAAAAATAGAGCACAAACATTTAAAATACATACTAAAATACATAACACTAATTAAAAAAATTATATTTTTAACAACTATATTTTTGCAAACGATATTAATGACTTTGATATTTTAAAAACAAAATTTCTTACCTTAAACTCGATATTCTTGACCACGATATTCTTGCTGTCAATATTTCTGTGTCTCGATATTTCAAAGTCGATATTAGTGCAAGTCGACATTTCCAACTCGATATTGTGACTCTTTACCACCTGGTACCTTGGCACACATACAAGTCCAACTCAGCCTATCCCATCTTCTTTTACTCTACTAAATTTCCATTAACCCAGTCCAACCCACTATATCCCACCCTACCACATCTAACTCAGCAAAGTCCACCTTTTTTTACTCCACCACACCTTCTAATTTCCTACTACTCTTGGTTCAGTCAAGCACATCTTCATAAAACCAAACATACCTCCTCAAACAGCACCCTCTCACACAACCCTCACACCCAAGTCAATCTACCATAACATTTCCCACGATATATCACTCAGCAGTACACCCCTTCACACAACTCAGAAAGCTTACTCACTGCAGTACACTTTGAACCAACTCATTACATCTCACTCAGAATAGCATACAATGACAAAGCCTTGCATGCAATATCCAGTCCAGAATCCCACTATCCCATCTCTCTACATACAATACCCCACCATTATCTGCTCATTCCAGCACTTTGCCATAAGTCACTCCAGTCCTTAAACAATCCAGCTAGGCTCCATTTATGCAGATCAATAACAATTCTTCTCAAACTCAAACATACATCATAAAATATAGAGACTCCAGCATTACCTCCTGGCGAGGTGGCATAGAGTTGATGGCACATTTACTAAATATTTATTGTTGTAGTCACTGTCTTTGGCTGGGTTCTTCCATGTTGAAAGCATATAAAAGGATTTAGTGTGGGCTGCCAGGATGCTTGAAGATGTGTAAGGTATGCAAATCAAGATAGCACAGTAAAAGACATGCAAACTAGTCTACTGCCCTGTTAAAATGGAAGATGCCGGACAGGGTAATGATGCTATACTTCATTATTCTGACTTAACAGCCTCCACACGCCACAATAGCTATGAGGGCAGCCAACAAACTGTCACCACCAACCGACAGTAGAATGTTGACCTGCATGAGAAGCCCGAGCAGAGAGGGGTAAACCACAGGAGGAAATGAGGGGGGGAGAAAGGGACAGTTCCAAGGTTAATAACCAGGTGCTAAAAGGGAGACATTACAACACATCTCCCTCCTATATAAAAAGGGGCAAAGTTTACAAAAAAACAGGGTTACTTAAAATTGACCTAATAATAAGAGGTCATCAATGCATTACATGCAATCCTGTTATAACAAGAACTCTAAGCAAAATTGGAAACTTAAAACATTATAAACAGCAGAAATGCATCCCACTCTATTCGACACTGCAGTCGGTGGCACTCCACTGTACGACACTTATCTGTACTGTTTGACACACCGCTCCACTCTATGAAATCCACTCTACAATACGACACACCATGCCACTGCACCGTGTGAAACTTTACTCCACTGTATGCTACACCACTCCCTTGAGGGTATCCAGGTGCTGCTGCCAGGTCTTGTGTCCCCTTCTGAATTGCAGCAAGGAGGATGAGTTTTGTAGGAGAAATGGGAGCTTGTTCCATGTTTTCGCGGTGAGGTGGGAGAAGGATGTCTTCCACTGTTGCTGCAATGTATGTGGGGTGTGTGGGTGAGGAAGAGGGATGCGGGGCATAGGAGTCTGGACGGGAGGTGGAAATTCAGTCAGTGGTTGGTGTACTCTGGTCCTAGGTTGTGGAGGGCTTCGAAGGCTTGGATTAACATCTTGAACTGGCATCTTTTCTGTACAGCAGAGCTTTTGGTTGGAATGATGTGGGTCCACTTGGGGAGGTCAAGGATGAGTCTGGTTGCCGAGTTCTGTATTGTCTGTGGTCTCTTGAGGAGATGCATGGTGATACCTGCATAGAGTGTGTTGCCACAGTCTAGTCAGCTGGTGATCAGGGCGTGTGTGACAGTGCGTCTAGTGTCAATGTGGAGCCACTTGAAAATCTTGTGGAGCATGTGCAGGGTTAGGAAGCAGGAAGAAGAGACCGTGTTGATCTGTTGCACTGTACAACACTACACTCTATGGCACTAGAAACTGCAACACTGTCCTCCACTGTACTCTGCAATCATCTATTTAACAACACACACATGAACGACACTCTGCACAAAGATTTAAAACACATTTTTATTAAAAAATAAAAACCATTTAAATTCAATTATAAAATGAAAGTTTAAGCATAAGTTATAGTTAGGAATTTATTGTATTTCTGCTGCAGTGATGTGCTAGTTATAAAATTAATTATATCGGTAGTTAAACTGGCCATTTACTCCCCATATAATTTATCTGCCGCCTCCTGCCTCTGCGCTTTTTTACTTGCAGACGTTTTATGGATGTTTACTGATCTGGATTCCGAAGTTACAGTGAGCTCTTCAAAATATTAACTTTTGCAGTCTGCATTCCCAGCACTAGTGTTGCCCCAAGACACCTGGAGACAGTTGTGTGTCCATTTCAAAATTCCAGGATTTAAGACTCTATAAGCCCACATTCATGTATGTTAATTATCGTGTTGCCCCCATCCGATGCTTGAAATATTCACATGTTGCACGACCCCTTACCTGCAGGTCTTGAAGACTTCCCTGCGTCTTCAGACACGGACTTGAATTCTGCCTCATGGACATCAGTGCAATTGTTTCCTTGATGATGCCAACATCATCTTTGCGTGAGCGGACTGCCGCGACTCAAACATCCACTTTTTAACGGTTCCCCAGTCCTTGGCGGTCACTTCTAACAGTGGTACGTGGATAGATGGGGTAGCCCGTTTACATCCAAGACAGAGGTCCTTCAAACATCCAAGAAAAACTACCAAATACTCACACGAGTGCTGCTGGAAATGTGTTTATAGAACCCATCACTGCAACACATTTCCAGCATCACTCATGTGAGTATGTCGCAGTTCTTTGTGGATGTTTGAAGAACCTGTGTGTGTTGGATATATATATATATATATATATATATATATATATATATGTTCACTTCAAAAACAAAGGTTGAAGTAACGTTATAGTTAGTTAAGTGAAATGTTCAGTAACAACGTCACATTTTAAACTAAAATAAACACATGAATTTTCCCATTATACTTATCTCAAGTAACGATAACTCGTGCCCTGTGGTAAGTATGACCCCCACCATGCACAGTTTTCTCATCAATAATTTCATCGCAAATATTGCAGTGATATTATCAATGATGTCATAGAAGATGCCATGAGTGATCTGATATTCTGATATGAGGCACAAGGCCTTCATTGCCCCATGGACCCACCTCCCATGGCCAAATTCCAATATGTACGGATGGGAGCTGCGTTGCCCCCTCCTCGAGCCTTAAACCGCCTGGGCAATTCCACCCTCTGGGGTCAAATACAATTAAACAGGGGGTGCGGCCCCCCCTTCCTGTGCCTTCTTGGGGCCCAGGGACCACATTACCCAGGGCCAAATTCTAGGCAGAGGGGCACATGCAGCCCCCCTCCCTGAGCCTGGACCCCATCTCCTGGGGCCAAATATATAAAAGAAATGGGAGGGGCCCGCAGCACCCCTCCCCAAGTCTTATTTAGGCCCCGGGGACCCCATCCACAGGTGCATGTCCAAATTATAGGTGGGTGCCCCCGGTCCCTCTGAGTCCCCCCCACAGGGCCTAAGGGGCAGGGTATACCTACCTTGTCCCCTTTTCAATAAATATATATTTTTTACATCAGGAGAGGGGACTAAGTCAAAAACTACTGAACGGATTTACACAAAATCACAAAAAGCACAATCTGCAGGCCAAGATTTAGCTTCCTGCCAAATTTGGTATAATTCAGTTTAGCAGTTTTTTGGGGGTAGCGCTTCCTAAAGAAGTCTCTGGAAAATGCATGGGAAAATTTGCTTGTAGGGCTCCCTTTTTTCTTGGCCCCTGCTTGACGGACCACCCCAGCACACTGCCTCAGCACACTTGTTAAGGGTTTCACACCAGTCTATTGTAACCCAAGACAAGCTGGGGCCATGACAGGGATGCACAAAATTTCAGACACCTCTGTAGTGGGAGGAGTCCGGAAGCTTCTTTCAAAGCTACCACCAGGTATAAATATTGGACCGTCAGACCCAACTCTCCAGTACACATCTGGACCTGTGAAAGCCTCAGAAGAAACTCTGCTGTGCAGTTCTGCTGCAAGAAGGACTGCTACTCTGCTACCCTACTGCTTGAATGAGAAAGACTGGATCTGCATCTTGAACCCAGAACCACCAGAGTGACTCCAATGGCTAGTTGGCTGGCATCCTGATCAGAGCCTTAAGGCGAGAAAAGGCTCCAGCCACCTCGAACCCAGCACCTGGAGTCTGCCTACTGTGATCATACACCAGCAAGTGGTGCCACCCCAGTTCCGGACCCTTGGAAATGGGACTGTAGTTGCTCTGCCAGCCCAAATTGTGGTCCCAGCAGAACTGACACAGCACAACACATCACCTCGGAGCTACGCATTGGAACCGCAGCTGAACGACTCATCCTCGCATGACCTTGCATCACAGCCTGCTACTCCTCAAAAGCACCACTGTAGTGTGCATTCTCGACACAGAACTTTGCATGGCTCGGCAACCCAGATTTGAGGTATCTTTGTTTAGCAGGCCTAACCTGGTCCCTGTATCTGGCCTGCACTTGGACTGAACTTGTGACTTTGTCCTGGTTAGAAGCGACCACATAACCACAGGTGGCGCTTTGTTCTTTTAAGAACTATTTCTACTTAAACCTTTAAAATAGCATATGTCTGGTCATATTGTTTGGATTTTTGCAATTTTGGTGTCAAATAATGGATTCCATTTTACTCTATTGTTCTAAGTTGGTGTAGGATTTTTCTTGTGTTATGTTTTTACTTTATTACTGTTTGGAGTCCTTCATAAACTCTTTACACTTTGCCTTTAAGTTAAACCTGACTGCTTTTGATCCAAGCTACCAGAGAATAGGTACAGGTTAATTTGGGATTTGCTTGTGTTTCACCCTGACAAGAATTGTGGTTGCTGCTTGAGAAGGGTTTCACCCCACTCAAACAGAAACCCAATTTATTACATTGGTGTTCAGCGCTGAGATCTAGGATTTGTGTTTGTGCAGTAGAGTGCCATAGAGTGATTTTGTCTAACACTAAAATCTCACGTAGATAATTTGATGCTATATTGAGTTTATTTAAAATTCTCCATGATTGGCTCTTTTGCTTTTTCCAAATTCACCCTCGTTCTACCTATTTGTGCCTGTGGCTACACCTACAAGGATGGAGTCTGAGCTTGCCAACCTGGATAACTACACTGTGGTTGAGCTCAAAGAGTTCTGCAAGGAGAGTGGACTTCCAGCAAGATGAATGCCAGGAAGCTGGAGCTACAGAAGGCTCTGAGGTCCTGGGCAAACAATTATCAATCACTGGCAGCAGCAGAGGATGACGTGGAGGGGAAGGATGATTTGGAGGAGCAAGTTGAAGACCTGGGTACAGGCCCTGAAGTACAGCACATAAGGGAGGGGGATAACATGTCTCCTGAATTGGAACTCCCCCCCAGAGCAAAAAACTGTGTGTCCTCTCAAGGCCTGACCCCAGAGGAGCTGGCGGACAGAAAGGCTGAAAGGGAGTTTTGGCTGAAAATGGAAAAACTTAAGATGGAGGAAAAGAAACTGGCCTTGGAGGCTAAAAGAGCCTTGGAATAAAGAGACTAGCCATGGAGGAGAGGAGAATGGTCCACGAGCTAAGTCTCAGAGAGCTGGACATCAGAGCTAACCAAACATAGTCCAGCAATAATGATGGCAGCATACCCACAGTGCCCTCTTGAGACAAGACAGACCACTTTCCAAGGGTCTGCCACCTACCTTTGTTGTGGGGGGTGACATTGATAAGTGGTTTGAAGCCTGTGAAGTTACTCTGGAGATGCATAGGGTCCCTGAAGGGATTGGGGTGCCAGTCTCTGGGGACACATATCTTGTGAATGTAGGAATGCCTTACTGGCCCTGGAAAAGAGGGACAATATGAGGTACCACCTCATGAAGGACATCCTTATCAGGAAGTATGGCCTCTCCCTAGAAAAGTACAAGCAGAAGTATAGGGGCATCCAGAAGCTGCCCTACCAGTACTGGGTTGATTGTGTGGATTCCTTTTGAAAGACACTGGGTGGTTGGCTGAAGGGTAGTGAAGTGAAAGCTTACCTAGGGCTGTACAATTTGATGAGAAAAGAACACATGCTTAGTCTTTGTTTTATAGAGCTGCGCCAATACCTGGCTGATAGTAAGCTCACTGACTCCAGGAAGCTTACTAAGGAGGTGGATCACTGGATCAGCACCAAATTCAACAAGAAGTTATCTGGGGAGATCACCAAAAGGGTGGACAGGCTCCCGACCAGAAGAATGGGGCGGTAGATAAACATATAAAGAAGGAGTTCTCTAAAGGTCCCCAAAATAGTTCTAAAGAGCAGGATTCCCAATACCCACCTGAACAAAAGAAAAATGGGTTCCCTGGTCATAAGTCGTCAGGGAAGTTCACCCCTAAGTGCTATGAGTGCCATCAAGTTGGGCGGAAAGGGGATGCCAAGTGTCCCAAGAGCAAAAACAACAATTGATGGACAGAATGCCGAACAATGTCATATATTCACCCCAGTACAGAGATCTTGGCCTAAATCCATCTTTTTTTTGCTCACCATGCCATTCCAGTTTGAACCCAGCCATATGCAAATCAGTCTTGACCCTGTGCCCAATGGGAACAGTCCAGCCCGAACTGCCAGGCCAGGTCCTCCCTGGACTGGAAACAAGCATCCAAGGACCGGTTTCGGGGTTTCACCCCTCATCAGCCAGGATAGCTTGACTCCAGTGGCATGGAGAGCACGGGACCCACGTCTGGGCATACCCGTCCCACTCAGGGTGACAAATGCAAAAACAGCAATTGATGGACAGAATGCAGAACAATGTCATACATTCACCCCAGTACAGAGATCTGGGCCTAAATCCATCTTTTTTTTGCTCACCATGCCATTCCAGTTTGAACCCAGCTATATGCAAATCAGTCTTGACCCTGTGCCCAATGGGAACAGTCCAGCCCGAACTGCCAGGCCAGGTCCTCCCTGGACTGGAAACAAGCATCCTAGGACCGGTTTCGGGGTTTCACCCCTCATCAGCCAGGATAGCTTGACTCCAGTGGCATGGAGAGCACGGGACCCACATCTGGGCATACCGTCCCACTCAGGGTGACAAATGCAAAAACAACAATTGATGGACAGAAAGTGTCCCAAGAGGGCACAGCCTACCACTAGTGGCCAGACACCGGGACTGGCTAGTGTAGCGCTTGGGAAGGAGGTTGCCCCAGTTAGTAGGAAGGGAAATGCAGAGGTTAACCTAGTGTCCCTGGGTGATGGAGAGATGGTGCCAAAAGCCCGAATGCCTAGCAATACTAAAAAGTACAGGCAGTGGTCACCATCATTGGGCAGCTGGTGAAGGCTCTAAGAGACACAGGAGCCAGTATGACTACAGTCAGGTGTTATCTGGTGCCCTCAGTGCAGGTAATCCCTAATGTAGTCCACCAGGTTATAGGAGCTGATAACCATGACAGTTACAACCCAGTGGCTCTGGCTCCCTTTGAATGCAGGGGGTCCTCAAGTTGCTTGAGGGTAGCTTTGAGTCCATTCATGCCTGTGAATTGTCTGTTCGGTATTGACCTGGAGCACACTGGACCCAATATTGTGGCAAAAAATATCGTTGACAAAAATATTGTGACAAAAAATATTGTTTGCCACAATATTGTGCTCCAAGACTTATGATAGTAAGTACCAACATATTGGACAAAATATATAATTGACACTAATATAGTCCACAAATATTGATTTTTAATATAAATAGAGTTTATAGTAGTAAATATTAACTATTTTAACATATAAATGTAATTTAATATACGCTAAATAAATTCCACTAATATTTAATATTATATATAAACATATACTTATATAAACACAAAACACACATATATGTGTATATATGTTTTAGATAAATATGTATACATACATATATATAGTGTATCATAATTAGGGCTCCCGGTTTTCCGTTTAAACTGATTTTTACATATAAATACAGACGGAAAACTAGTTTTCCTTTATCTGTATTTATATATAAAAACGGGAAAATACTAGTACATTTTGCCGCGCTGCCGTGCACCAGCAGACCTGCCTACAGTAACAAACGCTTTTATTGATGCCTCAGCCATTTCTGGGGGGCTCAGCTCTGCCCCTCGAGTGAGGTCTTCATTGGCATCAATAGAATCACACCCCCAACCATCTGGTGTCTCCCCCTCCTTAGAGGGTTAAGAGGTGTCAGCCTTCCCGGGCGCACACACAGCCGCACCCGAGTACTTCACAGGTCTTTGAAAGACCATTTACTTGGTAACGAGGCTTTGTTCTTTCACTCCTCCAGGAATAGAAAGAAGCCGCCCAGAGTGGCCAAGAGGCTGACGGTCTGACCCCAGACCTGCCTAATTGCAGCGTATGCAGCCATTTCAAAACAAAAGTAGGTGCCCTCGGGGAAGGGGGTGGGGGCTGGAGTCAGTGGCGTATGGGACGGCAAAGCCTATTAAATTAAACACTGTCTGGCACTGAGGGGGCACTTGCAGCCTCTGTTATCTGAAGAGCGCGTTTGTTGTGCAGGTAGTAGTAGCCCAACAGGTTAGGGTGGAAAGGTCGCTGGTGTCAGAGACAAGCAGGGGAAGGTCCCATTGGAGGTTGCATAACTGAGGAGGAGGGCAGCAGCTCGCCACAGGCCATGGGCCGTCAGTGAGTGTATCTGAGTAAAAGTATTAACAACACCTGCCTGTGCCTCGGTCTGTGCCCTCCCCACTGTGGGTATGAACAGTAGCCTCACTCGTCTATTACAGGGCCGTCCACAGCTAACACAAAGTGGCCAGAGTGGTGTTATTTACACTCAAACACATTAGCGCCACCTTACAGAGTTTGCCAGTGAAGCGCTACTTTTCTTTTCATGTTAGCTTTTCAAGCAAAACGCTCATTGATTTCTGAATAATGAGTGTAAAAGCTTTAAGTTGTGTTCCCTATGAGTGTTTGCTTTTTCCAGTATGTTATTTTTTTCAGGCAGCATATTACTGTAGTCTAGTGCATAATTTGAATTGAATTGTTTCCAGGTGTTTATAGCGGGGCACAATTGGGTTGCAGCTGAAGGCAGTGTGAGTTTCTCTCAGTGGGGCAGTATGGTGTTCAGTGGGGGAGAGGATGTGGCACTCTGCAGATGACAGAAACTGCAAGGCTCTGAGACAAATGGCTTGTGATAGCACTTTTAAGCATATTTGGGACGTTCTGCAAATGGCAAAGTTTTCAGATGAATGTATAGTGTTGACCAATATGTATGCATTGGCAATTTAAATAAATGTGGAAAAATACTAGATGTAGCGTCGTCTTTTGCTTGTGGCAAAAATAAATGTGGATAAATACAGAAAAAATGCCCAAAAAATAAATATGGATAAATACAGACGGAAATGGCAAAAAAATAAATACCATAAAACCGGGAGCCCTAATCATAATTAATAAAAACACTTTTATATTATAGTATTTTCTTCAATTTGAAATTCATTACTATGAATATATATATATATATATATATACATTCATAGTAATACATTGCACTATATATATATAAATATATATAAATATATATATATATATATATATATATACTCAATAAAAACAATTCAATAAGAAAAAATATATTCATTAATGTAGACAATAAATAAAATATAAACATTTAAAACCACAAAAAGCACATTTACTAAAAATATTATAAGAACTAAAATACATTTAAAAATAAAAGCAAATAATATAAAATAAAGAAAATAAAATGCTATAAAATCTATTTACCCAATATTATGAAAACTATTGGAGTCTACAAATACTAAACATACTATTTTCACACGTTCATGCAACAGTAGGGAAAGTGTTGGACTTTGGAAGGGTTAGATTTACAATTCCTACTCCAGTCACTGCAATAGTAGGGAATGTCTTGGACTTTGGAGTAGTTAGATTTACTATTCCTACTCCAGTCAGTGCAACAGTAGGGAAAGCGTTGGACTTCGGAGAGGGTTAAATGTACTATTCCTACTCCAGTCTGTGCAACACCAGGGAAAGCGCTGAATTTCGGAGGGTTTAAGTTTAATATTCCAACTCAAAACAGCGCAACAGTAAGGAAAGTGTTGGACTTCAGAGGGATAACATTTATTATTCCTACTCCAGTCTGTGCAACAGCAGGGAAAGCACCGGACTTTGGAGTGGTTAAATTTACTATTCCCACTCCAAACTGCACAACAGTAGGGAAATTGCTAGACTTCAGAGGGGTAAAATTTACTATTCCCACTTCAAACTGCACAGCAGTAGGGAGAGTGTTGGACTTCGAAGGGGGGTTATTCCCACTCCAGTCTGTACAACAGTAGGGAAAGCGTTGGACTAAGAATGGGTTAAATTTATTATTCCCACTCTAAACAGCACAACAGTAGGGGAAGTGTTGGACTTTAGAGGGGAAAAGTTTACTATCCCCACTCCAGTCTGTGCAACAGGAAGAGTGTTGGATTTTGGAAATGTGAAATTTACTATTCCCACTCCAAACAGCATAACAGTAGGGAAATTGTTGGACTTAGGAGTGGTCAATTCTATTATTCCTACTGCAGTCTGAGCACGAATACTTCATTTCAAACACATTACATATATGAGTAATCCCATAAATGAGGAAAAAAATTAAACTCTTAACATAAAAATATTATTTAACAAGAAATATATATAAATATACATCTGGTAAGGATTAAAAACAATGAATCAATTTACATAATTACTATTCAATAATTATCAATTAATAGATAATTGTTAATTAGCTAACCACCCTATAACCCTACAAACCTAGCAGCCCTCACGTAAAATATAGCTAAAAAAATAAGTATGACATAATTTATATAATTAAACTCAATTAAATAATTAATTAACAATTATTAATTCATTGTTAATTAATAAATACCTAATTAGCTTCCCACCCAAGACACCTACAACCCTAGCAGCCTACAACTAAAATATAATTAAAATAAATAAGTATCCCATTATTTACAATTAAATATTTAATTTACAAATGATAACTAAAGATTAATTAATTATTATTTACTCAACTTTCCAGCCTCTAGCTCTACAAACTTAGCATCCCACAACTAAAATAAATAAATATTCCATATTTACATAAATAAAATTCAATTAAATAATTAACAATTAATAATAAATTGTTCATTACTTATTACTTTATCAACTTCCCGCCTTAGGCACCTACAAACCTAGCAGCCCACAACTAAAATATAAACAAAATAAGTATTCTATAGATTGCATAATTAAAAATTAATTAAATAATTCACAGTTAATAATTAATTGTTAATTAATTAACTTCTCAAACTTTGCCCCTACAAACCTAACAGCCCACAAATAATATATACCAAAAATAACTCAGAATTACACAGTTCACATAATAAATATCAAACATATAATTAAATTAAATGTATTTAATAGTTCATAATTAATTATTAACTAGTTAACTTTGCACCCCTATCGCCCTACAAACCCAACAACCAGCTACAACACTATAAATTACTATTAGAAATTAATAATATTTACAGAAACAATAGTAACACATAAAATTAATTTCTAAAATAAAACACATTAAAATAATTTAAAAAACGTATTTTAACCACTATGGGGCCGATTCCGATTTGGGCCGGAAATCTCACCGACCGAGCCGGACTCGGAGAGATTTCCGACCGAATCGGACCCTAGCAGCCCGACCGAACGAGTACGATGCGCACGTATGCCATCGGACTCGAGTCGGTCGGACTCCCATTGAAGTCAATGGGAGCCGGTCGTACAATGCGTACGCGGGCTCCCATTGACTCAATGGGTGCGAGTCGGACAAGGGCGCCCCCTAAGGCGTGTACGCAGCGAAGCGACTCGCGCCGTACACGCACATGTAGGGGGGACCCATGGGACCCCTGTGTGCGACTCGCGCGGCTACGCATACAGGGGGGTCCGACACGGACCCCCAAAGTACGGCTCCGACAGCTCTTTCGAGCCGGAGTGCGCGGCTCGGTCGGACTGCTCGCGGCGCGCATAGTACTTACCCGGCCGGGGAACGTCTCCATTGCGCGGTGCGAGTCGTGTCCGTGCGAGTCGGTCGGTGCGGTTAGACCCGGGATCGAGTCGGTCGGAGCGGTCGGGACGCCCGGACGAGTCGGTAGGCGAATTCGCATCGTACTCGCTCGCCCGGTCGCGCGTACGAATCGGTCGGGAAATAGGGCTCCGAATCGGATCCGGTTAAGCCGAATCCGATTCGGAGCCCTACCGGCCGAGATCGGAATCGGCCCCTCTATGTCTGAAAATGATATTAAAAACATCAATATTATTTGAAACAATATTATCTTAAAAAACGATATTCTTGTCAGCGATATTCTTACATCATGATTTTTATGTTTCACAATATTTAATTTTTCATTATTTTGTCTCCCGAAATTTACAGCTTGATATTTTGTTGAAACAACTTGGAAAGAGGTGGAGCTCTGGTCCCTCCTGGAGATGCTGGGGTTGCATGAGTGGTTATGCCTGACCATACAGACCATGACCACTCGAGATTATGTCCATCAATTGTTCTTTTTGCATTTGTCACCCGAGTGGGAAGGGTATGGCCAGACGTGGGTCCCGTGCTCTCCATGCCACTGGAGTTAAGCTATCCTGGCTGATGAGGGGTGAAACCCCGAAACCGGTCCTAGGATGTTTGTTTCCAGTCCAGGGAGGACCTGGCCTGGCAGTTCGGGCTGGACTGTTCCCATGAGGCACTGGGTCAAGACTGATTTGCATATGGCTGGGTTCAAACTGGAAAGGCATGGTGAGCAAAAAAACGATGGATTTAGGCCCAGATCTCTGTACTGGGGTGAATGTATGACATTGTTGTGCATTCTGTCCATAATTTGTTCTTTTTTCACTCAAGATGGTAGTCAAGAGGATCTGGAGCTTAGAAGAATGCACCAACGGTTCAGGATCGAAATAGAGGTTGCAAATCACTGAAAAGTTACAGGCCCCAAGTTGGGGTGATGTTAACCCATTAACAAATGGAAGGGGTCCCTTGGAATGCCTTCTCCTGTGTGAATGTAAAAAATTGTTTGTTGGGCGCAGGCAGTGGTCCAGGGTACCACTGTCTAATCTAAAAAAAAAAAGCAATCAGAGATAATGTCGACATCTGACCCCAGCAGGCCATTATCCCTGTGATGGGCACCAAACGTAGTGAGCCGCAATTTACGACCTACCTCGTATATATTGATGAGTTAGGTCAGATCTTGAGCCACTGTGATTCTCAATTTTGTGAACGGACCTAATAGTTTATAGGTCGGTTCACAAAATCCCACACTGGTTGCAAAAATACTGCTCACAATTTGCTACCAATATTTTGCAGCCAGTATTTCGTACATCTGGCCCCTACTCACTCAGTGAGAGATACCATAGATGCACATTTCAACTTCCTTGATCCATTCACAGTCGTTTCTTACATGACTCTTGCCCAGAGAGACTTTGCTACACTCCGCAGTCCAACATCACTCGCCTTTTAATTCTCAGCACAGGTATAATCCATGCACTAATCTATGGAAAACTGTTCCCCTCTTTAGTGTATTAATCTGAAGGTCAGGCTGGGGCAAACAGCCCTTGGAAGTGAGCACAACAACAACCAACAAGGGAATATTTTTGGATGGTGTAGTGCACAGGCTGCAAGTTGTCCTTTCGCATTTTGGTTTTCCTGCTTGGATCTGCCAGCAAATGTCTGGTGGCCCAGAAGAGAAAAAGATAAAAATGACCCCATCATCCTGGGAGACAACTGCCAGGATGTCATGGCCATTAGTCTTTGGGTTCTCAAAAACAAACTCCACTTTGGGAGTTTTTTTTTTTTTTTAAACAAAAATAGATTGCTGAGCGGCTATATGAAACATGACTTCGGCAAACCTACAGTGCCTTCAGAGGAGCTGCACGGGTGATGGAAGCTCCTTTACAGCTGTGGCCCATGCAGGTATGAACGATAGGGCGGTGTGGCCAGGTGGGGGGGATTTTGACAGACAACGACGAGGGAAAATTAATTATTATCTAATTTTCCCTCGTGGTTGTCTTCGAATCCCCACCCAACCAGGTCCACCACTCTTACCTGCACGGGCCGCTCCTGCTCCTTAGAAGGCACAGATATTTCCACCAGTCAGGCTAAGATCTCTAAATATGGAGGTCAGTCATCCATCAGGGTGGTGGGATAAGGCCATAAACAACCAGCAGCTGAACTAGAGGTGATGGGAAACTGGCACAGAGGTACCTAGCAACAGAGGCTCGGAAAAGTTAATGGCAGGAAGTAGCCCGAAGCCAAGGGACTGGTATTGAAAAAAATAAGAAAGGTTCAGTGGACTAAAGGCTGGATGTGAACAGTGCTTCTACAAAAAACACCAACACAATCAAGAGACAAGTTGTGAGGCAGAGAACTGTGTTGCGGTAAGCCTTTATGCGTTGATGCTACCTGTGAGGCCATGGATGTGGAGTACAATAAACTGATAATTTAGTAATGGCATGATTGGGCTTGGCAGTCTAGCTTGTTCTTTTCACCCAAAGCCACTACATCTCAGTTTTTTGCTCTCCAGTCAATTCAACTCAGTCCTACCTAGTCCGTTGGCAACTTTCATTCAATGTTCCAGACTAATTTGCTACAAATACTATTGCAACAAATTTTGCCCTAAGAATAAACACCTACACCACTGATATTTCCAGCATCCGTAGATGCCTTCTGAGGCTTTTTTCAAGGATCCTCGAGTATCTCGATTAATTTTATCGACTACTGACCTCCTGTACATCGACATGGACTGTCCAGGCTAGCAAGGATTGATAGGTGCCTTGAGAAGATGGAAACATTTGAAGTCAAGACCTCAGAGGATATGTAGTGGAGATGTAGTTGTTTCTGTTATCTAGCTCCATCCATAATACAGTGGAACACCTAGGCAAGCACATGTACTCTGTCCCAAATGCATTAAGTAATAGTATAGTCAATACAGCAATCTTCCACCTAAGACCATTAAGGCATATATTTCCATTCTGGCCCTCCTCTAAAATTAGACCTCCCAGCATTCACACACAGATCCAGTGCTATGGATCCACAGTTTAGCAGTTGGGCTCCATCTAAGCCTCGTATGAAAAGATAGTAACAACCCAGTCCTGGAGTCATTCCACTTGCTACCTAATAAACATGGTATCAATTTAAAAACATACTCTGTACCAAATACACACACAAGCAAAACATAGAGTATCAGAAGTCTTACCAACTATGGGGCCTATTAGGATGGCGGGCGGACCTGAGTCCGCCCGCCATCCTCGCGGTGTTGGGAACGGCCGCCAGACGTGCGGCGGTCCCGCACCGCTAATTAGGATGCGACCGCCACCCTGACGGTCGCATCCTGCATATTTGACATTGTGGCGGGTGCTGCTTACAGCAGCACCCGCCGCAATGCCAAAATGGCATGTTGTGCATTTGCATGCACAACGTGGCAGGCACCGCGCAGTGCCTGCCACCTTGTGCATGCAAATGGAGGGGGGTACCATGGGTTCCCCCCAAGTGCACCCCTCACCCCCACCGGGGGCCCGCATAGGGCCCCCAAAGAACATCCCCGCCAGCCTTTCCATGGCGGCAAAGCCGCCATGGAAAGGCCTTCACACCACACCATCCTAATATGGATGGCGGTGCCTGCTAGGCACCACCACCATATTAGGGGCCAATTCCGCCCGGCCGGCAATCGGAACGATTGCTGACCAGCGGAAAAGCTGCGGACGCACTTTGCGTCCGCCGCGAAACCTCCCGCCATTGTAATATGGCGGGGGGTTTCACTCGCTGCGATGTCGGGACGGTCGCCACCGCCGGCTCGGCGGTGGCGAACGTCCCGACATCATAATGAGCTCCTATATTCCTCAAATAGCTTCAAATCATGCTTTATAATCAGCCTATGCATGACTACTGACTGTATCACAAAGATATAAACATCTGTACACAAGTGAGCTTATTCTCAGTGCAAGTCACCAAACTCTGGAATACACTGCCAAAACATGACTAAACACAGAATAGCTGAAAACCATTGGAGTGAAATAATAACAGCAGGCTGTCTGATACTAAAGAACAGAACAAGAAATGCGAATAGTTTCCTTAGAGGTAAGGAGTCATGTGTTGTATCTATGCCAAATGTAAATTATTCACGTTCAATTCTTCCTTTTGTGTTATAGTAAATACAATAATTACAAAATGTGCCCCTTGCTTCTCATCCCAATTTTTTTTAGTTAACTCCCTCTCTGCTTGATGCAGCGCTAATCCTTTATTACACACTATGGCACCAACCATAAATTTCAACCACCACAAAACCAAGGGGTGCATTTAGAATTTGTCAGAGAGGGTACTCTGGCGCAGTGATGACAAAGTACACTCTCCACCAAACTGAAGGTCCCCCGTCTCATTTTGAGACAGACAGACCTTCATTATGTTAACAGCAGAGACTACTCTGTCTCTGACGTCTGACTTAAACCTTCAACGGTTTAGGGCCGTTGAAGGTTTGGCCATGTGTACGCACAGCCTATTAAAAGTGGGCAAACACATGGCCAGTTTTCACTGAATGTCACCACCTGGTAAAAACTGGTGGTAAGGAGCAGTGAACTGGTGGTATGGACAATGACAAACCCCACATCATGGAAGAAAACTCCCATAGCGAGGGGGCATTGATTTTTTATTTTCCCAAACAAAATCCCACTTTGGGTTTTTGTTTTGGAAAAAAAAAGATTGTAAGTTAGCTGTGTGGCTCCGTTACGTTGACGGAGCAGTCTGTCAAACTTACAATGCAGTAACAGGAACCGCCTTGATGGTGGTTGCAGTCAATACTAGAGATGTCCGCTAGACTGGCAGACATCTCAGAATTTGGCAGACGGGGACACCATCAGGGCAACAGAGTGATTTACCCTGATGGAGTAAAACCCCATCTGCCAATTACTAAATCAGCCTGTAAATGTCAACACATTGCCAATGTGTCACTCTGAATACAACACATTCATTGTTCCACTAGTCTTTATTTCACCAAACACATATGTCCATCTCTCCTTTTTTGCAAACACTGTCTTCGACTGCACAATCACTAATGCAGCCCATAACAGTGGTGCAAAATACATCCAGAAATTAAGAAACTACACCAGTGATAAATCAGCAAAATACACTGCCTATAATCACAAAGCTAATGTGTCAGGTGAGAAATTGAATATTTCTGATAGAGAAGAAAGAACACTCGTAGTTTGTTCATGACTGACTACAATGGTTTATGCAGTCTTGTTTTAGAAAGGCAGCCACACATTCAATGTTATACAGTGACTCAGAAGAGAGTAACAATAATTTTATTTCACCCTCACCAGGTTTGTGGATAGGAGGAACCATCTAGCCAAGGCCTCCACCATGTCCGTATACAAGGACAGTTTGCTACAGCAAGTAGTTGGAACAACTGATTTGGCAAGGTCGTCTAGGTATTATCAGGAATATAGGGGCATAGTTTAGTCCTGTGTTCTCACCCCGCCATCTGGAATGAAGTGAACAGTTAGGGGGAACAGGCCCGGACTCAAGCACAATCTTGAATTGGAGAAATCTCAGTGTCCTAAACTCAACGCTGGAGCTAACACTGATATTCACATAACTCAAGCTGCCTCCTTCTGGCACATGACGACATTAATATGTGAGTGTACTGTGTTAGAGTCAGGACCTGTCCCCCTACCTGCTCTCTTTATTTAAGGTGGGGTGGTTGAGACATCAGGACTGAACTATGCTCCTGTAGTCCAGATAGCACCTGGACAACCTCGCCAGGTGAGTTGTTATAAAATTACTTTAGGAAGTATGTTGTCCTCATTCCATTTTGTTTACTTTTTTTGTTCATCATTCCTTGAATTGCTTTACTTTATCTCTTGTTTTATTCAGTTAAACCAATTAAAAACAAAACTTACATTAAAAGTATGTTGTCCTTTAAAAACGCTTTTGAAGAAAAAAACCTGAATGAATCAGAAAACTCACCAATTCCAATGGGGAATAATATAACATTCTCATTTTGGATTGACCTTTGTATCCACTCACCACCACAAAACCACAAAAAAGACCACATTTGTCAGACATCGCAATAATATCTGAAACAAATCACCCCAAATTAGTTAGGAAATGTAAACATCAGCACTGGTGTGCCTGCAGGGCAGAGAATGGGCCCTCCAATTTTACAAGTTACGCCCTTTGCCATGCTACAGCTTGTTTACTGACGATGGCACTAAATACACGCTACAGCGCAAAGCATTGAAGTCTCACTTAAAGGCAAGCGGTTGCATTTACAGCTTAACACATGAAACAAAATGTAAGCAAAACAAATGCACAAACAGGACTCTGAACACCTGCTGCCCCCGTGATGATTTCCTTCTAAACACCATGTTTTAAATGGCTTTGAAAAACAAAGGATTTTTGAAGCCATGCCTTTAGGCGGTTCTTCTATAAACATGTTACTCTAAGCACTTTGCTTTATATGCGTTGGTAACTGAAAAGTAAGCTACAGTACTCTGTTTTCATTAAGAAGTGAAAAATATATTTAAGCTAAATCCATGATTTATCCAGGAAACCGCATTTTGTCCCTGTTTTGTGTGAGGTATTTTATATAGCATATTCGCTCACATTCGTTTGATTTCAAAAGCGTAAAAAATGAGTAGATATAGCAAGAAGGGACAGGTGTAAGCTGTGTACGGGTCCCATCATTGGACAAAAGATAATTTATACTGGTGAATTGAGAACTCGCTGACTCAAACGGTGTTGGAAGTGAGCTGTACAAAGGTCTGCAAAAGGGCGCGTCTTTCACAAACATTGTGGTATGAATGAGTGGAACATTCTAGAACTCTCCCTGCAAACCTGATTACCTCTTTTACCTGGGGGTTGGTAGGGACCATGCTTTCTTGCTGTCATGGTTAAATCTCTGAAAGGAAACATAATGAGCGCTCAGAAATTAATATTCCCCCTACTGTCCACCAGGATTGTCGTTTAAATGTCCTGGGAGTCTTCCACCATGGCTTATAATCACAATTCTGTTATTGACGTTTGTGGTGATCATATGTTTTTTTAAATTATTCTCCTAACTGCATTTACATGGATAATCTTTCCACTTACAGGGTGTTGCAACCGCTGGGTACTTTGGTTGTATAAGTATTTTTTTTATTTTATTTGAAAAGTTTTATAAAGCGCAAACATGACCCGACAGGGTATCAGAGCGCTATACATTTAAGCAAACCATAAAGGAAGTTAAGCAGACATAGGGTGATCATATAAGTACAAAAGAATCATTAATGAAGCACGAACTAAAAACTTTGCAATGCAAATACGGATAAATGTTTAAGATTGATCGCATATTTAATGGTTTTTCAAAAAATCTAACTTGCCAGGAAAAACGGCGTGCTACAGTACTCCCTCAGATCTAAGCATGTAGAAAAGGACTAGGAGAGTAGAAAAGTTCAACTTCTGTTAAAAGTACAAAAATGCCCATTTTTGGAGGGATAAATCTCATTTGCTTATGCAAACTTGCCCAAAGAGCTTTGAATTATTCAAGTAATAATGCCACCAGAGGAGTAGCAATCCTAGCTTACAAAAGGTGCCTAAGAGGCAAGTAAAAAAGAACCAATTAGCCTGGAAGAGTCACCCTTTACTCTGCCTATATTCCCAGACTATGTTCTTGTTGAGAGGGATATGGTGGTCCTCATTCCCATTAATTAGTGGCTGGTCTTCAAAATAATATGCCTCACTTTGAAATACATTCACACTATACATAATTCAAGAATGCCTTCACTATTAATGATAGGGGAGTGGTAAGGGTCTGAAGGATGCATGCCAGGACTACAAGCCCTCAAATATAATAAAGATATTTAATTTTTTCACATCAACCAAGCTCATTATCTATATCTGAGTTTTTTCTTACTCCTGTCTATCAAATACTATGATAGATCAATATCTTTCCATACTATTCTCTGATAATTTTACTGAATATACTATTAAATGTACCTTTAGAAAATAGTTATGGTATTAGTATTTATATAATGCTTACCACCCCTGATGAGGTGCTGAAGGGCTTTGTGGCCTGGTAGTATGCAACTCCGTGCGATACTTACGACATTAGAAATGCCATCATACATAAGAAATTACAGTACGTCATGCTGCTTTTCACATAGTTATCATGTAGGCTGTACACTCTTTCATGACAGTTCTCAAGCTTTTGGTACTGTTTGTCATTCTGATTATCACAGTATCATGCGGATTGTACACGCCCCTTCATGCCCATGTGTTGTGCAGTTGGTATGATATGTTATGGTGAAACAATATACAGTTTTTATGTGGATTTGCTGGCATGTCACCACACAATTTACCCATATGCATTGTTGTAAATGCAGTGCATGAAAACACTCAATTTAATTGAAAGTCTTTAGTATTCACCATTGTTGGAAAAGCCAGTGCTGCCTATCTGTAGACGGGTGTATCAGGATATTTGTCGTTCTTCAGAAGAGAGTAACCCTTTACATTTGGAGGTACAGGCAATGCTGTTCACAGTCTTGTCAGGTTTCTGTACCACTTTCAAAGAACTGGTGCATCTCAATG
Organism: Calotriton arnoldi; assembly: GCA_963921515.1. NCBI lineage: Eukaryota > Metazoa > Chordata > Amphibia > Caudata > Salamandridae > Calotriton > Calotriton arnoldi. The sequence continues at coordinate 1,828,415 of CAWUFW010002496.1, forward strand.
AGCTTGTCAGCCGTATAACTCAGTAAGTAGCCAATCACAGAAGGAAGACGGGGTCATACTGCCTTACATACCTGCACACAATTCGCCCACATACATTTAATGGTTTGTAAAAGTCAGTGTATGGAAGGCTTCTTTGAGCTGGTTAGCACATTAAATATGTCACACTATTTCCACACTAGCTATGGATTTCAATGACATTCCTAACTGATGGCATTAGTGGAATTTCATGACTGCACCACCGACCATGACATTACCTCCTCGTCAGACCTCCCTGTCACAGTCATTACCATAAGAGCAATAGCTCTTCCCCAGAACTTCCAAGCAAAACTCCTTAGTCCATCCCTACACTCCAAGCCACTCCCACTTCCTGTGGCATATAACCATTGACCCATGTAAGCACATCCTGTTGTTTTTTCTGTGAACTACTCCTTGCAAGACTCTATACTGTTTACAGGTAGGTGAGTGTGCAGCGGTCTGCTATAGCGGCCGTTGTGTGGGTATTAGGGGTCAAGTCCCTGCTATAGAGGGACTATGCTGTCGTGTTTGCAGCTCGCTGCCTCTTGCCCTTGTAGTTCTTTTGTGGATTCCTGGGGTTTCAGGTGTTTGTGGTTCCCCTCTTCCAGGTTTGTTTTCCCGCTGTAGCGGGGACCCCCAGGGGGTGTAGGGAATTTGTTGTGTGTGTAGCGGCACTTTTGCGGCACGCCTGGGGTGTGGCAGGACAGCCCCTCCTCTGGGGAGGGTGGGATTTGGTTTCAGAGCGCGGATCCCGGCAGAAGCGGGTTCGCGTTGGCTCTGTACTTTCGAGGCAGGTTGCTGCAGGCGCCTGCACAGCATGGCGCAGACGTGTTGCCTAAGGCTCCATCACCGCAGCCGGTTGCTGAGCCGGTCAGCGGGAAGTGGTGGTACTCGCTGGGAGTACATAGTTGGGCATTTTTGCGTTTACCGTGATGGAGCAAGGTAAATGAGAACATTTTGAACCCCCTAATATTAATGTTAATAATTAACGTTATTAATTGATTTTACAATTAATCAACATTTTACGTCTTCTTATAGACATTTTTGGTAACTTGCAATTTATGTGCAAACTAACCTACTTACAATTGTAAAAAGTGGAATAATATTAACATAATGGTTTGCGTACTAATTAGAGTGATATTGCATGATTTGTGCTATGTAGTAAATTGTACTGTGGCAAAAGGATGTGGATGGTAAGTAAACATAGCTTTATATGTCGCTTATGCTAGGTAACACCTAATTGGGGTACGTAGAATGACGGGTGGGAAACGAAAAGGCTTATTTTCTTTGTTCTTAACTGTTATTGTGTTTGTTTTCATGATAGTTCGTTCGGGCCTGCTAGGCCGCGCTGTAAAAATGGCTGCCGAGGCAGATGGGCTTAATGCGCAAGTGCAAAATGGCTTCCAAGCGGAAGAAAAGCTGCAGAAACATGTCACGTGATTGTTTGTAGAGCCCAGAATGAAAAGGGATCAAGGTCAGAATGACCTGTCACCAAAAATGTGTGCCAAAAAGGACTCAGCAAGAATGTATGAGAACCAAAGATGCAGCTGTGAATTAACAATGAACTGTTTAAAATAAAGTTACAAAAGAAGATACATAAGAGGAGCTGTCAATCGGATTGGTAATGTCCTAAAACCGTGTGAAAGGACACAATTATAAACATTTTTCGGAACTGGTTTGAGCAAGGAGGGCAATGAGGAGATGCTTGCCACCCCTCCAATGGACCAATTAGCGTGAATCTCGCCCCCAAAGATTGAAACATTTCTGTTTAGTAAGCTAGTAATAGGGTATAAGAGGACCTACTCTTAAGTAGGAGGAGCGCTATTCATACATAATTTTTGAGCACTGGACGTTGATGCTGGAGAGCTGCTGCTATTTTCTATAGGCCATTATATTTTTTAAATAATTAATCTTTTACTTCAAATCTGACTGGGAAGGAACGAGAACGTTGCGGGAAACCTGTATAGGTGGTCCGTCGAGGAGGCCTGTTTAGCGGGACAGTCAGTCAGTTTTTGGGAGTTCTATGCTGTGATCTGCAATTTATCTGCTGTGACAAACTTTATTTTCCCATCTGAAAGGGTATGCATAAATTCTTTAAAGTTTATTCCTTATAATGATAATAAATGTATTAATTGATTAATAAAATTTAGACTTATTCATGCATTTTTAACAAATAGATAAACTTTAGTATAATTAAAACTACGCGTCTGTGGTTCTTTAGCTCAATAATTAATGCAAATGTTTTAATAGGTTGAAGTGATTGAGCATGTCTTAATCACCATCAACTATTTCTCACTAGTTGGTCCATCGACCAAAGAGCGGAATACCTTGATGTTTTAGAAACCGACAGAATTAAAACTAATTATGTATGATGTTTGAGAAATGATCTAGTCAACTTTAAAAAGGTATCCTGTTCTCTTCCAGCAGTCATTAACTTTTTCTCCTAGGTAAAGTGGATGAGATCCAGGGAATATTTGAGTGAGTGAATGTATATGCGGTGTTATGGGCCCCACCGTCATATTGGTATAGTTGTTGAGAAAGAGTGTTTCCAACCTGGATGTTATGTCCACAGGAGAAGAAATAATATTAGTCGCGCTGGATCAATCGCTGACTAGGCAACGGGTGTGCATTAACTTAGACTGAGTCCCCGTGGCCCAGTGGTTAAGGTCTCTATCTTGTTCACCAAAGGTTATGTGTTCAATTACTGGGGTTTCAATGGTTTGTGGTCTTTGAGGTATAATTTATGTTTGGCTTATGGCATTTCTACACAATATCGCCCTTATCCAGAACGAAGGCGGGTCATTAGATTTGGCATTCCTAGTGATGTTACTTACTGGTTTCAGGGGTTAGATCCCTCAGAGGTTGTCCTGCATAGGTTGCATCTGGTGCTCTGCCTTGGGCCCTTAGAGCCTGGGCCAAGTTAGGTCATGGGTTTTATATGTGTTGGGTGACCATGATTGGTTGGCTTCTGGGTTGGCCTCCAGGCCTGCTGCTATTGGCTGGTTTCGCTGGAGACTGCCTGGGATTGGCCCTTGCTGGGTCATATTTTTGATTGGTGGTTGTAGGTATATATAAGTCAGTGTGGGAGCCCGCATATTCTTGTCACCACTGCCTGCTGCCAGGGGACTCCAGCCCCCACAACCCACTGTGCCAGGAGGCACCATCGCGAGACTGCAAGCGCCTGGAGGCACGTAAAACCAGCGGGGTCTCCCGCTGCGTGGGAGCCCGCATATTCTTGTCACCACTGCCTGCTGCCCCACAACCCACTGCGCCAGGAGGCGCCATCGCGAGACCGCAAGCGCCCAGAGGCGCTTAAAACCTGCGCCCATCCGAGCCCGGAGGAGGCTGGGCAGGGCCCCCCTCTTGGTTTCATCTGTCGACACTTGGGAAAAGGAGCCAAGCCCTAGCCGGGAGGCAAGGAGTTACAGTAAAACATAAGACTTTTCCTTTCTCTATGGATTTTAATTATGTGCATATAAGTCTTTTCTAATTATGGGGAAAAGAAACGCCACCCCTGCTGCTAAAAGCACCGACGCTACCCTGGATGGCTTCCTACAGAAATCAGTGGGGGCTATTAATAAAGAAATTTAAATCGCTGAACGTAGACTTTCATTAGTTCCACTACCCCCACCTGCTGTTCTGACTGTTGAACCTGTCGCTACCACTGGGGTCCACAATGTAATTACATCTGCAACATCTTCTGACTCACTGGCACAACCCCCACCCCCACTTTCACCCACTGTTGTAATCTTGAGCCAGGGTGTTCCAGGCACAGTGCCAAAGGGAGTGGAAGCTGCTACACGCTCATGCACGCAAAACCCGGGGGTTCAGAGTACAGCCGGGGGAAAAAGGAAGCGCACTAATCTAGCCGGGATTGACCATCGAGCAAGGGGCCAATCCCCAAGGGTTAAGAGAACAAAGCAAAACCCACCAGGAACTGCTGGTAGATCCCGTAGTGGAGGAGGATACAATATGTCACAGACAGAAATGGACACAGTGACTGACCAAATTAGTAAAGTGGTATTAGAGTCTTTGGAACCTATCTTATCCCGCCTAGGTCATATAGAGGAGCAGCTTGATCGATTATTGCTGACTGCAGGGAAATCAGCGGTGCAAAAAAAGCAAAGTGGTGGGCCCATTTCACTAGTGGCAAGTGTGAAAGGGGAGCCAATGCTTTTTTTAGTGTTTCTAAGGGCGGGTGGGCTATAAAAAGTGGGCCAATAAATACATACATTGCGACAATATCACATGAATCCCTCTCGACCTCGGATAACTGCTCCAATCAATTAACGGCACCGTTAGCTAGGGCATCTGGACATGATGGGATCCCCAACGGGGAGCAAGGGGTCACCACTCATTTAAGATCTGACCCCCATAGTGGGGAGAACCAGTTGAAAGAAAATACGCTCACAATTGGTCTTGCCCCTGGTCAGTTAAGCAGGCAGGGCGAGAACAACATCTTAAATTTACCCCCAGAGTGTACACCCTATACTCTGATCCTGACAAGGGTCCCGAATCTCCCACCTGGACAACAGGAAAGCTGCCAGAGCCTTATCAATAAATCAGCCTATTGGTGTACCAGCAAAATCCAGTCCCAGATAAATTGGCCCAAACACATTATCATGGCAAGGCGGATGAGCTGGTTGGGCAAAATACCCAAAAATAGAGAAGGGGATTGTGTAGTGCTGAATTTTAATGATAGGATGTGCACCGACTTGGCCTTGAAACATCTTAGAGAATCCCCTACTGAGCAGATACAGGCCCGTCACTTGGGTTTCTTCTACCCTCGACAACAGGGGATTTTTAAGAGCCAACATTTCTGGCAGCCGCCAAAGAATAGATACCCCCGCCCCCAGCCCCCCTCATGTATTCACCCTAACCGTTTTGAAGCACTTTCTGGTTTAACAGATATTGATTGACTACCCGCCCAACCGAGTAGATTAGATGAGACAGAACAAATAAGAGTTGATCCTGGGAGAGACCCTAATGCAGCTCCTGGTATAACTGGGAATAGGTTGGTCAATAATTCTCTGGGCCCTTCTTTATATAGCACAATAATTATTCGTAACGATACAAATGAAACCCGAGACCGGTAACTACCAGCCTATTTCAGCTTCCACACACAATCCAGGAGGGGTGGGGTTTGACTCGGTCACTACGCCTGCTAGGCTTGCCACTAATTGTAACAGGGTGGACACAGTGATTATGGACCATGAAATCTGTCCTTTTAGAATTATCTCCTGGGACATTGAAGGCATCCGCCCAAAATTATCGGACGAGGTTTGGTTAGAATATGTTAAGGTCTTCGATATCATTTATATACAGGAAACATGGTACAGGATGACGTTGTGTTGGACGACTATTGCTCTTTTAACGTCCATTCAACCCCTTCACCAGCAGGGAGGGCAAAAGGAGGGCTGGTGACACTGATCGCAGTTAAATATGGGTCCATTCAGGCAGAGGTTGTAATTGATTCTCCCTGGTATCAACTCATTTTGATCTCCAACCTGATTCAGGTTAAGCTACTACTGATCAACTGGTATTATAATATTTTTGACCAAAACAGTTGTGACGTTATCGACACTCTTAAGGCGGAAATCAACAAGATAGCCGGTAAGTGGCAGCCCCTGTGTATCTTTTGGGTGGGGGATTTTAATTGCACCTTTTGTTTGCATAGCCCAAATCGAGTGTGAGGGTTGCTGGACACAGAGGGTCAACCGTTGTCACATTTTATACATACACCTCAGGGCGAGGCTTTAAATGCCATTATTGTTGTAAATGATCTGTGCCCGGTCGATACCCTGGCCAGTAGCACCTCAACACAGTGCCCCACTTACGTTGGAGGGGGTAGGGAAAGTGTTATTAATTTTATGTTTATATCAAGTAAGTTTGCCTCCCTTGTTGGTAGTTATGAGGTGGACCCAAACAACGCAAGTGACCATAACCCCCTCATTGCCTCTCTAAGGGTAATAGCCAAAGAGGGGAAAGGTGATTGCCACCCCATTCAGTATAACTCCAACCAAGGGGTGATACTGAAATGGGGCAAAATAAATCCCATCCAATTTGAGGAGAATATTGTCAAGGCAAACTTAAGCTCTATCCTGAAATGCCTACAACATGACTCTTCCCCAGATAAGGTTATTCAGGGTTTCCAACTAATCTGCATGGATGTATCCAAAAGTTTAACGAAATCAGTGGGGAGAAGGGAAGTCCAGGAGACAAAATGGTTTAATGCTGAGTGTTCAAGAGCCGAAAAGGATCTCAAAAAGGCACTACACGCAATCCCTCGTGATATGCGAGACAGTCTTATAAAAACACAATCAATCAGAGGAAAGATGAACTGAGAAGGTTAGCCTGGGAAGACCTTGAGAGAGCCAGTGCGCTCAAAGACACCAAGACCTTTTGGGAGGTTATTAATCGCCCCCTATTTTCGACAGACGCTAGGGGTATGGATTCAATGATACTGGGGGAAGTTTGGGAATCCCATTACTCGAACATATTTAACCCAAATGGTATTTCACCCCAGGAGCAAAGAGAAGATGCACCAACAGATTCATTTTTGGCTCACCAACTTAGCTCTTCCCTTACAGTGAATGAGGTCGAGGATGCCCTGGCGAAGGGGATCTGCTTGAAAGCCCCAGGCCCTGATGGGGTTCCTTTAGACCTGTTTAAAAGCAATCCTCACCTTTGGGCAGCCCTATTGACCAGCGTCTTCAGGGCAGCGATAATCGGTCCCATCCCAACATCCTGGAAGGAGGCCGTAGTGGTACCAGTATACAAAAAGGGTAATAAGAATGACCCCACTTGCTATAGGCCTATTTCTCTAATTGATGCCACTGTAAAGGTGTTGGGGAGGGTTATTCTTGCGCGCCTTGAGACCTGGGCAGGTAACTCTGGGATTATGTCCCAAACGCAATATGGTTTTAGGAGGGGGATGGGGACAAATGAACAGTGCCTCAATTTGTCCTTGATCATGGGTAAGTACATGAAGGCCAGGAAGGGGTCCATCCACCTGGCCTTCATGGACTTATCCAGGGCCTTTGATACGGTCAATCGGGAGAAATTGTGGGCACAGATGGAGAAAATGGGCGTTGAAGAAGCTCTTATCACCCTCCTGCGTAGGTTGCACGCGTCCACTACTGTTGCCATAAGATACGGCCCAAGGCCATCGTCTCCACAGAAGGTGTTCGGCAGGGGTGTATCCTGGTCCCATTTCTCTTTCTACTGTACACAAATGGTCTAGAGGCATTTCTAATGGAGAAGGCATTTGACTTCCCTAGAATAGGAGGCAACCCGGTCCCTTTATTGTCATACGCGGATGACACAGTCTTAATGGCTTTAACAGCCAATAGCCTCCAAAAATCATTGAATGTTTTTACTGATTTTATGTCAGCACTGGACCTAAAAGTAAATTTTATTAAGTCTTATACCATGGTGTGTGGCCTCAATCTAACCAAAACAAGAAAATTCATTATATAGGGTAAGACCATTGATATGGTGTCTAATTTTACATATTTGGGGAATGTTTTTAGCAACAAATTGAATTGGGACCCTCTTGTCACAGCAAGGGCACAGCATACTAGCCGGGTAGCGGAGGGTCTATTTCACTTCGCCTGTAAATTAGGCCACAAGCCGGTAACAGAATTGATTACTTTATACAAATCGAAATGCCTATCTGTTGCAACCTACAGGGCAGGAGTGTGGGGACATCATAAAAGTACCCAGTTACAAATTTAAAAAAACAAATTCATAAAAAGACTGTTGTTGACCCCAAAAAGTGCCGCCACAGTCTTTTGTCACTCTGAGGTAGGGTTGGATTTTATAGAGGACCGAATTAATATTGCCCCATTGGTTCTCTGGGCTAAAATCTGGACGTCTGAGGACCTAGCGTTCTCAAGGGAAATTGTCAAGGATTGTATTAACCTTGATAATGCCCTGGCGATCCCATGGTTCCGCTTTGTCAGAGAAACATTTCGCGCGATTGGCTTGGGGCACTATTATGATAACCCTGCTAGTATTCATACAAATATGAAAACGATTATAAAAGAAGCATACTATGCTGAGGCAAATACGCGTCGTCGGCATCTGGGAACGCAATGTCATTCAGATCTGTCCCCCACACAACAGCAATTTTATCTGTCCTTTGCTATTAATGCACAGACTCGTTTTTTTATGACCAGATTTCGTCTTTGCACCTTGCACTTTTTAGTGGCCTTCCCTAAACAGTCAGGATGGAGTGATGAACTCACTGTTTGTCCTTGTGATAATTTAGCAGCTCAGAACACTTTGCACTTTATGCTGTTTTGCACACACTATAAAGAGCCAAGGGCACAATTCCTAAACCCAATCTTGAGAGAAATCCGCCCTTGTACCTACCAGGATGGTTTTAATCTTTTACACTCTTTGTCTACCGTTTCTATTTGCACTGCTGTATCCAATTTTATCAGAATTGCTTTGTCAATAAGAAAACGTTATGAATTGCAATAGAGAATTCGGTGTTTTAATTGGGTTTTACATTTTTAATATGTACTGATACAACGGAAGCTGATAGGAGGTACTAAAGCGAGCAGTTCAGAGCCTTGAGTATGCGGGAATAGGGCCCTGAGCTTGGAGGCTTAGTTTTCTATGTAAATTGCAAATTGCCCCAAATGTTTCTATTCTGAGCTTTTAGCGATTTTAATCACATTATTGTATAAATTGGACATGATATTGTTTACAGTCATATGTATGTATGCAAAACTTTTATGGTCCACTTGAACCAAATAAAGTTATTTTTGAATTTTGATTTTTTGTCAGTGTGTGCTTCTTTGGCCATTGTTAATCATGGATGGGAAGCGGTCAGGGAAGTGGGCTCCAGGAGAAGGAGGTGGTGGTTGCTGGGCCTTCCACAGCACCTTCCTTGTCAGATGTGCAGAATATGATTGAAGCGGCGGTGGCAGCGGCCTTTCTAGCTAGGTAATCCAAAGGGCCTAAGAGGCAGAAATTGGATACCCCTGCTCTCCTTGATCCTGATGAGGAGTTGGATGAGAAGGTGAAGGGTCATTTTGTCCAGGGGGCTGACCTCCACAGTATTCTGCAGCATGTGTGGGACAATTTGGGGTTTCCTCGGAAGGTGATGAGTCGGAGGACTTTTTTGCCAATTATCAACTTCTGGAGCCTGAGTGCCTTCCCATTCATAAATCTGTGAGGAATGTATTGGAAGGGGAATGGAAGGATATTGACAAGCATACTTTTCCCCGGTTTCTGGCTAAGAGAGATCCTTTGTGAGGGTTCTTGGAGGAGTTTCCGCCTATGGTGAAGGTGGATTCCCTGCTGGCGGGTCTTGCATCTCAGAGCCTGGTGGTTTCTGAGGATGCGGCTCCCTCTGATCCTGGGGACAAGAGGGTTGAAGGGGGTTTGAAGAGGTCCTTTGCAGCCTCTAACCTTGCAGTTGTTCTGCGGCTTACACTAGCTACCTGGTTCAGTCTCTTCTGAAGGACTGTCAGGGTATTTCAGAGCAACTCTTACAGGATGAGGACCCCTCTGAGTCTTTGACAATGTTGGAGCAGCAATTGCGTTTCCTGGCTGATTTGTCCTTCGATTCTTCTAGTACTGCGGCTGCGGTGGCTGGAGCCTCAGTGGCAGCTAGGAGACAATTGTGGCTTAAACCTTGGAAAGCAGAGGCAGCGCAGAAGGCTGCCCTCATAAAAAATTCCTTTCACGGGCTCTAAACTATTTGGGGATCCATTGGAGACCTTGATTAAGAAGACGGCGGAGGACAAAAAGTTGTTGTCTCCGGTCCGCTCTTCACAGAAAGGGAAGTTTGCTGGTTATAAGCGGGCTTTCGGGCAGGCGTTTCAATCAAAAATGACCGCCCAGCCCTTTCGTGGTAGGGGACGTGGCCGAGGTGTCCCTTCCTTCCACAAGCCCCAGGGTCAGCCAGGTGCCTCCACTTCTTCGTGGCCTTCCAAATCATGACTATGTGAGGGGTTCGGAAGTGATGCCGGTTGGGGGTCGCCTCAAGGCTTTTTTTCCGGTCAGGGAAGAGTTTGTTCGGGATCAATGGGTTCTGCGGATTGTCAAGCTGGGTTATCAGATCGAATTTGGGGTTCCACCGGCGGATGTGTTCAGGACTACCCTGTACCCAGATCTCAGGTCAAGTGTCGGGCTCTGTTGGTGGGGGTCCAGGACCTGGTTTCCAAAGGGGCTGTGGTGAGGGTGCCCGTGAGTCAACAGGGTCGGGGGGTTTACTCGATCCTGTTTCTGATCCAAAAACCAAATGGGGACTTCCGTCCTGTCCTGGATCTGAAGGCGGTGAATTTGTGCATCCCTCATCGGTCCTTCAAAATGGTGTCACTGCAGATGATTCTGCCCTTCCTGTCCGTGGAGGATTTCCTGGCTTCTCTGGATCTCATGGATGCCTACTTTCATGTGCCGGTTCACGTGGCTTCCCAGAGGTTTCTGCGGTTCTGTGTGGGTGTCGATCATTACCAGTTCCAGGTATTGCCATTTGGGCTGTCTACCTCGCCTAGGGTATTTACTAAGGTGTTGGCACCCTTGGTGGGGTTGTTGCATGCTCAGGGGATCCAGTTGTTTCCTTACTTGGATGACTGGTTGATCTCTTCCTCTTCTTTCCTTAAGGCTCAAGCACATACCCAGGAGGTTTACCGGCTCCTTCAGCAGTTCAGTTGGATACTGAACTTAAGGAAGTCCCATCTGTGCCCCACTCAGGAACTGCTGTTCATTGGGGGGGTCTTCAACTCCTAGATGGGGAATGTTTTCCTGTCAGAACCTTGTAGACTGACTGATGCGAGAGCTGAGGAAGTTGTTGGTAGCCCAGTCTTCCAAGGCTCGACAGTGGTTACGGGTTCAGGGGTTACTGTCTGCTACCATGATGATTGTTCCTTGGGCCCGTTTGCACTTGTACCCCCTGGTGAATCATGTTCTGGGGCATTGGAGTTCGGGGTCTCAGAATTACGAACAGTTGATTCCGGGGGATGTGGAAATTGCCAGGGAATTGTCCTGGTGGCTGGAGGATCGGAACCTCTTGCAGGGCTCTCCCTTTGTGTCCCAGGAGAGGTTGGTGCTGACAACAGATGTCAGTGAGCTGGGTTGGGGGGTGGTGTTGGCCCAGGATTCTGTTCAAGGGATCTGGTCAGTTCAGGAGCCAGAGATGTCTTCAAATTGGAGGGAGTTGAAGGCAGTGCAGTTGTCCTTGACTCATTTTCTTCCTTGGTACCTGCAGTGGGATGTGCTGGTGCGGTCGGACAACACAGTGGTGGTGTGTTATGTCAACCAGCAGGGGAGTGCAAAAGTTGCTTCCCTCAATTTGCTAGCGCAACAGATATGCCAGTGAGCAGAGTTGAACTTGTTGTCTCTTAGAGCATTGCATCTGCCGGGGGTTTTGAACTCGGAGGCGGATTGCCTGAGCAGGTTGCTTCCCTCGATGTCCGACATGTGCCTGACGCAGGAGGTGTTTGGGGGCCTGATGGAGAGGTTCTGGGTCCCGGTGGTGGACCTGTTTGCTGCCCCGGGGAATGCCTTGAGGGAGAGGTTTTGCTCTCTGGTTCGGTCAGACTCGGTTTGGAGAGTGGATGCGCTGTCTTTTCGGTGGGAGGGGGGACTGATGTATGCCTTTCCCCCGATTGCCTTGATTCCGAGGGTCCTGCTGAAAGTCAAGTTGGATCGGGCCTCAGTTGTCCTGCTGGCTTCTGCTTGGTCCCGGAGGCCTTGGTTCCCTCTGTTGTTGAGGTTGGCGGTGGGTCCTTGCTGGCGGTTGCCAGTAGTTCCTTGTCCCCTGTCATTTCCCCCTCTGTCCCGGGATTGTCTCGTCCACTTGCAGCTGGCGGGTTGGCTGTTAAAAGGATGAACCTGGTGGTTTTGGGGTGTTCTCTGTTTATCCAGCAGCCCTTCGACTCTAAAATCCTATGCTCGGCATGGGGTGTCTTTTCAGGGTTGGTGTGCAGATCGTGGCTGGTCTGCTTTGGAGGTGGATCCTGTGCGTATCTTGGATTTCCTGAAGGATGGATTCGACTTGGGTCTGGCTGTGTCCTCCTTGCGGGCTCAGTGGGCAGCTGTGAGGGCCTTTAGGGGTTCGGCCTGTGATCCTGTGGTTCCGTTGGTTTCCCAGTTACTGTGGAGGTGTTTCCTCCAAAAACCCATAGTTAAGTCCTTTGCGCCTAGTTGGGATCTTCCATTAGTGCTGAGGGCTTTGCAGTCAGCTCCCTTTGAGCCTCTGGGTGAGGTGTCTCTGTCTTTTTGGACGATCAAGGTGGTAGGCTTCATCTCTCTTTGATGGGTGTTTTTTGATTGGATGGAACATTGGAAGAAGCTGTGTATCTTTATGTCTGGTTTGTTGATTCTGGATTGGATGCAAGTTCACTACAAGTCTTTGGGTCTTTCTAGGGTGGTGCAAAATGATATTTGGAGGGATTTGGTAAAGGAGTGATTGAGGCATGCAGGTGACATTCAGTTTCTAATTAGAAAGGGAACGCTCTGTGTGCACCAGTGTATAGTCAGATTTTAAGCATTTTTGTTCTAGTTGGCAAAATTCGAATTACCAAATGTTTTAACAGTAATAACAGAAGTGAGATACAATAAATGTAATAAGTAAACAAACAAAATGGTACTTTTTAAACTGACATAACACAAACCGCTCAATTTGCCACAGATTGCAGTTTCTGCTCCGTTTCTACGCAAGCATACATGCAACAAGTTCTTCTGATTGTTTAGATTTACCCTGAAGCCTTCTCTAATGCCAGACATGGAGTTGCTCAAACAAATTTAAACTCAAACAGAGCCTTTTGGGATATCATCTTGGAAATGTCAGATACATTTCCTTGCTAGGATGCATTTAACTGACTAACACATTTTTCAGTTTGTAAGAGTAGCAGAAAATTAGAAAGGCAATCGTCACTGAGCTTTCTAGACCAGAACAGCTGTGCTGAGAAAGTACCATTGCCTATCTATCTAAAATAAGCACATCTTTATAGGAGCTAGTGCTAGCAAAAAAGAAACAGAAATGCTATAAAAGGGATACTGTTTGAATTAATGCATTTAAAGATACAGAGTCAACCCCAATTTTAAAACACTGTAGTAGCTTGTATAAACCTGACATATCAATGTCTATAAAACAAATAGAGATTTTGTTAAGGCTAGATCTCCCATGGTTGGCTTACTTCGGTATCTTAAAAACAGATACAGAAATTGGAGCTCAAGTACTGAGAAATTTTGTTTGGTCTTGACAAAGTGAAGATTGCACAAACCAATTGCTTGTTAAATTAATGAAATGACATCTCTTCAGTAGAAATGGCATACATATTTTTAGTTTTCCTGGCTGTAGGAAAGTAGGATCTGCTTTTATGGTTACCCCCACTTTTTGCCTGGTGCTAAGCTGTTATTGACTGGACTGACACTTTCCCTACTGTTGCACTCTCTGGAGTTGGAATAGTAATTTTAACCCCTACGCTATCCAACACTTTCCCTACTGTTGCACTCTCTGGAGTGAGAATAACAGTAGGGAAAGTGTTGGATAGTGGAGGGGTAAAAATTACTAGTTCCACTCCAGTAAATGCAATAGTAGGGAAAGTGCTGGATAGCGGAGAGGTAAAAATTACTATTCCCACTCCAGTGAATGCAACATTAGAAAAAATGTTGGATACCAGAGAATCAAAAATTACTAATAACACTTAAACATTTGAAAAAAAGCATAACAAATAAATAAACAATATTTTAAAAATATAAAATTAAATATATTAAACATATAAAAAGAACACATATTATAATATTAATTACATATAGCAAAAACCTACAAATAATATATAAAATAAATTATTAAATACATTTATAAACAATAATTATTTAAAAGTAGCAAATATTAACAAAAAAAATTATTCAAAACATAAATGTATTTATTTTATTTACTACCCTATAACACTGCACCAATAACAAAACACTTCAACATTTTAAATTAAATTTATTTCCATAATTAACATAATTAATAATCAATTAAATAAATCTTATTAAGTCAAAAAAAATAATAAACATTCATTGAGTACACATGCTTAAACACTATAATATCCACAAGACACACCTTAATTAAACTATAAAATAATAAAACACAATTAAATATTATTTTTAAAAGAAAAACTATTACTATTAACAACTAATAATTAAATAATTAAAATGTATTTAATACCCACCTTTTACCCCTTTAAAAGTAAAAACAACACACAAAAACAATTACACAAAATACATATCAAATAATTAACAACTATATAATAATTAATTAAACACAAATTGCTTACTACCCTTTACTCCTATAAACACAACACACACCTAAAATTAATAACACAATTACCATAATTAATTACTAATTAATTCTATAATAAATTAAAACATTAAACTATTAAAAAACAATGTAAACTTACATTTCCCAATACACAAAGTGCAACAGTAGGGAAAGTGTTGGATAGCTGAGGGGTAAAAATTACTATTTCCACTTCAGTGATAGCAACAGTAGGGAAAGTGTTGGATAGCGGAGTGGAAAAAATTACTATTCCCACTTCAGTGATAGCAACAGTAGGGAAAGTGTTAGATAGTGGAGGGGTAAAAATTTATATTCCCACTCCAAAGAGTGCAACAGTAGGGAAAGTGTTGGATAGCGGAGGTGTAAAAATTACTATTCCCACTCCAGTGAGTGCAAAAGTAGGGTAAGTGTTGGATGGCGGAGGAATTAAATTTACTATTCCAACTACTGTGAGTGCAACAGTAGGGAAATGTTGGATAGCGGAGGGGTAAAAATTACTATTCCCACTCCAGTGAGTGCAACAGTACGGAAAGGGTTGGATAGCGGAGGGGTAAAAACTACCATTCCCACTCCAAACAGTGCAACAGTAGGGAAAGTGTTGGATAGCGAAAGGGCAAAAATTACTATTCCCACTCCATTGAGTGCAACAGTAGGGAAAGTGTTCAATAGCAAAAGGGTAAAAATTACAATTCCCACTCCAAAGAATGCAACAGTAGAGAAAGTGTTGGATAGCGGAGGGGTAAAATTTAATATTCCCACTCCACTGAATGCAACAGTAGGATAAGTGTTGGATAGCGGAGGGGTAAAATTTACCTTTCCCACTCCAGTGAGTGCAACAGTAGGGAAAGTGTTGGATAGCGGAGGGGTAAAAATTACTATTTCCACTCTAGTGAGTGCAACAGTAGGGAAAGTGCTGGATAGTGGAGGCGTAAAAATTACTAGTTCCACGCCAGTGAATGCAACAGTAGGGAAAGTGCTGGATAGAGGAGAGGAAAAAATTACTATTCCCACTCCAGTGAATGCAACATTAGAGAAAGTGTTGGATACCAGAGAAACAAAAATTACTAATAACACTTAAACAATTGGAAAAAACCAAAAAATTACAAAATTAAAAAAAATCATAAAAATAAATAAACAATATTTTAAAAATATAAAATTAAATATATTAAACATATAAAAAGAACACATATTATAATATTAATTACATATAACAAAAACCTACAAATAATATATAAAATAAATTAATAAATACATTTATAAACAATTATTTAAAAGTAGCAAATATTAACAAACGAAAAAATTATTCAAAACATAAATGTATTTATTTTATTTCCTACCCTATAACACCGCACCAATAACAAAACACTTCAACATTTTAAATTAAAATTATTTCCATAATTAACATAATTAATATTCAATTAAATAAATCTTATTAATTAAAAAATAAAAATAAACATTCATTGAGTACACATGCTTTAACACTATAATATCCACAAGACACACCTTAATAAACTATAAAATAATAAAACACAATTAAATATTATTTTCAAAAGAAAAACTATTACTATTAACAACTAATAATTAAATAATTAAAATGTATTTAATACCCACCTTTTACCCCTTTAAAAGTAAAAACAACACCCAAAAACAATTACACAAAATACATATCAAATAATTACCAACTATATAATAATTAATTAAACACAAATTACTTACCACACTTTACTCCTATAAACAACATATCACACACCTAAAATTAATAACACAATTACCATAATTAATTACTAATTAATTAATTAAAATTATTAAACAATTAATTATTAATTCATCAATTAAAAATAAATTACTTCCCACCCTTCCACCCTTTACACCTATAAACACCACAACACACACCTAAAATTAATTACACAATTATCATAATTAATTACCAATTAACTAATTATAATTATTTAACAACCAATTATTAATTAATTGATAATAAATTACTTTACACATTTAACACTATAACATCTCAATTAAACAAATATTAATAAATCAAAAATATTCAATACATTTAATATAATTATATTACTTCCCACCCTATTCCCCTATAAACCCAGAGCCTGCTGCGGAACTAAAAATGCAAAATTCAAATAAAAAATAATAACTACTAAAAATAATCAATTAATTTTATATAATTAAATTACTTCTCAACCTATTCCTGTCAGGGATCGCAGGTGACAGCGCCTACCTCGCCACATTTTTGGGTGGGAAGAACTACATATCCCAGGTGGCCCAGCGCTCCCAGGATCATGGGATATAAGACGTCAGCACACACCAGACGGCGTTCGCAATTCACTAACTTCGGAGTCTTCATGAGGCCTGCATCGGTGGATTGGGTTTTAGGTAAATATAACCTTCCATCTTGGACGGAGACGTTATCCGTCAGAGGCAGCGTCCTGCCTCGCATTTGTTTGAATTCACTCTTGGACCCACCCTTCCCTTCACCGGAGTGCGGGGAGACTCGTAATCATTTTCCAATTCGGCGCACCAGAGCCATGTGTGGGTCGGAAGACCGGGGAACTGGAAGAAGAATTCCCACGGAACAACAAAGCCATTGTGTCTGATTTTCTTTTGTTGGATATTTTCTATTTCAGGCCGAGGAAAACGGAGTTCGTCAGCTTCCAGGTAGGATGTGCACGGATATTAAACTCCATCATTGTTTTGTTTCACTATTATATTGACTTTGAACCTCATGTATGGATTAGCGTCAAAGGTGTACGCGAAGATTCATTTCCTCCAATGACATAGAGGAAAGCCAAGAATCAACAATCTTGCTCCTGATGGTGACATTCAAAGGAGGAATAGGGTTACTCTGTGTTGAGCATTTCTCCTCTACCCTTATCGTTTTTTTCTTTCCTTTATTGTTGGAGGTATGTATGCATGTGGGTTGTGAGCTCCGCCCATTACAAACGAACAGTGTTTATCTGTGTATGTGGTCTGGCAACAGAAAGGAGTTGATTCTTTGCTTTGTTTTATCAGGCACAAGCAGGGGAAAAAAGACTGGAAGCTTGGATTTAGGAGTTGAAGTTTGGTGGAGCTGGCAACTCCTTGTCTTCCAGGTATTACTGCGTTTAGTGAGATACATATGAGTGTAGACATTAATGGGCAGTTCTAGCGAGTGTTTTCTTGTCTTCTCCAGGTTCCAATTCCCTGCTGTTCCTTTCCCCTATCCCTTTGCCTGGCCTGATCGCCCTAACACTCTGTATAGTACTACTTTCAGAGTTTGGGGATGTCGGGAGGTGGATCACTTTAAGCATCATTCCAATTTTGGGGAGTTTCGCCCTGAAGATCCGACAATTTGCCTATTAACCCACAACCCGCTACGGAACTAAATACGCAAAAATCTAATAAAAAAAAATTAATAACTACTAAAAATGTAACACATATATTAAAAATACAAACAATTCTTATACAAAAAATACATACATCACATACATATAAAATATATACTAAAATACATAACATTAATAAAGAAATCAATATTTTAACAACTATATTTTTGCAAAAGATATTTTACACTTAGATATTTTTAACATCGATATTACTTACCTAAAATCGATATTCTCGACCACGAGAATTTGTATGTCGATATTTCTGACCCACAATATTTTTAACTCGATATTTGTGTGATTCTATATTTTTGATTCAATATTCTGTCTCTGCACCCAGTAGGGACCTCCATTTCTAGTAAGAGGGAGAACTCTTTGGATATGGAATACCAACTTCTTGAACTTGAGAAGGCTAGGCTTAGGCTCAGGCAAGACTAGCTGGCCCTTGACAAAGAGTCACTGGAAGTCCAGAGGGCTAGGAAGAAATTGGGACTAAAGTCCCATGGTGGCAGCAACAGTGTCCCTAGAGTTAGAGAAACTTTTCATGACCATAGGAACCTGAGCAAGATAGTCGCCTCCCTACCATGTTGGGGATGACATCCACAAATGGATAACTGCTTTAGAGAGGGCCTGTAAAGTTCAGAAGGTCCCTCAAGAGCAGTGGGCAGCTATCTTCTGGCTCTCCTTTGCTGACAAAGGTAGAGATAAGCTCCTCACTGTTAGAGAAGAGGATGCTGATAATTACTCAGTGTTGAAGAGTGCTCTAATTGATGGGTTTGGCTTAACCACTGAACAATACAGGATTAAGTTCAGAGACACCCAGAAAGCACAGACCCAGGACTGGGTGGATTTTGTGGATAGTGACATTAAGGCTCTGGAAGGTTGGCTACATGTCAGCAAAGTGCAGGACTACCAAGGATTGTACAATTGATTATGAGGGAGCAGATCCTTAAAAATTGTCAGAACCAGCTTTTGCACTAGTACCTGGTGGACTCTCATCTGACCTCTCCCCAAGAATTGGGAAAGAGGGCAGACAAATGGGTTCGCACCAGGGTGAAGCAGAAAAAACAGGACAATGGTGGTGACCAGAAGAAGCAATATTCTTCTAAAACTCAAGATAAGGGTGGGGACAAGGGCTAAAGATAAATAAGAGTGTTCCCAAGGTCCCCAAAAACCTGCATCTGGGGGGGAGTCACAAACATCCAAGAAAGGCAAGAAGAAACCTTGGTGCTATGTCTGTAAGGTAAAGACCCATTGGAGAAAGAATGCTGATTGTCCTAAAGCCAAGGAAACTTCTACTACCATTGCCCCTAAGGTAACTGCACCCCCTAGCTCCAGTACAAGTGGTAGTACAGCCCCAAGGGATTAATTGGGTTAACCTTGGGTTCTGAGGTGGGTTCTGACTTAGGGCCCGATTACGATGGCGGATGGAAAAGGCCTCCGACCGCCATGCATGCGGAAAAAGACCGTCCGCATGTCCTGCCGCAATACCGCCGGTCAGATTACGATGCAAGTCACGTAAAGTCCCACCGCGACGGCCGGAATACAGAAAAAACCTTCCATAACAGTGGCAATAGCCGAAAATGCTACCTCGGCGGACGGGGAAAGCTGGTCTATGGACCAAAACGTCCGCACCTCCTGCGGAATGACCGCACAGCTAATTACGATGAGTAAGCGGAGCTGGTGTAAGGATCATGGCAGTACCCACCGGAGCGGTGGCGGCCAGGCCAAAAGAATGGCGGAAGTAACAAAATTCACTACAAGTCACAAAGTGTGCCTGTATCATCATCAGCCCTCAATTACATCAGACACGCAAGAATGACACACCACAAATGCATACCTGAGATGAAAGCCATGGACAGCATGGAAGACACACCAGGTGGACATCACTCATGTGGACACACCCACACACCACAGTATATAAACCAACCCCTTCCTGGACCAGCATCCTTAGCAAATTAGGAACAGAGAGGGGCATCCACAGAGAGAGAGAGAGAGAGAGAGGGACACCAGAAATAATTGCACAGAGAGGACACAGCACACCATCACACCCACACAACTCCACACACCATCCCCTTCACAATCACACACCGAACACACCTCACTCATCCACATATTCACCCTGCACCCTGCACCTCACATCCATTAGCACCATGCCGAACAGCAAAATGCCTAAATTCACTGACACAGAGTTGAAAGTGCTGGTAGATGAGATCATCAGGGTAGAACCACATTTGTATGGAAACCTGGTCCAACAGACACCCAATGTACGCACAAATCAGATGTGGGCTAGGATCTGCAACAAAGTCAATGCAGTGGGGAACATCCCACGCACACTGCGTGACATCAAAAGGCGGTAGAATGACCTCAAGCTCTGGGTCAAGGCACAGGCACAGAGGAAGCACCAGTTGGCTCAAAGAACGGGCAGAGGGCCTCCCATTCCACTACAGAGATTCACAGAATGGGAGGAGAAGGTGCTTGCCATACTGCATCCCAAGAGTCTCACCGGAATCGAGGGGGGAGAGGATGCTGGTAAGTACAAAGTAAATGTTCACATACCACTGTGACGTACTGTTGTGCACAACAAGTGAGCTTCGCTTGCCAGACCCAAGCAAACACATGGAGAATGCACGTTAAAAAAATGATTGTCTCACAAGACCTCCATTTCCTCACTCTGCCTCACAGAACAGGTAGGTAGCCATCTTACTGTGGAGGGAGTCGTTGAGACCTGACAGCAAGACCACCACTCCCACAAAGCCCCCTGCCCACCCTCCCAAACAGCATGGAGCACCCTCCCCACCCCTGAGACACGTGGCAGCCATTACCCCCGACAGTGCCTCATAACAGATAGGCAGCCATCTTACTGGGGAGGGAGTCGTTGAGACCTGACAGCAAGACCACCACTCCCACAAGGCCCCCTGCCCACCCTCCCCACCCCAGGGACACATGGCAGCCATTACCCTCGACAGTGCCTCATAACAGGTAGGTAGCCATCTTACTGGGGAGGGAGTCGTTGAGACCTGACAGCAAGACCACCACTCCCACAAGGCCCCCTGCCCACCCACCCCACCCCAGGGACACGTGGCAGCCATTACCCTCGACAGTGCCTCATAACAGGTAGGTAGCCATCTTACTGGGGAGGGAGTCGTTGAGACCTGACAGCAAGACCACCACTCCCACAAGGCCCCCTGCTCACCCTCCCAAACAGCATGGAGCACACTCCCCACCCCAGAGACACATGGCAGCCATCACCCACCTCTGCAGCACTACACACGTAGATAGTCAGCTCATGCACCCTGGCCTCCCTCCCAAATAGCATGGTGCCATATGCCCAGCACATCACGCACATGTTTGCCAAGTCTGCAAAGCAACATAAGTTGTAGCCAGTGCACACACAGATTAATGCCATTAAGAGGTCACATTCATCACACTGTCATCCAAGAAGTCACATGTAACTGCATAGTCAATCCAAGATTCGCAAAGAACCACATTCAAATGTCGATGTCACATTGTCCATAAGCATAAAGGCACACATCAACTCCACACATACATGGAGACTCAGCCACACATCACTATATAGAGGAGGCCACTACAAAACAGCACAACAGAAATATTGCACTTGAGGCATACTGGCAATTACATAAGTCATGTGGATTTTAAACCGAAGTAGAAAACAATATCATCCAGAGCGCACAATGCCTGGCAACACAGTGGGCGAGCACGTACACCTTGCGTTTCAAAAAATCGAAACCGCTGCCGGTCCCCATTGGCTATTGGCTATTCCTCATAGGCGGTGACGCACCGTGGAGGTCAGGAAGCGACCATCGCAAGGCTGCACAAATCAATTGGTGTCAATGCCTGGCACCGCAGTGGCGGAGCACGTCCACCGCGAGAGTCAGTCAAAAACCCAACAACATCAATCATGAAGTGGTGGCACAGTAGACAGCTAGTTAGATAAATGTCAGAAAGGTCCAAGCATAAACTGCAGTGGATGTGCATCAAGTTGATACCCGAGGAAATGTCCATTGAAAAACAAGATCCACACATATGAAATTGTTGCCCACGCAATGTCACATCGCTAAATGACAAATCATGTACCCCAACATCATGTTAGACTGATGCAAAACTGTGGACAATGCAAAGTAATGTCACTGTCAAAAGTCTGGTCATCTCAATTGAAATGTGCAATACATTAACATATAAGTTGTGCTGTCTACTGAACATGCTGACATAATGACCTCTATTCAACAGGTGATCCGATTACAACACCTGTCGGAAGTGTGACCAACGAGCCCAGCCAGTCTCCCCCCCCATGAAGGTGAATTCACGGATGCAGATTTGCTCCCTTCCTCGGATGAGGAGGACCGACCTGGCCCTTCAGGCGTGGCCAGGCAACCCCAGTTTCCGGGCCTCACTGTCCCCACCACAACCTCGACTATCACAACAGCAGCAACAACACTGATCCCTGCAACTACGACCTCTGTGCCAGCCAGCACCAACACCAGTACCACTGCCTCCAACACTGTCCCCGTGGCAGTTGCACCCTATCCCACCAGCCACACCCAGGATGCTGGGGACAGTGTGCGGGGGCAGCGACAGTCTCCGCCACAGGTCCGTGTACGCAGGGCAGGTGGGAGGGCCCCCCTGGGACAGTCCCAGGATGACACCGAGACTGAGGCCCTGGCCACGGTCAACACTGTCCTGGGTGCATACCAACAGACCCAGGGACAGGGACAGATGGGCGAGGTCATCGAAGAACTGCGCAAACTCCGCCTGCTGCAATGGTCCATGGACACCCGCTTGGGTGTCATTGCTGATTACATGGGCCAGCTAGTAGGTGTTCCGAGGGACATCCATGCTGCTCAACTAGCCAACCGCCCACCCCGTGGCCAGCCGGACGATACTGAGAACACCACACAGCGGCCACAGGGAGGGGTGAGGCAGCAGGCACAGACTCCTCAGACACCTCAGAGCATGCAGCAGGTTCCCCCCCGGCCAAACGGTCGAGGGGACGTCCGAAGAAGACAAACGGAGGATCAAGTGGCAAAGCACCTCCCAAAACCCATTCCATGCGCCAACTATGATGTCAGCAGTGTTGCCTCCAGCATTGACTTTGTTGCAGATCAGAGCCCACATTTCCACAATGTTGGCAGTGTACTGTTGGACTGTGTCATACCAGCATTGTGTGTTCTACCCTGATGACTCGTGCCAGCACTTTCAACTTCACCCCTCACCTGTCACTCATGTTCAAATAAACACTATTCACAACACTGAGCGTTTGTGTCAGTACCATTTTCTTTCAGAGTAAATTGCATGTTAACTCACATTGCAATGTCTGTCCATATTTGAATGCCACAATCCATTCTGTGAGCGGAGGTACCTAGAAAGACACAAGAACATGACATGTAGTTGACATATGATGGCATGACAGCCAAAGCACAGCACCAGGCAACACTGTACATGTGCAATCCAGATTACACTGGTCAACTACATCAAAATGGACAGAAGGGGGATGGGAGCACAGCACTACATCTCCCAGCACAGTACACACCTTAGCAACCTGGGAAATGCACCTCAGCTTAAATGCCAACTAGATTCCCGTGCGTGGTGATACACCAAGGTATTAGCGGGTTAGTGTTGTCAGTCTCAAGTCACATGTGTACATGGATATCATCCTTCATCAGTAGGGAACAGATTCAGCAAATAGGTGTAAGGTGAGTAAGCAGATGCCATTGTCTCAGCTCCATGTACCTCTCCCTGTCAAACTGAAGTCAAACCCTTCTGCTTCATCACAAGTATGCACATTTGACGTAAGTGCACGTTCATGGATGCTAAGGGATGTAATGTGCTGGTAGGTGAATCAGTGTCCTCCCACCCCCCCTACAACCATCCACATGGGAATGACTGCAGTGTCAATGACTCACACAGCGCATCACAATGCAGCACTTAGCAGTGTCCCAAAAACAGGCACGAACCAAACGAATCATGTCAAAGCTAGATTGAGGAAATTATTGCGTTCAGCAAGACAAGTACAGTCACACGTGTATTGTAACCTATCTAAGTTGATTGTTGGCAAAATAAACAAAATGTGCACCAGTCCTAGCCACCAGGCTCACACGCCCCTCATATGTACCAGAAGGAACTGATCGAATCATGTACATCACAAACAGAGGTATTTCCCATGCAGGGCTCACGTACACAGAAAGAGTTTCTCAACGTGTCCATTGCCGTAGGGATGAACTCATCACTCCCCCATATGTGAATGTCAACAGTAATTTGTGGGCTCACATTCCAACAATGTAAGCAGACTTCAAAGTATCAACAGGGCTGAAAGCTCATTTGTATTAACAAGAAGGCGGACTCACATCCGCCCCCCTGACCTTCGAATACCGGGTGGCTGTTACCTCCTGCGAGATACTGTAACAGCTGAATACGAGTCTCCCACTAGGTTCAGTGCAACTGATACACCAAGGTTCATACACTCCACACACAGAAGTCCTTGCTCATATCACAACTTCCCTTGTGGGGAATGGCCTTGTCACTTCCGTTCAGACCATTTCAGGAGTACAACAGGTGCTCACTCAAACAACTTTTGTCGGACATGTGGCATTTCATCAACATTCCTCCCGCTGTTCTGAAGAATGCAGGTTCAACGACAGCTACAATGCAATGGCTGCACATCCTGTGGTCCAGCACATCCCCGGTCATGTGCAACTGTACCGTGAATGAATGCTGAATATATTGGGAGTGTTGCCATTGGCTGTGCTGCGCATCAGTTATAGGCTAAGCTGCCGCTATGCCTATTTCACCTGTGTGCAACCTGTGTTCCACTGTCGCAGCTGCCCCTTTCAATGGGCCATGGATGTCTGCCTATCCAACACATCGATTGCTGAACTGGATTATGACATGTGGATGAGTCCTTTGTTGGTCCACGACCGGGACTGTGCCCGGGATACCCGTCTATGGGATGCCTTACAACTTGGCATAAGTGCTGGCAGCTGGTCATGTGCGATTGCACAACTTCTCGTGTGCAATGACTACATTGGCCCGCTCCCCTATTGGCCTGAAATGCTCCTTATGGACACGGGTTGTGAGGAGTACATCTGTTCATTCATATTACTGGATTGGGTGGCCGTCCTGTTTGCTGAAGCTGATCACGATCTACTCTTGGAACTGATTGCCTATGAAGCTGCAATAGCTTTATTGGATGAGTAACTACTTACCTGCATCCATATCTGATTGGGACTAATTACAGATGTATCAACATACAGTTGCATCTTTCGGAACTGATTACAGATTTAGCACTGACAATGGACATGTCTGCATTCGCTTGGACTCTGATTACCTCTGCGGCCTGCATCGCTTGTTGGCACACACCTGTGCAAGGTGAGGCTGTCTCCTGCCCGTAGTGGACATTGTCGCCTAGTACCAGTCTTGTTGCCATCATGCAGCTGTTGAGCTAGTTCTTACATGCCTTTGTTGTACTGCAAGTATCTTAGTTTGAGTCTTTCACCTGATTACTGTCAGCAGAACATTAAGTCAGCGCTGTCCTGGAGTACAGTACATGTCAAATCATGTGGGCTGGGGAGTGGGCTCCTCTGACAAAGGGCATTGAGCTAATGTGATCCATCACATGACTTGTCCAGCAAGGGAAGGGGGGATCAGATTGGAGTACTCCCTCCTGAGTGCTCATTAATGTGACATCTCCCTCCATGACATCTGAACACGTTCCTATGCTGCCTGTTTTGGTCTGATGCATTGTTCTGCATGTTGTGGCATGTATCTTGCACGTTAGGACACGTTAATAGTAATAAACATTTGGCACATTAACTTGTATTGTACTGTGATCAGTGTTGAGAAGTATGAGAGTGAGGATGAGAGTGTGTGTCCTGTTACCTGGATTACAGAGGGATCAGGCAGTGTTGGGTCATGTGGTGTCTTGGCGCTTGTTACACTGTCGGTGAGTGACAGAGCTACTGTGGCAGGACACACAATGTTGCCAGTGCTAATGCTTGCCCAGTTGTTTGTTTGACTCTTCCACTGCCTGCCCATATTCATGTTCTTTTTCATGTGTATGTGTCCAGATTCACAGCTACAATCCACCACGTTTGGGAGACAACAGCAATGCGCACAGACACAGTCATAGTTGCATGATGATAACTTACACTCATTGGAAGTAGTTGGCTATTAGCTGGTCACGCAGGTCAAGACCTTCTTCCTCACCACTGTCATCGTCCCTGGGCATGTGCGGGTTTGCAGCGGGGGGCTGTTGCTGGTCATCATTGTCCTGAATCCGGGGTATCCTCTTGCGCAAGGCCAGGTTGTGCAGCATGCAGCATGCGACTACTGGGCACACGTAACGAGGATATAATATCAGGAGAAATGTCTCATACTGCAGAAATGTAGACCCTCTACATTTCTGCAGTATGAGACATTTCTCCTGATATTATATCCTCGTTACGTGTGCCCGGGACTGTACCTACTTCATTTGTGTGGATTTCTATCCATACCATCACGGGGGTTTTAGGGCATATCCCCTGACCTGGTTTGCACCGTTCACACTCCTAGTATAACATAAACTCAGCGCGAATTAGCTTGAGCGCCATTATTCCTGTCAATACTAAAAACCCCACACTGAAGCATGCGACTACTATCTGGCACACCTTCTTGGGTGAGTAGAGAAGTGACCCTCCAGTCTTGGCCAGACACCTAAATCTCGACTTCAGAAGTGCAAAAGTACGCTCCACCACACGACGTATTCTCCCATGGGCATCATTGTAGTGGTCCTCCCCTGGCGTAGTTGCATTCCGCAGTGAGCTCAGCACCCAGGGACGATTGGGATAGCCAGAGTCACCTATCCTGGATAAACACATTTATAAAAATGTAACTGTGACATGTGAGTGGAGCAGCATGTCACACATACGTCACACTCATTGACACAGCCCACTCACCAACAAGCCAGGCACAATCTGAGTGTAGATTAGCCATCAATTGTGGTAGGCTGCTGTGGCGCAGAATGACTGTGTCATGTGCCGACACAGGATACTTGGCACACACATGTGAAATGGTCTGGTCCGCTTGGCATACCACTTGCACATTTATGGAGTGTTAATTTTTTCGGTTAGTATAAATGCTTTCACGTGCCTGTGGTGGAACTAGGTCAATGTGGGTTCCGTTAATGTCGCACACTACATGTGGAATGCATCCAAGTTCATAGGAATCCCCCTTCACACCTGCCAAATCATTGCGCCTTGTGAACTGTATGTAGTGAATCTTGTATGTCATTAATGCAGACAGGACATCACGCAACACCATGCTGGACATAGGCTGTGACATCCCTCCAGCGCTGGACACAATGTACTGGAAAGACCCAGTTGCCAAAAAATGCAGTGCAGCCATCACTTTGACTTTTGCTGACAATGCCGTACGGATATGTTCACCTGGACTTCAAGTGGGGCTCCAACTGAGCACATGGCTCTCGCATTGTGAGGCGATCCTGACGGAATTCCATGCTGATTGTAATGTCCTCCATGGTTTCCAGGACTGGGACAAGGTAATAGATAGGTGTGCTCCTCCTACGTACTCTGGCCGGGGACACATGCAGAAGTAGGTAGAAATTGATGAGATGTGTGTGACAGTTTCAACAGAGACTCACATAGCCACAACATTGACATGACTCTTGAGCACGTGAAAAGACACAAGTGACATGCATTAAGACCATGGTTCACTCCACCCACTCCTCATACTGAGCACTAGTACATCAACAATATGACATTGTGTATGACATGTCGTACCCTGCTACATCAGGGTGTGATCAGCCCTGTGTGTTAGGCACAGCACATGTGGTTACCAGCATCAATGCTGACTTGCATGTATCTTCTGCCATTGCACGTCCTCAATCTCAAGTCCGACAATACACAGCAACACAACGGGATGAGGGCAGTCTGTGTCACCTGAACAACATCACATGAGTATGCAGCACAGTAGACATGTTCATATGTGTATTATGTGGTCGGTCCATCAGGACTGTGTGATGAATCTGCGTGACACACATTGCCACGTTCAAAGTGTATTTAAACAGATACACGTGTTTAGTGTATACACGCACACATAACTTGACTGCACAACTTATGTTGGATCCAGCAATGTATGTTGAGACACATGTGCATTGCCCTGACGTGTGTACACACATGGAGGCAATAGCAGGTGGGCACACAGCATGGCACAGCAGTACGTGTGTAGAAAGTGTGGAGCTGAAAAGTATGTCTGATTTCATGACAATGGCCAGCTAGGGATGTCAGCCGACATCACTGGCATTTCATGAGACAAAACATGGACAAGTGTCCGACCGTCAAGTAGCAAGTGTTACTCCAGACGTGTTAACATATTTTATGTCTCAGTACACAACATGAGCACAGTGATAGCAGCCTTTGTCCTTTTGGACTCATTTACTCTTTTCATGCAATGCTGGCCACCACACAATACGAGTGATGTCTTCCCACTCTCCTTTTCATGGACATTCCATGTGTGTCAGGATGTAAGGCATAGGTCACACGCCATGAAACCTTAACGGTTTGCACATTTGACCTTATGCAAATGTTGTGTGGTGAATGATGCAGTTAGCAAAGCGTGCATGCTAAAGCTAAATTGTGTTTACAGGCGCTAGAGCTGGCATCCACAGAGGTAACAAGCATTGGCCCCAATCGAATGGTACCGGATAGCGGTGGCCGCTGCGTGACCTCCGCGGGGCATGACCGCCAATGAGGTATAGCCATCAGCCAATGGGAACCGGCAGCGGTAGTGATTTTGGAATGTCGCGGTAGGCGTGCTAGGCCCCTGCGGGGCCAAACATTGTCCCCAAATGAAGGATGCTAAGCCGGCGGGCCACTGGTAACAGCAGACCAACATTTGAACGAGCCTAGGGCACTATATATATGCCTGTGATATGTACACACCTGTCACTCGCCTAGAGACACTGCTGCCTGCCATTCCTCAGCACGAACAGCGGCTGTACGTCATCTCTAGAACCAGTCATGTCTCGTAGAGAGAACCCAAGGGCCCGTCCCTTCACCACAGAGGAGCTGGGGGCCTGGTAGGAGAGGTCCTTGGACAGTACGGGAGGCCATATGGTGCTCCAGAGGGACTGGAAAGTGTATAAATTACACGAGAGGTGAGCTGTTCCCCAATAAAAAGGTGTGGACAACGTGTGACAGAGGTGGGGGATGAGGGGAATACTCCTTTTCGGAACTAGAGTCCTCACACACCCAGCAAGCTAGGTGTCATGCTTCATCATATGGACTTGCTCCTCGTCGGGTCGGCGCTGCAATACCCGACGGGCACCCATAAAGGGGCTCTTTGGCGGAGATCTTCAGTTCCTTGCCGTATGGTGCTGTGGGTGTGAGGGCCCTAGAGAACAGTGTAGATGTGATGTGAGTGGGTGATTATAAAAAAGGTTGGATAATCCAGATAAACTATTTATTAGGGTGGCTATATAGTATCCGGCTTTCCAGCTCTGCGGCGGGTAGATTACCGGCATATGTCCTCCTTGGGCAGGACACCACCACATTGGTGTCTGGAGCTGACAAGACCGAATGGAGTGAGTGTTTCCCTCCAGATAGGTTACAACTAGGATTGGCGGGACTCCGTGCTCGTCTCCACGAAGAGTGGTAGGTAGGAACTCCTCCACCCACCACCAAGTGTAGATAGTTTTACACCTACGTCCTGATGAAATGCAATGGATCAGTATTGACCGCAATGCATGAAACATGTTGACCACTTTGTAAGAGTTGAGCTCTGCTCCGCTGGACCATTGTGCCAGAGAGCAGCCACTCCATTTCTTCTTTTTTAATAAGGTGGATAGCCACCCTAATAAATAGTTTATCTGGATTATCCAACCTTTTTTATAATCACCCACTCACATCACATCTACACTGTTCTCTAGGGCCCTCACACCCACAGCACCATACGGCAAGGAACTGAAGATCTCCGCCAAAGAGCCCCTTTATGGGTGCCCGTCGGGTATTGCAGCGCCGACCCGACGAGGAGCAAGTCCATATGATGAAGCATGACACCTAGCTTGCTGGGTGTGTGAGGACTCTAGTTCCGAAAAGGAGTATTCCCTCATCCCCCACCTCTGTCACACGTTGTCCACACCTTTTTATTGGGGAACAGCTCACCTCTCGTGTAATTTATTGTTTGGGCATGTGTGCTGGACCCCGTTAACAAGCCCTAATAGTCCCCCTTTCTTGTTTAAGACTGGAAAGTGTATGCCACACTTACTTATGTTGGTCACGAGGGTGGCTGTACAGTGCTGTGTGCCTCGGACTGCTTGCCATAAGGGCAGCATTCTGATTTTGTTGTCTGCATTTCACATTCATTACACACTACTTGATGCACTTGAGTGTGTGGGGAGGATGGCACACTGTTCAATGTTGCTGCTCGACATGTCTGAAACATCACACATGTTAATTTCAGAAAGGATGATGAATAAGTGTTGGAGTCTGTGTAGCCAAACGAGTTTAAGTGTATACTGATGTGTAGCTCGAATGTATGACGTCACTACGCCATCCATTACCCCGCAGTCGGCTACAATGCGGACGTTACATCGTCCGCGTTGTTACCACGCATGGCTTTACATCGCAAGTCGTTTCTACGACTTGCACTAGATGGCGCACTGGACTTAGGAATAGTATAAATTACTATTCCTACTCCACTTAGCGCAACAGCAGGGAATGTGTTGGATTTAAAATCCAACACATTCCCTGGTGTTGCGCGCCATCTAGCGCAAGTCGTAAAAACGACTTGCGATGTAATGCCATGCGTGGTAACAACGCGGACGATGTAACGTCCGCGTTGTAACCTACCCGCGTGGTATTACCAGCGTTGTAAACGCTGTTTTCCGTGTAGCTCTATTAGCTGAAGGCATGTGGATGTGCCTACAGACAATAGGATGTGATGTTGATATGGCACCACATGACGAGCAATTTTGCCGTATGATGGCTACTTGGAGCATGACTGCCAGTTTGCATGTTAACATCCATGGGCTGAGCATGGAAAAATTGTGGACTAATGAAGTCTGTGCATTGGGTACATGCTTTTATTTTTATCTTGCCTATCATGTTTGTTGTGAGGCCACTTCACTGAACAGTGTCTCTCTCTCCTGCTGAATCTACCGAGATCAGAGAAGGTGATGGGCACGTAACAGTTGGTGTACCTACTGGCATCACTGCTCCCCTGGAGTACAGCGACACTGATGGTACCAGTGCATCGTAGGGGGACCTGAGTGCCCTGGATGAGTCAGCTCCTGAAACGGATACCTCCATTTCCTCAGACTCAGGTGGTGACTCCTCGTTGTGGTCGGGCAGAGGAGAATCGAGCTGTGCTTCTTCATCCAACACACCCCGTCCTGTGTCCACAGTCCCTGATGCTCCCCCAAATGTCATCCATGCACGATGCCCTAAGAAGGGTAGGATATCTTTCCCCCAGGCACAGCTGCCCCAGCCCCTGTGTCCCCTGCTGCCCTCAGTGTGGAGGCCATTGACATCTTGCATCAGGCGTCTGTGGGTCAGACTTTGCTATTGAATGCCCTACAGGATCATGGCAACAAGTTGTCACAGGTAATAGCGTTCATGGAAGGCATCCATTCTGACGTAGGTGGCCTGCTCTGGAGTGTCCAGTGTCTGGCCTCCACACTGACGGCTGCAATAGTGCAGTCACTGGCTCTAAGTCTGGCTCCTGTCCCTTCCTCAACCACCCTGCCAGTGTCCCCACATGATCAGAGGAGCCACACACCTGTACACTCAGGCACCAGGTCATCCCCACACAGCACACGACAACAGGAGACCAAGCGACAGAGACACAAGACATCATCCACAAGGAGCACAAGGAGCACAGATGCCAGCACCACCAAAATAACCTCACATGAGAGTGCGGAGCCGAAACACAAAAGACATGCCTCAACATTGCAGACGTCAAAGTCCCAGCACTCCAAGACCCCTCCATGATCCACTACTGATCCAGGCTCAGCACAAGAATTTGCCCTGGCTGCCATGGGGCTGCTGCATACCACAACTGCCCCCCCTCAGTTCAGAGGGATGTTGTGCCCAGAACTTCCACTCACACCAAAAGCCCCCCTAGTAAGCATGGACAGAGAAGCAGTGAGGTAGTGATTGTTCCACAACTGGGGAGGTAGGGTAGGAGCCCCCCCCCCAGCGTAGAACTAGGTCTGAGGGTTTTTCAAGAAAGGATCCACGGCCACCTGCTCCACTTTCTGGGGGGAAGGGAGCAACTGTGGGCACCTCACCTATCCCTTGTCCAAAGATACTTTTGGGCTATCGTATCCCCAAACAAGTGAAGCACAGCCCTTCACATGCAACGTCAGCCCCTGAGCATCACCAGTGCATGTCACCACCTCCACGTGCGACGACTCCACCGGGTCGTGCCAGCCCTCAGGCTCCCACATCCAGGGATCCCTCTGCCTGTGCCAGTTCTCCCCCTCCCAGGTCCAGTCCTCAGACTACCCCAGACAGTCATCCCCCACACAGTTCCAGTTCTCCACATCTTTGATGGCTGGTCCCTCTTCCCAGCCCATTCCTCCCTGAGCGGTGCCTGAGCTGACCATTTGCTAGCCCTGTACTGGTGATGTATACATGGCTGTGGACTGTGTTACATTGATCTGTGTGTATTTCCAAAGCACACATGTGCGGACTTGAGTTTTGACTGGCAGTTGCCCTTCATGTTTTGCACTTTACATGCTGATATCGAGTTTGTGTTTGAAGGAAGTTATTCATGTTCTTGACGTTGTCGCTGGCCTTACAAATATTGCTGTACAATGTATGTGCATGTGTTCATGGGTTCAATGCTCTGAAATCACACTTTGCCATTCTCATGTACTGTACTAGATCTTACAGGGGTTACCAGGGGTTCCGCAGAATGCTGTCATGTTTAGACTCAGAGTATTGATGCGGGCGGGCTACTTGTCAGTGATGGTCCACTCTGGTCCTGTTCATTGTGTTGGCTGTGCTCTCCTTCTTCACACATGTCAGATGGGTTGGATCTCCATCATGTGAATGTCTTCCAATTTACATGATGACTTGAGGGGTGGGCAGGGTACTACATATCTGTGTGGTCTATCTTGATGTGTACACACCAGTGTGGGTATGTTGTCATCTTGGATGGGTATGGCTTCATAGTCAGATGGATGGAGGTACATGTTCTTATTGGAGTCATCGTACAGTGTGAGTGTGCTGTAATTCTCTGAGATGTTGATGTGTGTGTGCCCTTGGGCATTGCCCTTTCAATCATGTATGATCCATGTGATGTGTGCCTGTTTGTTTCCATGGTCAGACACCTTGTGGGGTGTTGGTGGACATGTTGGGGTTGTTGCAGGAGCTGTGTGCTGTGTGTCATTGTGACCTCGCAGGCCTAGGGTGCACCTGCATGTTCGACTCATTGGTGAGTATGCAGAGTGTGTCAGTGCAATGTCTGTGTTGTGTGTCTTGGGATATGGCCTTGGTCTTGCTTACCTTTGTTCGCACTGTGCTGCCTGTCAGTGGGTTGCAAACATGATATGTGATTTCTCACAGGCATACCTGTCACATGACACTTTCTGTGCCCAAATTAGAGTTGTTCAGATTCATAGCTGTGACAGTAATTGCATTTGGCCATGCACATTGAGTCAGACTTAAACATGGATTTTTGCTCGGGACACTCCTCAACTGTACAGATCTGGTGTATACACCACTCCATTCGTGACCTGTGCCAGTGGCTGCCATGCACATGTTTGACCCTCCACTCCCCTCCATGTTCTGGCACTGTATTGTGTGCTGATGATTTGTTTCCATTGGCATGCTGGCCAGCTGCACTATTTAAGTGGGTGATGTGTGATATTTGTACCTACTTGATTTCAGTAATGGTTGCTGTGGTACAGTACAGATGGATTGGCAGCACATTCCTCTTGTCTTGTTCCTGCATGGATGTTTGCCAGGGTTGTGTGGCAGTGGATGTTTGCAAAATGGGTAGCTGTTTCCCTTGCGCCTGCTAGCCATCCTGGGCAGGCATCTTGGTCACTTTGCAGTCTGCAGTACATGCACTCCCATCACCAATGCTAATCTGTCACCTTGATCAGGATTGGAGCTGTGTGAGTGGTGCTGGTGGGTGGGTATGAGGGGAGCTGAGTGGCAGGAGGCATCAGCACAGGGCAACCTTCTGGCCCCTGAGAGTCTCACTGATGTGAATAGGGGAGACATCTTTCCCCAGACGTGGTTGTGCAGGCCCTGCCTGCACGCTTGCAGTGAGTTGTTGTTGTACCGTGGTTGCATGCGTGTATGGGTGTTGGACGTACCTCTGCTGTTGTGCACGGCGGCGTCTGATCTGCTGGTAATGCATCCGGTACAGCAGCAGTAAGGCCTGTAGGGCTGGATCCATTGCGGCTCTGGTGGTGTACGTGTATAGGGCTTGGATATTCCCTCGCTGTTATTGTGCTCCCACCATCCTCGATGAGGTGGGGTTTCCGCAGCGGTGGGATTGGCTGTTTGGTACATCGTAATGTGGTTGGGGGTGGAGACGTGTTTCCGCACGCTGTTCTTGCTCTATTGGCTCCGTCCGCCACCCTTACGTGAGGTCAACACGTGCGGACGCAGAAACACTGCAGAGGTACGTAAATGGCCTATGTTGGCCCATTGTAATGTGGCGGTCACAATAACCGCATGGGGTGCAGGGAATTCTCAGTTTTCCGCCACTGCCAGCACTAGTCCTTCCGTCCGACATCCTAATGACCCCCTTAGTCAGGACTCCAGCTCAGGCTGTTTTGGTCTGAGATGGTGGCATAGATCTTGCCACCTTACTGGTTAG
Source organism: Calotriton arnoldi (assembly GCA_963921515.1). Taxonomy (NCBI): domain Eukaryota; kingdom Metazoa; phylum Chordata; class Amphibia; order Caudata; family Salamandridae; genus Calotriton; species Calotriton arnoldi. Next base: position 1,862,939 of record CAWUFW010002496.1, read on the forward strand.
TCCCACTAACTTGGGCAAGTACAGGCAACAGCCTTTGATAAATGGAAAAGAGGCCATAGCCTACAGAGGCACAGGGGCCAGTGTCACGATACTGACAGGAAAAACTTGTGTCTCCTGACCAGATCATACTTGGACAAGTGTACCAAGTGCCCAATGCTAGCAATGTCAGGACTGGCCATTCCTTGGCAGTTGTGAATCTCAGCTGGGGAGGGGTAACTGGACCTAAGAAGGTCGTGGTATCTTCAGACCTACCTGTAGATTGTTTGTTGGGCAATGATTTGGAAACTTCAGCTTGGGCTGAAGGAGAGTTCAGGACTAATGCAGAAATGTTGGGCATCTCTGCAAGTGTGTTTGCTGTGACAAGGGCTCAGGCCAAACAGCTTACCACTGAACAGGCCCTGGATCCTGCAACAATGGACCAAATGCCTTCCAAGAGGAGGAGCAGGAAGGGTAAGGCTTTGCCCTCCTCACAGACTCAGAGTGAGAATCAGTCTCTTGAGGGAGATGATCTTAGCCTCTGTGAAGGTGCTGCCCCAGAGAAACTTGGGCCTGATCAAGCTGAGTTCTTGGGGGCAGGGGGCTCTTCCAGAGCAGATTTGAGTTTGGAGCAGCAGACCTTCCCCTCTCTTGAACCCCTCAGACAGCAAGCTGCTGCTGAGGCTACAGGGAATATCAATGGGTCCCATAGGATCCACTGGGATGAAGGACGTCTTTACTCAGAGGGTGGAGACCCCAAGCCTGGTGCCACCAGGAGGTTGGTTATACACCAGAAGTTTAGATGTTTCCTACTCACCCTTGCACATGATATTCCTCTGACAGGACACTTAGGGCAAAGCAAGACTTGGGACAGGCTTGTCCCTCACTTTCACTGGCCCCATATGTCTGAGGATACTAAGGAGTTTTGTCGCTCCTGTGCTACTTACCAAGCCAGTGGTAAGTCAGGTGGCACTACAAAGGCCCCCTTCATTCCACTTCCAGTGGTTGGGGTTCCCTTTGAGAGGGTTTGGATTGATATTATTGGTCCCATGAACCCTCCAACAGCATCTGGGCACAGTTATATTCTAGCGGTGGTGGACCATGCCACTAGATACCCAGAAGCTATTCCCCTTAGAACCACTACAGCTCCTGTAGTGGCCAGGGCCCTCTTGGGATTTTTTTCCAGAGTGGGCTTCCCTCAGGAAGTCTTAACTGACAGAGGTACAAACTTCATGTCAAGTTATATAACTGCAATGTGGAAAGAGTGTGTAGTGAATTACCAATTCACCACACCCTACCATCCTTATTGCAATGGGCTTGTTGAAAGGTTCAAAAAGACCCTCAAGGGTATGATCATGGGCCTCCCAGAAAAGCTTAGGCGAAAATGGGATGTCCTACTACCCTGCCTTCTCTTTGCCTTCAGAGAGGTGCCTCAGAAGGGGGTTGGCTACAGCCCTGTTGAACTTCTGTTTGGACATCCAGTTAGAAGTCCCTTGTGTCTGGTGAAGGAGGGATAGGAGATACCTCTCAAACCTCCATAACAGGACATAGTGGACTATGTACTTGGTCTGCGCTCCCGCATGGCTGAGTACATGAAGAAGGCAAGCAAAAACCTGGAGGCCAGCCAAGAACTTCAAAAAGCTTGGCATGACCAAAAGGCTGTCCTGACTGTTTACCAGCCAGGTCAGAAAGTGTCGGTGTTGGAGCCTGTGGCCCCAGCAGCTCTCCAGAACTAAACTAATGGAGTGGACCACACACTATACTTGAACAAAAGGGTGAGGTCACCTACCTGGTGTACCTTGGCACTCCCAGAAGTCCCCATAGGGTACTTCATGTGAATGGGCTAAAACCTTTTGTTGACAGGGCTGACCTGGGCTTGCTCATGGCAACTGATGAGGGACAGGAGGAAGAGAGTGACCCTCTCCCTGATCTCCTCTCTCAGAACCCTGATAATGGATCAGTTGATGGAGTGGCCTTGGCAGGCAGCCTCACTGATCAACAGCTGATTGATGCTGGATAGTCCTCAATCAATTCAGGCATATGTTTTCTCTGACACCCAGTCAAACCACCTGGTGTACCTAAGAAGTGGACACAGGTGAAAGTCTACCTGTTAAGAATAAAATCTACAGGCAGCCTGATCATGTCAGAGATTGCATCAGGACATAGGTCCAAAAGATGCTTGAGTTGGGTGTAATTGAGCCCTCAGATAGCCTTTGGGCTAGCCCAGTAGTCCTTGTGCCTAAACCTCACACCAAGGGTGGAAAAAGAGAAATGAGGTTTTGTGTAGACTACAGAGGGGAGCCCTTTGCAGCAGCAGACACCGGGGACAGCCAGAGGCACACGGGGACTCCATCCCCCAGTGCACTCTGCGGCAGGAGCCGCTGACGCCGTGTTTCGCACCAGGAGGCGCCTTTAAATCCCCTCAGGGCTCCCGTGGCGCGGGAGCCCTTTGCAGCAGCAGACACCGGGGACAGCCAGAGGCACACAGGGACTCCATCCCCCAGTGCACTTCGTGGCAGGAGCAACTGACGCCGTTTCGCGCCAGGAGGTGCCTTTAAATCCCCTCAGGGCTCCCGCGGCGCGGGAGCCCTTTGCAGCAGCAGACACCGGCAACAGCCAGAGGCACACGGGTACTCCATCCCCCAGTGCACTTCGCGGCAGGAGCCGCTCACGCCGTGTTTTGCACCAGGAGGCGCCTTTAAATCCCCTCAGGGCTCCTGCGCCGGGAGCCCTTTGCAGCAGCAGACACCGGGGACAGCCAGAGGCACACGGGGACTCCATCCCCCAGTGCACTTCGTGGCAGGAGCCGCTGATGCCGTGTTTGGCGCCAGGAGGCGCCTTTAAATCTCCTCAGGGCTCCCGTGGTGCGGGACGCGCACGGGCGTGCCCATCTGCGCCCGTCCGAAACTAATCGTGGCTGGGCTGGGTCTATCCTCTTGGCTGCACACTTTGGGGTAGCGTGAAAGCCCACTTCGTCATCTTCACCATTTCCTTCACCGCATGCTGCTCAAAGGGGCCCAAGCAGTCCCTATGGACTTGGACAAGGACCACGCCGTGAGTAACCATTCTTTTTGGCCACTTTTTTGGGGAGCTTGTGTGGAACTTTAATATAGCTCACATTTTTGCCGCCTTCCCTGTGTCTCTCTGGTTTTTGGCAGTAAAATGGGGAAAAAGACCCAGATGACGACCGCGACGGGTCCGCCTTGTCGCACCATTGACACTTTTTTGGCAAAGTCAGTGGGTGCTATCAACAAGGAGATAGTTCGGGCTGAGAAGCGGCTCTCATTAGACACAGGGGGGTCGGGGGTAAGCTCGCCATCTACTTTGCAAAAGTCTCGTATGGACCAGTCCCAGCCGACCTCTTCCCCGGCTCCAAACCTGGTACCCTTGGAGGCACCATCACCCGAGCAGCCTGTCCCGGGGCCCGAGTCTTCCCCTTTACCCCCATTACTGCTACCGCCAATTGCATCTCCTGCCCCAGTGAACTCCCCCACCTCAAAACGGAAACGGAGGGCAAAGAAGCCTATGGAAGCGGCTCCGATTACATGCCAGGGACAGGCGATTGTTGCTTGTGGAAGAACTGTTGTCCCACCTGGCCCCAGTCTTACATAACATCACAGAGACTTTTACGGACCTTTTATCCCCACTATTGAACAGACTGGACAAATTGGAGGTAGCAACAAGGGACTTGGCAAGCAAAATGGATACTTTTGTGTCATTTGTAGAAAAACATCCATCCTGTTATCCGCCAGTGCGAACCCCGCCTACTAATATTATGCCCCTTGTTATTCCCTTGTGTAACAGCGGTGCTCCACACTTTAATGCTCTCCCAAAGTCCAAGGGAGTTACGGTTCAATCCACAAAGTCAGGGTCTGGTGGCTCTAGTATCCCGGGAGATGGCGCATTTAGCGCCGTGCGGGCCCGTCAGGACCTAGGTCCTGAAGACGCCCCTTATACAGGGATGCAACTATCTGGGGTTTGCCAGCCTACTGTGATTGATCTCCCTCCAGCATGTGCTCCCTATTCTGTGGTTTTGTCAGAGGTACCCAGCCTACCTGCTCACAAAGAGGAATCCACGGCTCAACTAATTAACAAAGTCTCTCACTGGTTGGACCTGCATTCTGGGTATTCCATCAGGGACCACAAGGATATTTTGATGGCACGGAGGGTGGGGTGGATATGTCCATCCAGGAAATGCTTCGAGGGAGACTGTATTATAACTTCGGTACGGTACCCAGAGTTAGCACGTAAAATTCTGTCTGGTGCTTCTAAACCTTTTTTCCTAACCTCCTGCATTAAATTGCTCCCACTGGGCTTTTTTTATAGACCACCACTGTGCAAACCGGGGGGGGATTGCCTGCAAGAGGTGGGCCAGGCGAGGGAAGCCTGGGATGGTTGTTGCCCCTTGCAAATACTTTTGCGCCCCTTGCTGTCTTGAACGAGCTGGATTGACTCCAGGAGGACGACGAGCTGTGCATCCGTTTCTCTCGGCAGAGTGAATCCTCGAGACAGAGGGTAGAGGAGGTTTGCTCTCTATTAACATGTAGCCTGAAGGAGATCTTGGTTGTTCCATCACCCCATGTGTTCCCTGTGATTAGCCATATGCCCCAAGCGAGGCCCGAGTCACCACCTTTCACATCCCTCCCACCGGCCATTGTTAATCACACCACCGACAGAGATTTTAGTCTCGTATCCTGGAACGTGGCTGGGTTGCCTTCTAAGTTTTCTGATGACAGTTGGTTATTGTATGTCAGGTCTTATAAAATTATATGTTTACAGGAGACCTGGGAGACCAAGAATTTTTTTCTTTTTGGATGGGTATAAGACCATCTTTTGTCCCGCGTCAAACTCAACAAAGGGTCGAGCCAGTGGAGGTCTTATTATATTTGTGGCTTTAGAATTTTGTAAAGATTTAAAGATCCTGAAATGGAATTCTCAGGTATTCCAGGGCATAGAACTGCATATGGGGAGAGCACTCACCTTTGTGATTATTAACTTTTATAATGCCAAGAAGGGCGAGGGGGGACCCACCAATCTTAATGCTTTAAACTGTGCGATTGATGATCTAAAGGAGGATGGTGGTGGGCATATGAACTTCATTCTAGTGGGTGACTTCAACTGTCATTTGTGTCCATCTCTTGTGAAGAATCAGTTGAATGTTCAGCCATGCCTACTTTCGGAGGATCTTCACATGGAACACACACTGGAAGGGAAGGTTTTAAATAACTTGTTACTGACTCATAATCTGGTGAACTCCCTAGACCTTTGGCACCCCGGGCCTATTTCTCAATTGACCCCGTCCTAGGGGTGCGGCAACCATTATAGATTTTATATTTGTGACAGCATCATTGGGGGTGGCCCCGGATCATTTAACATAGAGGACAGTGCCTTTAGCGACCACAACCCATTGACATTGGTACTGACAGGTCTGGGTCATCCCATTTTAGGTCCCTGTAAGCCGCAGATACCCCTAACCCCCACTGATCAGGGCAGGGACCTTAGATGGGCGAGCATAGATGCAAAGGCTTTCAACCGCAGCCTTTTCTCTTCATGCCAGAACGAGATAGGTGCTTGCCTGAATCCTAGCACCCGAGCGAGGAGATTTTAAGCTTGTTCTCCTCCATTGCCCAGAGAGTTTCTGGTCTTTTAACTATACAGGCTGGGGGGCGGGCTCAGGTTGTCCCCTCATGGTTTGATCACAAGTGCTCGCAGGCCTTAAGGAGGTTAAAAGTAGCCCTGAAACAGGTGCCACGGGAGAAAGCTAGAATCTCTTTGTGCCGTCGCCTATATAAAGAATCGACAAGAGAGCGCAGGTGTCATCTCGAAAAGCAGGCATGGGAGGACCTAGCTAAAGCAAGCGAACTGAGGGATTCTTCCTTATTTTGGAAAATTATTAATAGTCCCTGTTTCACAGAAGCATCAACCCCGACAGTATGTCACCACATTACACCAGATCAATGGGTGTCCCATTATGAAAAAGTTTACAATGAGGCCTGCACTAGTGAGAGTAGTGTAGACAACCCCCTTTGCGTGGCGGCTCCCCCGATTAGTTTCTCCTTGGAAGAGGTAACCCTAAGCATTGAGCTTTTGGCCCCAAATAAGGCCCCAGGCCCTGACGGTATTCCCCCGGATCTCTTTCGTGACAACCCAGAGGTCTGGGCACCCTACTAACCCAAGTCCTAAATGCAGCAGTCTTGAAAGGGACATTGCCCTCCTGGTCCACCACCACGATAGTGCCAATTTTAAAAAAAGGAGACAAGGATAAGCCGCAATCTTCCCGCCCAATTTCCCTTATTGATGTTGCAGTTAAGGTTCTGGGCAGGGTACTTCTATCTATATTGTCTAGGTGGGCCACAGATAACCAGATATTATCGGAAGTCCAATATGGTTTTCGCGAAGGCCTATCAACATCGGATCAATGTCTTAATCTGTATCTTCTGATTTCCAAGTATACCGTGGCCCAATCGGGCGCCATGTATTTGGCCTTTATGGACCTTACGTCCGCATTCGATCGGGTAAACCGGTCTAAGTTATGGGACATCTTAACCTCACTGGGAGTGGATCCTCGCATTGTACATCTACTTACATCACTCCATGCCCATGCATCGGCGGCAGTGAGAGTCTCACACGAGGGCGATCTTACCAAACACTTCAACTGTACACGAGGGGTGCGTCAAGGGTGCATCTTAGCTCCTTTTTTATTCTTGGTTTATATCAACGGCCTCGAGGTGGAACTCCTGGCCCTTCAGTCAGACTCCCCTAGAGCAGATAGGAGAGAGTTGCCATGCCTACTCTATGCGGACGACGCGGTGCTCATGGCCCGCACGGGCCGGGGCCTGCAGGTCCTAATAGACGGTTTTGTGGCATTTATGGAAGGGCTGGACCTGTCGGTGAATTATACCAAGTCGTATGTACTAGTGGTGGGCCCACGGGGGATCTGGTCAAAAAGCTTTAAAGCCGGGAATCATACCCTTGGTAAGGTCCCGGCTTTCCCCTATCTGGGAGTGTTATTTGATGACAAGCTAAAGTGGGAAGCCCTCTTAGAAGGGAAGCTGAATGAGCTGAATAAATCCATGGGAGCCATTACTAGTTTTGCGAGTAGATTATGTTCATGGGCACTGGAGGCTATTTTAAAACTCTATAAATCCAAAGCTATCCCAAGAGTAGTATATGGTACTGAAACCTGGGGGTATGTGCCACCACACAGGTTACAGGTGGCAGAAAATAAATTCCTGCGACGGATTTTATGAGTCCCCCAAGGCAAGCCAGTTTGGACTGTACATGAAGAGCTGGGGTTGGTTTCCTGGCGGACCAAGTGGCAATTAAACCCCTAGTGTGCTGGATAAAGATTTGGACCTCCGATCATCAGCATTTAAATCGCATGATTGTATCGGACTGTTTGAAATTGGAGCATGGTAACAAAATACCTTGGATACATTATGTAATCGCATTAAATTCAAGGCCCTGTGCTATATGCATAAGATCAAATCAGGCTCAGCACCACAGTATCTGAGCGCCTTAGTACACCCTCATCTCCCCATGCGTCTTATCCGATCCTCTGCTCAGGCAAAGTTTCAAGTCCCTAGGATCAAACGATTGCGTATGGGTGGCCGGTCTTTTTCTTACTTGGCTCCTTCCCTATGGAATTCACTCCCCTTACAACTCCGGCACAAAACTATTTATAACAAATTCCGTAAAGACCTAAAAACTTGGTTATTCAACCAATAGTGTCTTTCTCTCTTGCTGCGTGTGTCTGCTGGCGCCGGGAAACCCCTGGGTAGCTGTGCGCCTTATAAAATTAATAATAATAATAATAATAAAGGAGTCTTTTCAGGCTATGGGTAGGCCAGACATTTTCTTTGCACACGACACTTTAAGCAAGGTGGACGTTAAAATCATAAAAGTCTTACACCACAAATTTTTAACTGCGAACCGTGAAAATCTTGAGCTCAACAAACCCTCAGTTAGGGTATATGCAATGTTAAAATCAATTCCGGGCATTGAACCGTACCTCCTGGCCTTAACTAATGCTCATGAAAGATTTTTAATCACGCGTTTTAGATTCAATCAGCTCCACCACATTTTAGCATCCCCGGTAGGTTTCTTACCCTCATCAGATCTTCGAGGTCCCTGTGGCTGCGATCTTCGATCTCCTCAGGACACGTTACATTTTATTCAATGGTGTAAATATTTTTCTCTCCCCAGAAAACGTTTTCTCCGGCCCCTGTTAAAATGCTTGAAGTTCAGGCATGCTAAAGTGGCCCTTTTGCATTTACAGCTGTTACCTAACCCTCTTACACTTTGTGCAGTGCTAAGTTTCTTGCGGGCCGTTTATAAATCTAGATTATCTAGAGTCGATTGATTCTGTGCTGCTGGTTTTATCCAGGTGTATTGTTTTAAATTTTACTGTATTTTTATGAACTGTGTGCTTATTTATTATATGATGTACTGTATATTTTATGGTTGCTTTGCATCCGAATAAAGGAAATATATATATATATATATACAGAGGTCTTAATGCAGTCACTAGGATTGATGCTCATCCAATTCCTAGGGCAGATGAGCTTATTGACACTTTGGCCTCAGCCAAGTTCTTGAATACATTTGACCTAACTGCTGGTTACTGGCAAATCAGGCTAGCTGAGAATGCCGAACCAAAAACAGCATTCTCAACCCCTAGTGGGCATTATCAATTTATTGTAATGCCTTTTGGGTTGAAGAATGCACCTGGCACATTCCAGAGGTTGGTGAACAAAGTTCTAACAGGTCTGGAAGCCTATAGTACAGCATATCTAGATGATATTGCTGTCTTTAACTCCACCTGAGAGGATCACCTGGCCCACCTCAAGAATGTTTTAGAGGCTCTGCAGAAAGCAAGCCTCACTATCAAGGCTACTAAGTGCCAGATAGGGCAGAGCAAGGTTGTGTACTTGTGCCACCTGGTAGGTGGAGGCCAGGTTCAACCACTACAGAGCAAAATCCAGACCTTAATGGAATGGGTTGCTCCAACTACCCAGACTCAGATTAGAGCATTCTTGGCCTGACTGGGTATTACAGAAGATTTGTGAAGGGCTATGGGTCCATAGTGACTCCCCTGAATGATCTCACATCAAAGAAATTGCCCAAGAAAGTTCAGTGGACAGTAAGCTGTCAAAAGGCATTTGATGACCTCAAGCAGGCCATGTGCACTGCTCCCAGTCCTGATTACTCAAAAACTTTCATTGTGCAAACAGATGCATCTGAGTTATAAATACATATTTTTCTAAATACCTTGTGTGGTTGTTTTTCACTTAATCTATAGTATAAGATTACATTCTGGTAAAACAAGCTGCTTTACACTTCTTCTCGACTAAGCCTGAAGGCTGCTCTCCACAGTTACCACTTAGAGAGCTTTCTAAGCTTGTCTAAGACCTCTTAAATCATCATAAGGGTTGTCTGGACTGGTGCAGGGTGCCCACTTACATTAGTGAGTATCAAATGGGGGGTTACGTCCTTACCTTTGTTTCTTTACACTTACATTAGTGGACATCTTATACCAGGCCAGCTTCTCACATTGGTGTGCAGCGGTTGGGATTCAAGCCTGCATTGTTTTACCAGATAAATCTTTGTGTTGATTAATTGAAAAACCATCACTAATACTAGGCTCATATAATACAAGCTTAGAATAGTAAGTTCTACTGAACTTAGGGATGGGTAAGTCAAGGGTCTAGCACACCTTTTCTCCAACCTCAGAGAGTTTAGTTCCCACTAGGTTAGGTAGGTGCAACACCACACCTCACTTAGTATGTCTTCTAAAGGAGATGCCAGTGGCTCTCTGCCTACTAGATACAGTGAGCTTTTGTTCCAAGAACTGAAAGCCCTGTGTGCCTCTAGGACGTTTAAGGCAGGGAAAAGTGACAACACTCAACGCCTCCTAGAGGTGTTACTGTTCGATGACCTAAGGAAAGCCAGTGGGTCAGATGAACAGAAAAGAGTGGGTGGGCAGGGGACTGAAGATAGGCCAGGAGGGGGACCCCTCTTTGACATAGAATCTAACCCTGACCAGGTGGAGCCTCATGACTCCCACCTGGACAACTCAGATCTCCCAGAGGATACTACAGGTGGCCAAGAGGATGCCCACTTTGTACCTCCTGGGAAAGCGCAGAGTAGACCAAGGAGGTCACATTGGTGGTTCCTTGGGTCCCCAGCACCTCTACGTCCTCTCGACATTGTCTTGACCCGAGTCGTGGTTCTTATACCACTTTCTTAGTATATGGTTTGGCCCCCCCCGGATCTTCCCCCCCTCCCAAGGGTGTCAGAAAGCCCACTAGGCACTGACCTCTTTTTTGCAATGTGCCTACCTGGGGATTTTGGGCCCTAGCGCAGCCGACACCTAGGGAAACCTAAATACCTGTACATTTTTCAAGACTAGACACCAAGGGGAAAGAATCCAGGATAGGGTGACTTGTGTGCCTTTCACCAGGTTCTGTTACCCAGAATCCCTTGCAAACCTCAAACTTTGTCAAAAAAACACATTTTCCTTAAGTTTCTGTGATGGAAAGTTCTGGAATCTGTGGGAATCCACGAACCTCCACCTACCCAGCATTCCCCAAAGTCTCCCGATAAAAGTGGTACCTCACTTGTGTGGGTAGGCCTTGTGCCCGCAACAGGAAACGGCCCAATATGTACAGTGGAGACTTTATCGATTACAAAAAGACCTTGTTTTGCGAGGGAGTCACCTGCATTTTTGATCTCGGGCTCGCCGGCCATCTAGGGAAACCTACCAATCCCAGACATTTCTGAAAACTAGACACCCGGGGGAGTCCAGGGATGTGCAACTTGTCTAGATCCCTCTATGTTTTCCTACCCTAGAATCCCCTGCAAACCTCAAATTTAGCTGAAAGAAATCACATTTCTGTGTGGGAAAGTTGTGGCATCACCGGTCTGACACAAATTTCCTACCACCCAGCATTCCCCCAGGTGTCCTGATAAAAATAGTACCTCATCTGTGTGGGTGGGCCAAGTACCCGCGGCAGGGAAGGGCCCAAAACGCATTGTGGAGATATCAATCTTATCCATTACAAAACGACCTGGTTTTGCAAGGGGACCACCAGCGTTTTTGGTCCCGCGCTCAATGGCCAACTAGGGAAACCTACCAAACCCAGATATTTCTGAAAGCTAGGCACCTGGGGGGAGTTCAGGGAGGTATGTCTTGCGTGGATCCCCCAATGATTTCCTACCCAGAATTCCCTGCAAACCTCAAATGTAGCTAAAAAAGTCATATTTTCCTCACATTTCTGTCTGGGATCACTGCACTTGCACAAATGTCCTACCACCAAGCGTTCCCCTTAGTCTCCCGATAAACATTATACCTCACTTTTGTGGGTGTATAATGCAGAGGTAGCCTAAAAACGCATATTAAAAAAATATAGCGCTTAGACCTTGCTGTGCTATCCCCTCAATCCCTATGTTTTTGTACCTTCCTAGCCGCACGCACTTGGCCCACCCACACAAGTGAGGTATTATTTTACTCGGGTGACTGAGGGGATCGCTGGGTGGTAGTTAGTTTGTGCCGGCATGGTAACCCCTGCCAGAAATGGGAGGAATATGTCATTTTTTTTAGCTAAATCTGAGGTTTGCAGGGGATTCTGGTAAGAAAAGGTTGGGAGATCAGCGCAAGCCACACCTCCGGGGACTCCCTCAGGTGTCCCGATTTCAGAAATGTCTGGGATTGGTAGGTTTTCCTAGATGGCTGCCGAACCCGGTACCTAAAACCCAGGTGCCCCCTTACAAAATCAGGTCATTTTGTGATAGATAGGGGGCATCAGCGTTTTTGGTCCCGGGCTCGGCGGCCATCTAGGAAAACCTACTAAACCCACACATTTCTGAACACTAGACACCCGGGAGAGTCCTGGGAGGTGTGACTTGCATGGATCCTTTAATGTTTTCCTACCCAGAATCCCCTGCAAATCTCAAATTTAGCTGAAAAACCAAATTTCTCTCACATTTCTGTGTGGGTAAGTCGTGAGATCACTGGTCTGACACAAATTTCCTACCATCTAGTGTACCCCCATGTCTCCCGATAAAAATGGTACCTCAGTTGTGTGGGTGGGCCAAGTACCCGCGGCAGGGAAGGGCCCAAAACGTATTGTGGAGACATCAAAATGATCTATCACAAAACAACCTGGTTTTGCAAGGAGGCCATCTGCTCTTTTGGTCCCAGGCTCGGCGGCCATCTAGGGAATCCTACTAAACCTACACCTTTATGAAAACTAGACACCCGAGAGAGTCCAATGAGGTATGACTTGTGTGGATCCTCCAACATTTTTCTTACCCAGAATCCCCTGCAAACCTCACATTTAGCTGAAAAAAATCAAATTTTTCTCACATTTCTGTGTGGAAAAGTTGTGGGATCACTGGGCTGACACAAATTTCCTACCACCCAGCATTCCCCCAGGCCTCCTGATAAAAATGGTACCTCACTTGTGTGGGTGGGCCAAGTACCCGCGGCAGGGAAGGGTCCAAAAAGTATTGAGGAGACTTCAAATTTACCTATCACAAAATGACCTGGTTTTGCAAGGGGGGTCATCTGGGTTTTTGGTCCCGGACTCGGTGGCCATACAGAGAAACCTACCAAACCAACACATTTCTGAAAATGAGACACCCCGGGGGGGTCCAGGAAGGTGTGACTTGCGGGGATCCCCCAAAGTTTTCCTACCCAGAATCCCTTGCAAACATCAAATTTAGCTGAAAAAACAAATTTTTCTCCCATTTCTGTGTGGGAAAGTTGTGGGATCACTGGTCAGACACAAATTCCCTACCACTCAGCGTTCCTCCAGGTCTCCCGATAAAAATGGTACCTCACCTGTGTGGGTGGGCCAAGTACCCACGGCAGGGAAGGGCCCAAAAAATATTGTGGAGACATCAAAACTATCTCTCACAAAACGACCTGGTTTTGCAAGGGGGGCACCTGCGTTTTTGGTCCCAGGCTCAGTGGCCGTCTAGGGAAATCTACCAAACCCACACATTTCTGAAAACAAGACACCCAGGGGAGTCCAGGGAGGTGTGACTTACGTGGATCCCCTAATGTTTTCCTACCCAGAGCCCCTTGCAAACCTCAAATGTAGCTGAATAAATTACATTATTTTTCACACATTTCTGAGTGGGAAAGTTGTAGGATCACCGGGCTGACACAAATTTCCTACCACCCAGTGTACCCCCAGGTCTCCCGATAATAATAGTACCTCACTTGTGTGGGTGGGCCAAGTACCCATGGCATGGAAGGGCCCAAAACGTATTGTGGAGACATCAAAACTATCTATCACAAAACGAACTGGTATTGCATGGGGGGCACCTGCGTTTTTGGTCCCGGGCTCGGTGGCCATACAGAGAAACCTACCAAACCCACACATTTCTAAAAACTAGACACCTGGGGGAGTCCAGGAAGGTGTGACTTGCGTGGATCCCCAAAAGTTTTCCTACCCGGAATTCCCTGCAAACCTAAAATTTAGCTTAAAAAAACAAATGTTTCTCACATTTCTGTGTGAAAAAGTTGTGGGATCACCAGTCAGACACAAATTCCCTACCACCCAGCGTTCCTCCATGTCTCCCGATAAAAATGGTACCTCACTTGTGTGGGTGGGCCAAGTACACGTGGCAGGGAAGGGCCCAAATGTATTGAGGAGACATCAAAATTATCTATCACAAAACGACCTGGCTTTGCAAGGAGGGCACCTGTGTATTTGGTCCCAGGCTCAGTGGCCATCTAGGGAAATCTACCAAACCCACACATTTTTGAAAACTAAACACCCAGGGACATCCAGGGAGGTGTGACTTGCGTGGATCCCCCAAAGTTTTCCTACCCAGAAACCCCTTCAAACCTCAAATTTAGCTGAAAAAAACCAAGTTTTTCTCACATTTCTGTGTGTGAAAGTCGTGGGATCTCCGGGCTGACACAAATTTTCTACCACCCAGCGTTCCCATAGGTCTCTCAATAAAAATGGTACCTCACTTGTGTGGGTGGGCCACGTACCCGCGATAGGGAAGGGCCCAAAATGTATTGTGGAGACATCAAAAGTATCTATCACAAAACGACCTGGTTTTGCAAGTGGGGGGCACCTGCGTTTTTGGTCCCGGGCTCAGCGGCCATCTAGGGAAGCCTACCAAACCCACACATTTCTGAAAACTAGACACCCGGGAAAGTCCAGGCAGGGATGAGTGGCTTTTGCCAATCCCCCAACCTTTTCCTACCCAGAATCCCCTGCAAACCTTAAATTTAGCTAAATAAATCACATTTTCCTTACATTTCTGTGTGGGATCACCATGCCGGCACAAATGTCCTACCACACAGCGATCCCCTTGGTCTCCCTATAAAAATGGAACCTCACTTGTGTGGGTGTCCAATGCAGAATCACGCTTAGAGTTTGCTGTGCTTTCCCCTCAATCCATATGTTTTGGCACTTCCCAATCACAGGTCCTTGGCCCAGCCACACAAGTGAGGTACCGAATACGATGTTTCCAAACACCGTTCGGTCGGACTCCCATTGACTTCAATGGGAGCTTGTGTTCCGACCGACAACACAGGCTCCCATTGAAAAAAGGTGTTGTTGTGGAAAACCTTGCACCTTGTCGCGGGCACCACATGGTGCCTGCCACACTGTGCATGGTTGGAAAGAGGGGACCAATGGGTACCCCCACAGGCCCCAACCAGAGGTCTCCGGGTGAAGGGGGGCCTGCTACAGGCCCCCAAAGTCAGTTTCTGACTGCCGATCCGTGTTGCATACTTTTCATAGCTTTTTAGTGTGTTTTTACGTTAAAGTCGTATTTATAATTCAGAAAGATAGTCATCAGCTTTTTAAATATTGCATAGTATTAAGTTTCATTATATAAATCTGTTGTTAAAGTGTGTGATTACTCACTAGAGTTCTAGATTTTATTTTAATCTACTGCTTGGAGTTCTTTTTCATGTGTTCAGTTATTATTTAATGTTAATCTGTAAAAACAGTCATTAAAATATGGTTGTAATATTCTTTTTTTTTAAAAAAAAGGTGGTTACTCTCACGATGTGCTTGCAGGAGTTGAACTCACAATCCCCTGTGTGGACTCCAAGGGGGATGTACTTCCTGGTTGGCTCTCAGACCCTCTCGCGAGATCGTGCATTTGGGATTCGGTCAAGAACAGTGTTTTCCTGTAATCCTGAACAAAGTAACAGATTGCATTGAATATATAATGCAAAAATATTTTTATGATCTAGCGAGACACTCGCAGGAGTCGGACACACTGCATGGACTCCGAGTAGGCTGTACTTCCTGTTTGGCTTTCATGGTTGACCCGCGAGTTCATGCATTTTTACAATCTCACAAGAAGCTTGCGGGTATCTCGTTAGAGGTGCAGGGGAGGAACAACACCGTAAGGAAGGATTGTGATTGGTTCATATGGATGTCTTTATTTAGAAGAAGAAGATTCCATCCCTTTTTGCTTTATTTCACTATTGGATTTTGGTGAGACTAGACATATTTGGCTTGTTCTCCTTTCCTTTTTCCCTCTCTTCACTAAGATGTCTTTATAAGATTCAGATGAACAGCCAGGGGTAGCTGCACTAGCTCAGCCACCTCAGCCTCCCAAGGAATACTTGGTGTGGCAGTTCTTTGAAATGTGACCAGGTGGCAAGAAAGTGTCTGCAAAGTACATTACCTCTAAACTTTGCAGCAAAGAGTTCAGCCGGGGGAGCAGAAATAAACAATATAACATGAGTACCACAGGGATGTGAAGACACCTGAGGTCAATGCATCTGCAAAGGCTTGCAGGGGCCTAGATAGATCGTGCTGTGGAGCTAGATAACACTACAGGGGCTTCGACATCATTTTCTCCAGGTATATACTGTGCCTGCACAGGTTCTAAGTGCACAAAGTGGACAATAACCCTGCTTTTTTCTTTAAAGCACTATTTTGCTGCTTGTGTAAGCAGATCATTTTTTCATCAGAGTCAAGCAGGTCTGCCCAGGAAAAACTTGTCCAAGAGCACAAGTGCTGCCCTAGGCAGTAGTTTTTGTTTTATTTTTCTACTTTTTGCTGTTAAGGAGATGGTGTTGGTGTTTGTTTAACACTTCAAATTGTATTTTTTTTGTACCCATTTAATAAAAATTTTAAATACCAAAAACATATTAAAAATGTTTGAAAACACAAATGTTTTTTTATAGTTTTCGAAATATGTTAACAAAAATGGCTCTTTTCAGAGCTACCCTATAGTTTCATGACTTATGTTGTTTGTACTATGTTTCCCTTTTCCTGAGCTCTTGCAAAACCTCACGAGAGCCAGGGAGACCATTCCTCATGTGCAGTCTGAGGGGTCCAGTGCTTCCTGGTTTGCTCTTGAGAGCCTCTTGCGAGATCATACTTTTTATAATGGACTTTGCATTTACATTGAATATATCCTGATGTAGTATGCATAATTTATATGGGTCAGAATAGTAACAGTTTATTTAGTTTATTGAAATGCAACCAATTATATGATTGTGGGCAAAAAGAAATCTTCAAGATTTATGAAAATAAAACCACTTGTTTTATCTTCATGAGATGAACATGGGTACATAGCACACTTTGATATTTATTTACTATAAGTCAATTTATTATCATTAGAAAAAGTTCAATCACTACTTTTTTTATGATCCCACTAGGGTCTAGTGAGATCATAAACCTTTTTTTTAGGGCAAGAAGTAACACTTTCCTTCATGACAGTACCTATGTCTTATTGTCCCCATTAGTAGGGTGTGGGGAGAAAACAGACTCTCAAATGATACCTTTTCACAGTATAACAACAGGGTACAGTAAGGTGGAAGGAAACACTGGGATCTCACTGACATCTCTCCACAGGCTACCAACTGTGTATAGTAGACTATGGGGAGAGACTGGCATTTCCAGTGAGGCCTTGCATGAAGGTAACCAGTGTATAGAGTAGAGTGTAAAAAGACACTGCCTTTCCTCAGGCTCAGCAGTATCCATAGTAGGATGGGGAAGGTACACACCTCACATGTAAGACCTTACTATTCTATAGTAAGTATAACAAGTACTGACCTCTCCACTGAGACCTCTCCCCAGAGAAATAATCATATATATTAGGATATGAGAATGGATTTGACTATCCAGTCACAGCTCTCCCCAGCATGATAGACATATACAGTAGTGTATAGAGAAACATTGCCCTCTCCACTAACACCTATCTTCAGGACAACATGGATGAGCAGTATGGTGTGGGCAAGCAGTGGCCTCTCTACTGACACCTCTCCCTAGAGCAACAGGTATATGCAGTGGCATCTGAGAAGGGAGTGACCTGTCTGCTAACACATTTTACCAGTGTGAGAGGTGTCTATCGGAGACTTTCAGAAAAAGTTATCTCTCTGTTCATACCTCTTCCCATGCTGACAGGTATGCTTAGTAGGCTGTAGGGAGGAACTGCCCTGTTTTCTGACACATCTCTCTTGCATGATAAGTCTGAGTAGTAGGGTGGGGAGAGACTTGGCTACCTCCTGTGTTTTGGATGATGGGGGTGCAAATTAGAGTGTGAAAAGCGACTTACCTCTCTGGTCACAGCTCTCTCCAAGATGACAGATGTACAAGTAAGGTTTGGGGATGAAATAACCTCTATGCTGAGAAGTTTGTCTTACATACAACTATACAAACTTTAATATGGAAACACACTGCCCTGTCAGATTAGACATCTCCCCAGAGTAACACATGTGCAAGGTAGGCTGTGGATAGAGACTGCTCTCTCTACACATACCTCTCTTCATAGTGATGAATGTCAATGGTATAGTATAAAATGGAGTATCCTCTCTGTTCAGAACTGGCAGTTTTAGTAAATATTGCAATATTATAATAACATTTAAATTTATAATAAGTGTTAAACAAAGAAATCAAAAGTAACTCAACATTTTTACTACAGCAACTCAATTTAACAACAATACAAAACGACAACAGCTATATTAACAAACTACATCAACAACTATAAAACAAACAAGTTTAGTAATATAAAACATTTTTCTCTGGTGCTCATCAGAAGGCAGTAATAGCTCTTCCCTTTTTGCTTAATTTGCCTACTTGATTTTGATGTAGGTACCACTCCTTTTCCTGTCTTTTA
The DNA here is from genome assembly GCA_963921515.1 of Calotriton arnoldi. Lineage (NCBI taxonomy): Eukaryota > Metazoa > Chordata > Amphibia > Caudata > Salamandridae > Calotriton > Calotriton arnoldi. The sequence continues at coordinate 1,881,029 of CAWUFW010002496.1, forward strand.
GCCACCTTAGCCTGCCAAAGAGTCTTCAGTTTCCTATTGCTTCATAGCAGGCTAAATTGCAAAATAGTCTCAGCAAAGTAGCATATCTATAAATAAAAAATAAAAAATAGTTAACAAAGCATAACTCGTGCAGAGTTAGTGTATTCTGTTGAATTGGACAACTGTTCAGGCGCTTTCACATCCTTCCAACCTGAATACGCTGTGCCTCAACAGGTACTTAGGGCTGAACAGCACAATGATCCTGCTTGTCTTAACAAGGCTCTTTTTTGCTGGGTACATAAGCAGATATTGTTTTCTTCAGAGACAAGATTCCATTTTCGTCCTAAAAAAAGGCAAACTAACCCAAACAATAAAAGTTACATACTGATCAATAATTGATAACAGTAATACATCGCTATACTGTCTAGGTTTTACTAAATTTTTCACCCACAATCACATAATTATATCTAGTGCACCAGTAACTTGTTATTCCTTTCTCCTGAAAAATTCCGCACCCTCAACTACTCTATTTTCATATTTTGCAAGTTAAATTCTAACATGCCATGTGCTCTGCTTTCATAACAGTTTATAAAGTAACACATACATCTTCACACACCTTTGCTAATACTCACCACAGCGTTTCACACTAGAAAATGCCATATAACCACTCAAACACCTCATAGGACTAAAGTATATTTATAGAGAGGTTCAACTCCGACAAAACAGAAGTACTGATCTTTGGGAAGAACACCTCTGCATGGAACCACAGCTGTTAGCCAGCGCAACTCAGACCAACATCCACTCTGACAGACCATGCACACAACCTTGGCATCATCCTTGACAGCCAACTAACCATGAAACGACAAGTCAATGTGGTCACCTCCTCTTGTTTCCACATCCTTCTCATGCTCTGCAGAATCTGCAGATGGTTCACAATCAACACCAGAAAGACAGAAATGCAGGCCCTCGTCACCAGCCGCCTTGATTATGGCAATGCTCTCTACTCCAGAATCTCCACCCAGCTCCTCAAAAGACTCCAGACCATAAGGAACACCGCAGCAAGGTGCATCCTGGACCTCCACAGATGGACCCATGTCACCCCCACCTCATAAACCTGCACTGGCTATACATCCAGAAGAGATGCCAGTTCAAAATCCTCACACACGCGTACAAGGCCCTACACAACCAAGAAGCCATCCTACATTGACTGAACTTTCACCCACCCACAAAATACCTGCGATCTGCCTCTTTCACCCTCGCACACCCCCGCATCCTTTGCAGATGCTGTGGGAGCTGCTCCTTCTCTTACAATGCTTCCAAGACCTGGAACACCCTGCCTCTCCACCTCTGTACAGCACCCTCCCTGGCGGACACCAGAAAGAAGCTGAAGGCTGGGATTTTCGGTGAAGACACAGCACTAGCCGCGCCCAGATACTCCTAGAGGTGACAGTGTTGCGCTATACAAACTTTGACTGATTGATTGATTGATAAAAACACTAGGGCTTGCATTAACACATTCCACAATCTTTCTTTTACAGTTTGAGAAACACTGCTTCCTTTATTTACAAGTACATGCAGTTTGAACACTATATTTTTAACAGAGACTGCAATACTTGCTGATATCTCTCTACATTCTAATGTCTATCTCTTAAAATCTGTATTAAGCGATCTACACCTCCCCATGATACAGGAATCTCAAGAGAAACGTGATGAATGCGAACCCTCATGGCATGAATCAGCACTATTTGTGCCGTGAAGGTTTGCGTTCATCACGTTTCTCCTGAGATTCCCGTATCCTGGGGAACTTAAGGTTCCTTTTGGACTATTAACATTATCTTGGACATCGACTCTTCATACGACTGTATTGTACCCCAGTTCCAATATAAGGACACATAATTTTACAACATGTAATTTTATTGAAACCTATGTGACTGACGTAGCCGTCACCCCAGCCTCATGTCGGTTTTGAACATAGCTTTTTGCCGCCTACCATCGCATTAGACCTAAGTGCAGTATGAAAAAGATTACCAATTTAACTACATTGTATCATTCATTCAGGGGAAGTTCATCCTAGAAGCGCAACCCTGAAGAAGAGACTGTGTCTCGGAACACATGTTGGCTCTTCAGCTGTTCTGCTGTGATCTCAATTATCTAAGATTAAAAGAAATAGTTGGAACAATCGTTTCTCAGAATCATTATTAGATAAATAAAAATGGTTCTGAGAAACACTTGTTTCAAGTACTACTTACATATCTATCTATCAATCTATTTATCTATTTATCTATCTATCTATCTATCTATCTATCTATCTATCTATCTATCTATCTATCTATCTGATGAATCGCAAGATCTCAAATCCTGACTCCAAGGATGAGTCACAAAGAAATTAAATCAGTGACTCAAACAGATGGACTCCCCAAAAAACAAAAATATATTTCCACTACAACGTTTCAGCTTCTGCCTTCCTCAGGTAGTACACGATTGGTTGGTCAGTGGCTGCACAGCAGACACTGCTGGATTTTCAAAAAGCAGAATGATTGTTTATTCCATTTGGAATATTTAATCAACATAGTCCTGAGATCTCTTGAGATATTCAGTAATCAGGTGGTATTGTGAGTGATGTTAAGTCTACCTAGAGCCAATGATTTAAAACTGTACATTCAGACGTTTTCTCTGGAGTCCAGTAGTTCTTCCTTTAAGACATGATGCACAGGGAAAATCTTCATATCTTATAACAAATGGTCAACAAGGTTAAAAAGATTAGCTACAGGCTGGTAAAGTTTCATATTAATTATTGCTGATTTGTGGTTACTGAATCTTGCACGGAGGTCATTCACTATTTAGCTTACATATTGTTTTTACAGCTTTGGCGTTGGCACTGAATCACATAATTAATGCATGTTGAGCGACATGTAAGATGCTGTCTTATTCCATAGGTCCTTCTCGTAACAGAACTAGTTACTGATGATGTTTGTAAAAAGGCATTCACACGTGACACATCTTTAGAGTCATTCCAATGAACTCCTGCATTTGCTGCAGCTTGCTTGAGTTCAGCTCTCACAATAAGAGATTGTAAATTGGGAGCTCTGCGGTAAGCAATGCCTGATGGTTTTGGAAAAACCTTTTGCAATTTTTTACAATTTGATAATAAGGGAAATGTTTTTTGCATTATATTTCTGTAGACTGTGTGATAAAAGCTACATACCATAGGGGATGTCACCTAAGTAGGGCACTGTGTGTATTGATAGAAGTGTGGAAATACATTGGAACTGCACAATATACCTTTACTTCTATGGCTGGTATTACTTTACACTAGTACCAATACCACTGCTATAACTGCTGCCAATATTACTACTACTGCTACTACCACTGTAGCTGCTGTGACTAGTAAAAACAATTAAGAAAAATAGGAAAAACAAGAATAATGTTGACGCTAACAACAACAACTATAACACAACAACAATAGCCATAATAATGTTCACACCTAAAGAAAACATTAAACATACAGCCACGCCATTTCTGTTTGGCTGAATGACGAAGACCCTGCCCGTAAGCTGAGGGCTTTGTGCTTCAGGCAAAAATATGTTCATGACTCATGTTTCAAAAAAGACATTGTTGTAGGATGCAGCATCTGGTGCAAGTGAGGAAACCCCTCTTAGATAATCTCTTTCTCAGAGTGACATCATAATCTTGACCCATTCACTAGTAAAAGAATAGACTAGTGTGAAATCTTGCAGTGTTTCACATTCCTCAATGAGGGGAAAAAAAGGACAGAAGGCTTATTAACTGCGATGGCGGAGCAGCTCCAAAAATGCATTTCTTATTCATTCTTTCAAGAAGAATAGATTTTGTTTTATTTAATAAGTTTCTCTTGAATGTTGGTAAAACATAGATACAACAGAGCCATTCTTCACTCTACACATGTGTTTCTTCAACATATGTGGGCCAATTGTGAATCAAGCTATCTTTTTTTACTTCCGGCAACAAGATAAACAAATGCAACTATTAAATTACAAATTTTAAGACAACAAACATGACACAAAATATGAAAAGACAATATAGCCATCCTACATAAAAACAAACAGTTGACAAAGCAAGAAATTCCAGTCTGGGCGAGCTGACGCAGTCTCATACATGTCTGAACAAAAGGGGAGTCTTCAGGGCTTTTCTGAACTGCTGCAGTGAGGCCATGGGACATTTAAAGGAGGGGTTAGTTCCACAACCTTGGTATGACTGAACTAACTAAGAGCAAAAACACAACAGTGGAAAATATATCAATACCAAGCTCATATTGTTCTGAGGGAGCAAACACTGTGGTCTCCATCCTGGTTTGGAGATGGTCTGCAAGAAATAACTTTTTTTACTTTTTTAAACTCAGGCATTTCAATTCATTTACCAAATATGGGTCATATTCTCAAGGACTCATTGCCGATTTATCGACACTTTAACGCCGCAAAAGTGGCGATAGATTCATCGCCCTATTCTCAAGCTGGTGCAAACTGCCGATATCGCCAGTTTTCGAGCGATAGCTGGCGCAAAAAACATCGCCACGGATGAGTGCGACAACTAATGCTAATGATATGCAGAGTAGGCGTTCCCGTGCAAAAACAAACGAAAACACCACTTCGCGATATTCACAACGACCAGTCAGATCTGCGATGCGAACCAAGAACAGGCGATAAGGTGCGTTAGCAGCAGGGATTTAACACCTGCCCTTTACTGGTGTTAAGCAGGACGACCAACTGCAGTAGAAAGGGAGCCCAGCCCAGAGCCACATCTGAAGACCAACAGATGCCATGGAGACACTAATCATGCAGCTCGGAGACCCAAGAGGGCCACAACACCCACCGCCACCACCCCCAGGACCCCCCCCCTCCGGACCCCTCCCGTCATGGCCCCTCAGCCACACAAGTGCAGAATGTGGGGAGAGGAGGGAACCAAGTATGTGTGAGGGAGGCAACTCACCCATGAAGAAGAATGTACACAATGCCAAGTGTGGCGGTGATGTGCTTGACAGACCACAGAATGCAGAGCACAGACATGTCCATGTGGACATACACTGCTGGTGTGTGTAGTGTTGTGGACAGTGGATGCAACCATGTCACCTCAGGCAGTGGGGAAGACCTTGGACATGTAGCTATGCCATCCCCCCCTGTAAGCGTAAGCGCAGTGGGCTGGGCCGGCTTACGCCACTCCAGCGTAGGAGTGCTGATAAAAAGGCCGGGGCCCTGGGCGTGGTTCTCTTCCGTGATGGGCAACGCATCTGCCAGGGCGACGCACCTCACCCTGCCACGAGTTCGCCGCCGTGACCTCCAGACTCCGCGACACAGGCCCCCAGCACATCCAGCGGCACAGCAACACGGAGTCATGTGTGTGCCGGATACCGCCTTAGTCCTACACTGCGGTCAGCAGGCCCCACAATTCAAATCGTGCCACATTTCTGTTAATGGAGGAAACCACTAGTCAACAGCCCGACCGGATGACGCATCATCGTTGGCCACACACCCGCTGAGCGCTCCAGGTGCCACCAATTCAGTGCACCACAAGTCATCATTACAAGGCTGTGGGCCCTTTCTGACCGCTGCCTCCAGCCTACACTGCGGTCAGTAGGTCCCCCAAGTCAAACGACGCATCATCATTGGCTATGCACCTGTTGAGCGCTCCAGGTGCCACTGACCCTGTGCAACACAAGCCGATGACACGTGGCAATATTGAGGCAGAATTCAGTAGGCGAAAAACATTGCACCCAGTGCGGCCTGCACGGACGGCGCATCATCGTTGGCTGTGCACCTGCTGAGCGCTCCAGGTGCCACTGACCCTGTGCAACACAAGTAACCCTGGGCGTAGTTTGCATAGTAGCACTACACGTAGCTACACGAATTGCACTTTGCACTACACGTAGCTACGCAAATTGCGTAGTGCGTAGCTGTGTGCTTGTCTGCACTGTGCAATAATTGCCAACGGCATCTTGCACAGTGCAAGTTAAGATAAAATAAGTATCTCTGTCTTTATATGCTAAAATGCATATACTCATTTCATAAAAGTGAAAACAATAAATTAACAAGCAGTGAGAGAGGTGATGATTTTGGGATCCTCCCTAACCTAGGGAGAGAACCAAGCAGATGCCTTGAAAACAAAAAGCACATCTTATTGAACGATTCGGTGGTGGTCCCATCCTCTTAGGACCACCCCAAGCACAGTTATTGGCAAAAATACAATCCCAACCAAAGGCCATGCAAAGCATTATGGGACGAGATTAGCAGTGGGCAGTGAATATTATAGTATCCAATATCAAAATAATTCTACAAAGAGTTGCAGTTCAACTAGTCGTTACTAGATGTCCCTCACGAGTCAAATGCAAAAGCATTGAAATTATTATTACATCAAGCTGCAGTTCCACTAGTCGTTACTAGATGTCCCTCACAAGTCAAATGCAAAAGCTTCATGAAAGGGTTTCAATGCTTTTGCATTTGACTCGTGAGGGACATCTAGTAACTGTGCTTGGGGTGGTCCTAGGAGGAAGGGACCACCACTGAATCATTCAGCATGATATGCTCTTTCTGTTCAAGGCATCTGCTTGGTCCTCCCCCTAGGTTAGGGGGGACCCCAAAATCATCACCTCTCTCATTGCCTGATATTTTCATTCTCACAGTTCATTTTTGTGTATTGGTTATATGCTTTTTAGCATGTAAAATTGCTTTATCAAAGCATTTGTAGGTGTTGATGATTTTGCTGCTACGCTACGTCAATTAGCACAGTTTTTGCACTGTGCTACATGCAATTTGCGTAGTAGCACAAACTACGCATGCTCCGTGAGCGTAGCGTTGTACTACGCCCAGGGTTAAACACAAGCCGACGACACGTGGATGTGGGCCCTTGCTGACCACTGTCTTCAGCCTACACTGCGGTCAGCAGGTCCCCCAAGTCAAACGACGCATCATCGTTGGCTGTGCACCTGCTGAGGGCTCCAGGTGCCACTGACCCTGTGCAACACAAGCCGACGACACGTGGCAATATTGAGGCAGAATTCAGTAGGCGAAAAACATTGCACCCAGTGCGGCCCGCACGGACGGCGCATCGTCATTGGCTGTGCACCTGCTGAGCACTCCAGGTGCCACTGACACTGTGCAACACAAGCCGATGACACGTGGATGTGGGCCCTTACTGACCGCTGCCTCCGGCCTACACTGCGGTCAGCAGGTCCCCCAAGTCAAACGACGCATCATCGTGGGCTGTGCACCTGCTGGGTGCTCCAGGTGCCACTGACCCTGTGCAACACAAGCCGACGACACATGGATGTGGGCCCTTTCTGACCGCTGCCTCCGGCCTACACTGCGGTCAGCAGGGCTCGCAAACCAAATCCAATCCTGACATGCAAGGACACGCCATCATCGCTGGGACCACCTCCAACCAACAACTGCCAGAGTCGGAGGAGTGTCACAGCCAGGCCATCTAAGTTGCTCACACCTGTCTTGGATGCCATCATCATCTTGATCCCCTGCTCATCTCTTCAGGTGCCACTAACTCAGTGCACCACAACACATGGACCCTTCATGATTGAGTTTTGTGCTGTGGACAGCGGACGCAACAATGTCACCTCAGGCAGTGGGGAAGACCTGGGACGATGATGATGAAGATGAGGCAGGTGTACCACACCCCACTGAAGCTGCAGCAGGAATATCCCAAAGGGACCAAATCATTAACAATTTCTTCACATGAGCACGCTCAGCTCTGGTGCCCCTACCTCAGTGCACTGCAAGTCATGGACCTTTTATGATTGAATCAGTGTGTGTGATCCGATGATCAGTGTTCTAGTTGTTGCCAGCACCAACCACTCCCTGAGGGCTGACTTACTCCCACCCCACACCCATCCAGCACAGGCGTCACTGGACATGTGACCCTGGTAATAAAAAGGGGTCGGGCGCACGTGCCCGTAGCCAGTTCCACTATCTATCTAAGTGTGTCCGTGTGGTCATTATGTATGCATGATGGGCCAGGGCCCTACCACATTACATTGTGCTGTGGACAGCGGACGCAACCATGCCACCTCAGGCAGTGGGGAAGACCCTGGACATGTAGCTGTGCCGTCCCCCCCTGTAAGCGTAAGCGGAGTGGGCTCGGCCGGCGTATGCCAAGCCAGCGTAGGGGTGTGAAGGATTTGCCCGGGGCTCTGGGCGTGGTTCAGTTCTGGCCTGGACAAGGAAGTAGCTAATGCGTGTGTCTCTGTTGTAGTGTCTGCACCACCCAGTCCGCAATCGACAATGTTGCAATGTAGCATGCACCCAGAGGGCAGGCTCGCACGAACGGGGAAATGAAGGAGCGCAAGACCGCTCGGCGTCTTGGCTCATACATGCCAAGTGTTGTGTGTATCTGTATTGACGCAGCATGAGCCAAATGCCTAGCCTTAACCGCAGCGCGAGTTCAGCCAGGCATGAACTCTACGTCTGTGTCCGCCCTATCCTTCCCACAGGCCTACACTCACGTGGCCGCCCACCTCCAACAGCCAACATCACAGTGTCATTGTCAGGCTTGTGGACATGCGCAGACAGGCATGACAATGGTGTGCCGTAGGAGTGCCAGTGATGCAACCGTGCAGCGCACACAAGTAAATAGGCTCGGGGGGAGGGAGGAGCAGCTGTGAGGCAGCATAACACACAGTGATGCCGCTCATTTGCCACATGCAAGACATGTCAAACATGAATCTCAAAGTCGCACACATCCCACCCCACCCCCAACAAGCCACTTCACAGTACCTGAATGCAAGCAGATGAGAAACTAACATTAGGGATGAATGCTCCTTTGTCTGTGCTATCAGGCGGAAGCACATCTGCACCGCCGACCTCGGAATTACATGTGCCCGGAACCCCCTGACAGATACTATAGCAGCTGATGACAACTCCCACACTACGCACAGTCCGACGAGAGACCAACGTATACACACCCCACACACAGAAGTCCTTGCTTGAAGTTATCTTGCATGGACTGGCCTTCACATTTACTCCCACATTAACCCAGGCGTACAACCGTTACACACTAAAACAACTCATTGCTCTGAGCTGTGGCATTTCATCCATAGAACTGGCGCAGGTCAGAACAGTGCCGCTTCAACCAGAGCCACTAACGCAATTGCAGGCCATCACGGACACTTGCACAACCCCTGTCAGGTGGAACTGTACCGTGCACGTATGCTGCATTTACTGGGGGCACTGCCATTGGTAGTGCTGCGGATCAGTTACCGGCTGAGCTTCCGCCTTGCCAACGTCACCTGCATGCAGCCTGTGTTGCATTGTCGCTCTTGCATATTCGAGTGGCCCATGGATGTCTGCCTATCCAACAGAACGGTAGCCGAAATGGATTTCGACATGTGTGTGCGCCCCCTGTTGGCCCACGACCATGAGTGTCACCGTGACACCCGTCTATGGGATGCCTGGATACTTGGCATACATGCTGGCAGCTGGACCTGGGAGATTGCAGAACTCCTCGTGTGCAGTGAGCAAATTGAGCCTCTCCCCTATTGGGCTGTAGTGCTAATTGGTGAAAGGGGGTGGACGCAGCACATCTGTCTGGACCTGCTAATGGTTAGCCTCGCCGTCCTGTTCGATGAAGTCGACGACGACCTCATGTTGGAAATAATTGCCTACGAGGCTGCACTAGCTTTCATGGATGTGTAACTACGTACCTGTAGACACGACAGTGTGGGACACATTGCACATGTCCCGACAACTTGTTGGAACTTGGGGTTCTGGTCACATCTCCCACGGCGACAGTGGACATGTCTGCATTCGCCTGGCGTCCGAATACATGCGCGGACAACAACGCGGGTTAACACACACCTGTGAAAGGTGAGGCACTCCCCCGGAGTGGACAGCGGCGCTTGGCAACGTTCCACGTTCTGACATACTGCTGCATTGGTCTGCATGTTGTGGCACTTATCTTGGCCGTACTGACACGCATATGCTAATAAAGTCTACGCACCTTCACTTGTATTCAACTGTGATGAGTGTTGATTTGTATGACAATGTGTGTCTCACTGCCTATCTGGGTCATGGCCATACATGCATTACTACACCAGCAGGGATGTGGGGTTGTACTAGTACATCATCATCTTACAGTTTCCAGCTATGCCACATGCGAATGGCCATTTTCTACACACAAGCGGCAGCAGCTGTGTCCTCTGTTCTGTTGTGCTGGTGTTGCTGTTTGTTCAACATTGTTGTAAATGTTGCGGTGCTCTGGATCTTATGTGTGTGTGCTGCATTGTAGGTGAGTTGCCCCTTCAGCTCTGATTTGGCTGGCCCTTATCCCTTTCAGGCAGTGTGGCTTTCACTTCTGTGCTTATGCAGTGCTGTGATGTTCCAGACTTGGGTAACTTGGGCTCTTGGTTGGTGTTGTGACTCTTGGCCATGGTTTGTCCGCAGATGTGCTCTACTTAATTGTGCGCCATTGTACCCATCTTCCCCCAGTCCCTGGTGGTTACTCACCCTGTTGCTGTTGGGTCGGGTCATGTTGAGCAGTGTCCGGTCCCCCGACTCCTGCCACCATCTCCACACTGATGACTGTGGTCACCATTTCCTCCATCTCATCCAGCTCCTCCTGTGGCGCTGGTCTCCCACCTCAAGTCTGCATTGCTGCCTTCTGGTTGTCTGCGAGTTTCTGCTTGGTCTTACGCTTCACATCATTCCAGCGCCTCTTGAGCTCGTCCATTGTCCTCCTCAGCGCTCCGACTGCATTCGCCTTGTCCAGGATGGCCTGCCATATTGTATTTTTTGTTGCCAATGACACAGTGGAGGTGACGTACAGTTGTTGATGGTGTTCTATCACCTCCGTGATCAGGATCCTGTTTTCCTGCGGACTGAGCCGCGTCTTCCTCTTCTTCTTCTCCTTGCCCTTCCCTGACCCCGAGGTCCCAGGCTGGTCCTCCGTGGGGCTTGTGGGGTTCTGGTTGTCCTCTGTGCTTCCTCCGGCTACCTCCATGGTGCTTCGCAGTTGTTTGTGTTTTGTTTGAGTTTTGTGTTGCCGCTTTTATTGTGCTTTTTAGAGCCTGACTTGTGGGACTTGCAGGCCTGGCGCTGCTTCTCGCTAGATTTTTTATCGCAGTTGGGCCCATCGCAACTTTTTTCGCGTTCGGGTTTGGATTTTCATCGCCGTCCCGGTAGTGTTATCGTGGACATTTGCAGCGTTATCGGGGTATTATCGCATGTTACCGCCGTGTTGTGAATGTCACGTTAACACAGGGTTATTTTCCAGCGATGGACGGCGATATGGAAACTTGCGTTAACCTATTTTGGCGATGTTTATCGCACGTTCTTGAGAATATCCCCCAATGCGTGAAAGTATCTCAAAATATGATATGTATAGTGTTGATATATAACCTAAAATCAATGCAAAAACTATTTTTAACATACCATTTTATTACTCTTTGCAGGTATTATTTTGACTGCAGCAGTAGTTTGCTAAAGGGATTCAGCAATGAAAGAACAAATGTTTTGATTTACAAATTGCAATTCCTGTCACTCTTGTTAGACAGCTCTCTGTGAGCATGCCGGACTCCAGTGTGGATGTTCAGATCACATAAAAGGCAAGTAAGAGTAAAAGATATATTATCCTAATCTACTTCTAAAACATAGCATGTGATTCAAATTATATGCTTTCCCTAGCAGTCCATGTGGCAGAATATGTCCCAGCTGCATAAAATATTTAAAGAATGTTGACTCTGTAACACTTGATAGGAAAGTATTACCAAAGTCACATTTGCCGCAATTAGGTAACCTAGTCTGATAAAACAAGATGTGGAGTTAAATTCCTACTATCTTTGTATTGTGTTGGAATGTGAAATGTATTTGCCAATTGAAGTAGTTCCCAAAAGGCTTACATATATCTGTTGAGCTTTTGTTTGCTTCTGTCTGCCAGCTGCTTCTTCAGCTGACTGCCATACAATCACAGGCCGGGAGAGGGAAATCCCTTAGATAGCCAAGAGAGACTTCTGTTTTTGAACAATTTCCAGGGACACCTTACCCGTTCACAGAATCAAACTAGAACATTTGCTGCAACAAAGTATGTCTGTAGAAAACGATTTCTTAAGGCCTCCTTATAATTCATTCACTAGATTACCATTTAAAATACCATTCATGACGTATGCCAAATATAGTATCTGCTAGGATTAGAAGAAAAGGGAAGATTTCTCTGCTTGCTACTGCACTGAAGAATTCCCACCAGCCTGAGACTTGGTGAGTATTGGTGAGAGTTATCTCCAGCTCTGATCTTCTACATCTGCTTCAACATTGTCCTACAATACTAGCAGTGCCACTTTCCTGCTTACAATGAGGGCTAAAGAGGTCAAAGCATTGACAGACTAGCATGCATTCCCCTGTGGAGCTTCACTCCTGTGGGTTGATGGTGGAAAAAGTCGCAGTAGAAAGAAAGTTGTTGCTGCAAAGAAGAACTTAAGCGGACAAGCTGGTGTGGGACTTAGCCTGAGGATTCAATACCAGAGTTGTTGTGACTACCGAAAAAACACTCACTGGACTGGATTCTGGGGACTCGCGATTTGAGTATTATCATTCATGGTATGAGTTTTCTCTTATACAATGTTTCATTCCTAGAAGAAAAGGATAATCTGCCAAGCCTACACAAAGAAGACACAACTTTGCAGGCTCTACTTTTTTATACACAGAAATGTTTGTTGTGGTGTATTTTACACTGTGGAACCCTTTTTGGGTGCGGCTTCCAGGCTTGCTGCACTGAAGATTTTTGACCTAGCAAAATGCTTCTACGTGCAAAAGTAATGTTTTCTACAGGACCAACCACTAACTCCGCTCTATCTGCATTCAATTGCAGGACAGCCACGGACAATCCCTGGACCCGGTTACCTGCATGGAAGACAATGATTTTGCCTTTAACTTTTAACATTTTATTACTTAAAACCTGCAAGGCCTACATCAGATTTTCTTCAGTTCTGTGAGAATATCATATTAAATATTTGTCTTGACTCTATAGTTGTTTTCTAGTTGTTGTAAATATATTTCATGCATTCTTTCCAATGAAAGGACTGCTAATTTTGAGCCAGAGATTCCTCTCTGGTACTTCTCAAGATTTAAAAATATTTTATTGATTTATTAAAACCTTAATTAAAGAATGAACCTTACAAGTCCATAAAAAAGGAAAACAATGCATAAAAACCCTAACCATGATTACCCCGACCCCAGGAATTAGTTGCAGACTGTATCTTCTTACATGCATTAACCCAGAGTTCTCCAAACTGTGGGGCCCACCCCCCTGGGGATAGTGAAACGTACACACAGGTTTCACTGATGCATTTTATATCCAATTGCTGTCATTGTGGGTTATTTTTTAAAAGGAAGTGGGGCTTGTTCTGCAATGGAATGGAAAATAATGGAAACTTAGCAAGTAAGAGAAGGTGGGCAGTGAGGCTGAAACATTGTGCTTCAAAATCCCTTTTCAATCTTTTTGTAGCTGTCTGCAGACTTTTGAGTCTGATTTTCAGTACTTACGAATACACTGTGGCTTCTTTGGAATTTTGCCAGTGTGTTATTGTACTGACAGCTGCAGTTTGCATGGATTTAGAGGGAGGGTGGCTGCTATGGATGGTGCTTGAAGGGGAATCATTCTTTGAACTGGAGAAGAGGTGTTTTTTTACTGGGTGATCTGCAGGGTGCTTTGCTACCCTGTCAAGTTTGCCAAATCTATGCATGATAACTGGTCAGTTGCATAGTAAGGGCACCAGATACCCATAGGCCTGCAAGGAAAATAATCCCCTCACCACCAAACTGATGTGTTTGTAAAACAATAAAACTAAAATAATCAGAGTTTAATGGACCCCTGAGGCCACTAGGATCAGGTGTCATTGCACCTGCTGCAGCATTGATAGCTATTCCCTTGTAACTGCTCCAAAGATTTTTCTTTGCATTCTGGGATTGTAGTCATGTTTGGTTCACTATACAACCAGGACTACAAGTCTCAGAAAGCAGATAAAAAACCTGGACTGGAGCCAGCTAGTTTTGCATTGACCTGGGAAACTTAGCATCTATGGTGTGAAAAGGGGCACACACTATGGCTTTAAAGGAGAGGACTGGATAAGACTTTGTATCGGTAGGTGGTTGGTAATTTCAAGAGGGCATATAGATCAAGCTTTTAGGACTGGATGGGTATTTTTAAAGGGGGAACAGGCTTGTAAACAGGGGAACTGAATTTGTATTTCAACAATAGGAGATGAACAGGTTTTTCTAAATGGGGTGGATGGGGATTTCCAGATGGGTAAGTGTATGGAGATTTCAGAAAGGCGATACTGAATATGAGCTTTTAAGGAAGAGACTGACTAGCAAGACCCGTCTGTGGCTTGGGCAAGCTGGGCCCACGCCCAGGATGCCAAAGTTCATGGGGGCACAACAAGCAGTCTGTGGTAAGACCTTCAAACAGTAGCACCTCTCTCACTTCACTCCTGCTTAAACTACTTCTAATCATTTGTTTGATGCTGGAGGCACCATTTTAACACCACTTAAAGCCCATTCCTTCCCCTCCCATCTCTCTCTCACATTCTGCCTTCATGCACCAACAATCATTCCTTCCACCTACAACTTGGCACCAGCCAGACAGAGTTGGAGTTTGAGCTGAAATGTTTGTGTTTAAAGGCAGTCACTACTGTAAAGTAATCAGCATGGGACTAACCTTTGAACACAAATGGTATTCAATGCTGCCTTGTTTTATTCACCGGCATAAGAGGGTTTTTATATGGGGCTGTTAACAAGGGATCTGGAAAGGATTTTGAAAAAGGGTTCTGGATGTGGTATTGAAGAGTTGTCCTAAAGGGTGTGTTTTAGAGAAGTGTTTGGATGGACTTTGTAAAGTTTGTCTGAATGGTGCTTTGTATAAGTGGATCTGGTTAGGTCTTTGTAGTTGGAGTCTGGGTGGTACATAGCAGAAGAAGTGAGGTAGATTGTAGAAGGCCTGGATGAGGCTATGTAGAGGTTTCTAAGTGAGAGCTATCATTTTGAATTTGGGTGGAAATTTACACTTTAAGTAAAGGGCTCTGTACAGAGGGGTCGTGATACCACTTTGCAGAGGAATTCTTGATGCCATTTTGATGAGGGTCCTGGATGGGACTTGTCCCCCAGTCCAGTTCCCAATGCTGATGATTTAGTAAGCCTCATAACCATTGGTTTGATCCACCATATTGGAAAGTATGAGGGGGCATGCTTCCTAAATATTTTGCTCAGGGGGACTTGACATAACAAAGTTTGAAGACCACTGCATTAACCCCATTGAAGGCAGATTAGCATTGTACACAAGGACTATGATTTATACAAAAGAATACAGCATCAGAGATGCAGCATATACCTTGTCTCAGGTCGAGTGTTTCTCTCTCCCTACTAGTCAAAGACAGAACAGATGTGGCAAAGAATCATCTTTATTTCCACATAATATGCAAACTCCTACGTTATTGGGCAACATGGACCAGCTTTCAATGAATTTCCTATTTGGGAAGAACCATAGCCTAAGAAATATTTAACATGTGCAATAAGACAAAGGGGCTGATTTAGAGCTTGGAGAACGGATTCCTCTGTCACAACGGTGACAGACATCCCGTCCGACGAAATTTAAATCCCATTATATCCTATAGGATTAATATTTCGACGGACGGGATATCTGTCTTTGTTGTGACGGAGTAACCCATCCGCCAAGTTCTAAATCAGGCCCAGAGTCTTGTTTGCCCTTGACCATCTTCACGGAACACGCAATAACATAATCCAAATATGTTTAGACAGCATTTAGCTATGATATTTCTTTGAGATTTCCAATTAAATTATTCCTGTAAGTGGAAGAAAAGGGAGCCAGGGCAGATGACCGCAGTCGGTAGCATATCGTTACCAAAGCAAACTGAACTGCTAGGATTTGCTTGACCAGGCTGAATTCCAGCCTCAATTGTGACTGACATAAGGAAATTGTCTCTGGTGTGCCATATAACCATATAAAATGGAGGGTAGTAACCAAGCTCGAAAGGCTTGCTTTAATAGGCAAGCAGAGGGGCCTGGCAGTCTGGTGTATAAGCGATGGAAGGCAAACGTGAAAGCTGAGGTTTTATTCTTCATTTCTTCAAAGTGACAGGAGTCTGGCCCCTGGACATGCAGCTTGATGCCCAAGTAATTCAGAGTTATAGTAATAGTGTTGCTCCAACATACAAGCTATATTTCTTTATGATGCACTTACAAATGATCCTCACTGTAGTTTTGTTAGAATTAACTAAGAGACTTTTTTCCATTATACTCATCTAACCCCTATCAGTGACATCATCAATTCACTCATAGCTCAATCGTATATCATCAGATCATCAGCATATTTTAAGATATGCAGATGGACTCTCACTAAGGGGCTTATTTACAAGCCTCTTGCGCCACTTTTGCATCATTTTTAACATGGGAAAAGTGAAGTACGGGTGGCGCAATTAAGCCCCTAAGTTGGGAGGAATGGCTGTAGCTAAAGAGAGATTCACCCAATTATGCAAGGGATAACGAATGAATCCTTGCGTCAGTCCCTGATTATAGTAAATATGTGTGTCCCAACTTGACCTGTGGCAAGTCTTTTAATGCCCCTTAACAACTGAACAGAAGTCCCCCATTGTGTCAACTTGAGCCACAGGGTTACAATACACACCGTCAAAGGCTGCAATAAAATCCATAAAACTCTAGTATAAGTAAGCCTAGGCGGTATTGACAGTACTTTGAATAAAAACAGATGCTGTTAATTGTTTTTACCATGTGCTGCATTTAACACTAAAACCAGCCTGCTAAAAAGGCAGCAGTGCCTTCTCGGTGACGTAAACTCCAAGTTCATTACGCAAAATTCTGAGTTTGAGTTCTTTTAATCTTGCAATATTACTGTTCTTTAAAGGCCAGATTGGTTTAAAGTGAGAAACAGACATGGAAACTGCACATGCAATTGCTGTAAACCTGTTTTAGATTATATGCATTGAATATGATACTTTCATGGCATATATGGGTTCTTTTTATTTGACCTGTGGTCAACATTCAGGTAATCCTGTATTTCCTCTCAACTGGAAGAGAAAAATGCACCTGTGACATTTCGCTAAAGTCTCACACACCTTGGCTTCCAAATAACATTAAAAAAAAGATTAATTCCTATACGTTTCAACCCAATCACACCTAAATAAGTGACATCACAGAACCTATAACAATGAGAAAATCATAGGTTATCATCTTTTATGGATTCTATTTTACGATTTCAAATAATTTTATTAGGTATTTCTTATAGGTAAACAAAAAGAATAATGTAGTCCATGCAGTGTACAGAAATATAAAATTTGTCATTATATGTCAGATGGGCAAAAACATGTCAAAAACAGCAATATGCAGAACAAAAGAAAATACACAAGCAATATACAAGAGGCTGAAATACAAAGTAGAAGCTGATACAAGATATTGTACACTGATGAATAACCTTCATATAGTCCATGAAATAAAGAAAAGAAAAGAAAGAAATATAACTAAAAGATAGAAGGAAACTAATATCCACTAAATAAAAAGAAAGATTGAAAAAAGAAAAGATAAAGCGATTCAGAGCATTAAAGAGGCCTACTCCTGCTTATATTGGGTAGTATGTTAAACTACGTATATTAGAGAAAAAAGTCTTAAGGGATCCAGATTTTCTGGGATATATACAACTGAGGGGCCAAACAGTAGAGTGTTATGTATCTTTGGTGCACGCTCACGGTTAAGAAGGTATGTGAAAGGGAATATCCCATAGAAAGAACCAGGGTATCGATCATGGTGGTTTATGTGTGGTGAAGTATATATCAAGTGTATCCCACATATGTCTGGTAGGGGTTTTCCAGGGAGAGTTTTAAAGAGCGATATTATCAGCGCCCCTGAGGTGAGTAATCCAGTTCATCCAACCTTTATATGATGCCTTATGTGTGTTCTTCCAATTGTTCAGGACTCTTTTGATTGCTGATGTAAATAAGAGGTCTAATAGAGTTTTGTCGGCACAATTTAATGCATCAGCTACAACAGAGCCGGTTATTAATGTGGCGAATTCTCGTTTTAGTTTACAATTACATAGTTTTGAAAGAAAATCAAATACCTTATCCCAAAATGTCGATACAGCTTTGCAACGTAGAATAAGGTGAGCTAAGTCGCCTGTTTCTTCTTTACAGTTCCAACAGACAGGATCATCGCGAAGATGTTGTAAGTGCAGCCTAGCGGGAGTCCAAAAGGCCTTATGTAGGAGCCATAATTTAGTTTGTGACAAGACCGGAGAAATCCTATTACGGGTGGTAGAGCTCCATATTTGGGGCCAATTAGACTCGGTTAATGGGCTAGAGGAATGTAGCTCCCAAAATGCAATGAGATTTTTATTGAGAGTGAATTTTTAGGGCGAAGAAGTTTATATATAAATGATACTTGGTGGCCAAGCTTGTTGATCTTTGCTATAAAGTGTGGTATGGATGGAGGTGAGTTGTGTAGTTTGGCTTTTGAAAGTGTTGTTCTAACCTTTAGAAAATTATAAAATTCTATGTTGTCTAAATTATATCTAGATTGAAGGTCCTTGAAAGTAATTGGGTACGAAGAGTTTTCTAGCTGTTGGGGGAAGAAGATCCCTTTGGTAATCCAGGTATCATAGTATAAAGTTTTCCCCTTGTACAAAATATTACGGTTGTTCCATATGGATTCCAACGTAGATCTTTTTATACTTGAGTCGAGTTTCTTGTCTAATTTTAGTAACGCCGCTTTCGTATTTTAAAAAATAGATTTAGAGTTAATTAACTTTGTTTGGTTAGAGGTGAGCAGTGCAAGAGGGTTAAGATTATCAAGAATACATTTTTCGACTTCCAGCCATACAGGATATAATCAACGGGAGGCGCGATCCAGTAGGAGCCCTGTTTAGCCAGAAAGGCTGTTTGGTACATTTTTAAAATCTGCTAAGTTGACTCCACCTAGAGATTTGTCCAGTCTTAATTTTTTAAGTCCAATTCTGGCTTTCTTGCCTTGCCATATAAATTTTGATAAGAGAATATCGACTTTGTGATGAAAATCATCTGTTAAGATGAGAGGGAGCATGTTGATTAGATAATTAATTAGGGGTGTGATCATCATCTTTATTGTTTCAATTCTCCCCCACCAAGTGATACATTTTGGGGACCATGTGTCTAGAAGTTTTTAAATTTTTTCCAATGTTGTCCTTTCATTGTGGTGTAATGTGTCAATTATATTACTACCGAATTCTATACCCAAATATTTTATGTATCCCGATTGCCACGCAAGACCAGATTTGCCTAAAATCTCTTTGGTGCAAAAAACATTCAAGGGTATTACCTCCGATTTGTCCCTATTCAGTTTATAACCGGAGTATCTAGAGTATTTCCCAATTGTTATCATCAAAGCATTAATCGAGGGGCCCGGGTCTTCTGTTACTATTAATATATCGTCCGCATAAGCGGCTAATTTAACTTGAGTATTGTTAAAACCAATTACTTTTATGTCTGTATTCTGTTTGATGTATTGTATTAGGGGCTCTAGCGCTAGTAGGAAAAGGGATGGTGAGAGTGGGCAGCCTTGTCTTGTGCCTTGTTGGAGAGTGAAAGAGTCCGAAAGTGTACTGTTAATTGCAATACGTGCCGAAGGCCTCAAATAAAGGGCCATAACCATATTTATATAAGATTCCCCCAAGTTAAATGACTGCATACAGTGTCGTAAGAATGACCAAGAAACTCTGTCAAACGCTTTTTCTGCGTCCAGGGTGATTGCTATAGTAGGATCCTGTTTGACAGCAGCAGTTTCAAGAACATGGCATAATAGCCAAGTATTGTCGTTCAACATACGGTTTTTAAGAAATCCGACTTGTGAATTACTTATCAGGCGTGGGAGAATAGTATTAAGTCTTGTGGCTAAAATGTTTGCATACATTTTACAGTCGACATTAATGAGAGAAATTGGTCTATAGTTTTTTGGTAATAAGGGATCCTTTCCCTCCTTAAGGATAACAATAATGTTGGCCTCTGTCATGGAGTTTGTCGTTAATCCTTTATTTGCTATATTATCGAATACTTTTAACATAGTTGGATGTAGTTGCTCTGCAAATGTCTTATAAAATGTGGCTGCGAAGTCATCAGGGCCCGGGGCCTTATTGTCCTTCAGGGATTTAATCGAGTTCGTCACTTCTAGTTTGGTAATTGGTTTCCCTAAAGCCAATCTGTCCGTATCATTCAGGTGGGGTAAGTTCAGTTTATTCAGATAATGGGTGCACTCTTCAGAGTTAAAGTCTTGGTCACTCCGATATAAATCTTCATAAAATTTTTAAAGGTATTTAAAATTTCTTTTTGGTTGGTATATGTTTGATTATTATTATCTTTGATTGACGAGATAATGTTTTGGTTCTGTTTGTGTTTAAGGTAGGAAGCCAGCATTTTACCCGCTCTGTTAGCTTCGCAGAGTTTAAGGGCCTTAAACTTGTTTATCCATACTCCTGCTCTTTTACTTAGAATTTTATTATATTCATATTTCTTTTGTGTTAGAAGGTTAAGGATATTGTTATTAGTTAGCGAATTGGCATGTGAAGTCTCCAAATGTTAAATTTCAGTTTCTAACTTAACTAATTCAGTATTAAACTTTTTATTGATTTTTGTTTTAATCTCAATGACAACTCCCCTAATGGTTGCCTTCAGAGCGTCCCAGAGGGTGTGTATGTTTGTGTCAGGAAGATCATTATGTTTGAGATAATCTGTGATTGCCTCCTCAATTTTCTTTTTATCTTCAGGATCTGATAAGACATCGTTATTGAAACGCCATCTTTTGGGCGAAGAATTATTATGAGTGCCAGCTAGTTTAACACTGATACATGAGTGATCGACAACTAATTTAGGTGAAATGTCTGTTTGGTCAAGTAAATGTGTGAATGAGCCGGATATAAGTATGTAGTCTATTCTAGTGTATGAATTATGCGGGGCAGAGTAGAAAGTGTAATCTCTAGAGTCTGGGTGTTGAAGACGCCAAGAATCTTTGAGGTTAAACTTAGTACATATTTTTTGTACTATACTGTGAGATCTTGTAACGTGGTACTTACAGGTTGATTGACGGTCAATTATAGGATCTAATAGGATATTAAAGTCTCCGCCAACTATGATAAGATCATCCTGAGGGAGATTTTCTATGGTATTTGAAATGTTTTCCCAAAAATTGGGTTCGTCCGTGTTAGGGCCGTATATGTTTACCACATGTATAGAATCTTCCCCTTTCTTCAGGTGTGTAACTAATACTCTACCATCATTATCATGTGAGTATGATTCGAGGGATATGTTAGCCTTCCTTGCTACTAGGGTGATAACTCCCTTCTTTTTCTGGTCTGCTGGAGAGCATGAAACGTGTGAAATCCAGTTGTGTTTAATAAAAGTTGCATCTTCCTCAGATAATTTCGTTTCTTGTAATAGAATAATATCCCCTTTAGTTTTAGCTAGGTAGTCAAAAAATTTCCGACGTTTGATTGGGTGGTTAAGCCCTTTCACATTTAGGGAGACGACATTAAGATCGTCTGTAAGATTACTTGTCTTATTTTGAGTCATGACATATGTAAGCAAAGATAAATGGATCTGGTTCTATGTAGGATATGTATGATATGACGAGTGACAAGTGTACCAGGAAGACTGACTCTGTATGAACCCCAGATGCATGTGGATACCTTGGGGTCGATTCCGATTCGGGCCGGAAATTTCTCCGACCGAGCCGGACCCGGAGAGATTTCCGACCGAATCGGACCCGTGCAGTCCGACCGAACGAGTACGATGCGGCCGTATGTTATCGGACTCGAGTCGGTCGGACTCCCATTGAAGTCAATGGGAGCCGGTCGTACAACGCGTACGCGGGCTCCCATTGACTCAATGGGTGCGAGTCGGACAAGGGCGCCCCCTACAGCGGGTACGCGGCGAAGCGATTCGCGCCGTACACGCACAGGTAGGGGGACCCATGGGTCCCCCTGTGTGCGACTCGCGCGGCTACGCGTACAGGGGGGTCCGACACGGACCCCCAAAGTACGGCTCCGACAGCTCTTACGAGCCGGAGTGCGCGGCTCGGTCGGACTGCTCGCGGCGCGCATCGTACTTACCCGGCCGGGAAACGTCTCCATTGCGCGGTGCGAGTCGAGTCCGAGCGAGTCGGTCGGAGCGGTTCGAGCCGGGAGCGAGTCGGTCGGAGCGGTCGGGACGCCCGGACGAGTCGGTCGGCGATTTCGCATCGTACTCGCTCGGCCGGACCCGCGTACGGTTCGGTCGGGAAACAGGGCTCCGAATCGGATCCGGTAAAGCCGAATCCGATTCGGAGCACTACCGGCCGAGATCGGAATCGGCCCCCTTGTATTGAATGCAAATATTGTAATAGCGCTAATAGGATACGTAAAATAAACAGTGCGTAGTAACTCTTGTAACTTGCGGACATTATGTAGTATTGAGTATGATGAAAAGCAGGGCGGATGTGATAATAAGAATAAGGAAAAAAAAAAATAGAAATAAAGACAGTAAACAATTGGGAATACCCAAGGTAAAAAACTAAACTATCCCAACCCCTCTCCACAAAACTTGGGGATCCCCTACAACCCTCCCCACTCCCCCTGCCCTTCCCACCCAACCCTGTATACCTTGAATATCGGAGGTGCGACGGCAGGAACGTCAATCTGCCAACTTGGAGAAGAACTTATTATAACAAAATTTTAACCTTCCAGAGTGTATCTATTTATCAAACTCTACGTTGTGCTTCAACTCTTAACACATTAGTGGCAGAGAATGAATATACTCTAGAAAAAGCATAACATCAATTACTTATACAACGCTTGAAAACGTGCATGTTCTAGGAAAAGACATAATACCAGCTACGTGACCGTATTAGAAAAAATATACTAGCATTAGAGGTACCTTTGTTAAAAAGAGTGACCCGTGCTAAAAAGATTAAACTTATTAGCCCACATTTACACAAATTGGTTGTATATCTGTTGTAATAATGTAAAGGAGGGAAGACCGCATGTTCGTCGGCGTAATATACACAAGGCATTTAGGTACTAAGCTACGACTATTACTAGATATGGTTCATCAGCTGCAAGCCAATAACAATAAAATGCAATTGTATGAGCGTGCATAGGAGGCGAATACAATAAACTTAGATAAGAAATGGAAAAGGATATCATGACTTCCTTTTGTTCGAAAAATAATTAGTGTGGTCCATGTCTTGGATGGTCGGACTGTCTAAAAAGTTTGACAGGTCTTTGGGGTCCGTAAAGTAGCGGTGTCTACCATTGTCTATGATTCTAAATTTAGCGGGGCCAGCAAAAGAAAACTGAATATTTTTGTCTCCTAGCTTGTCTCTTAGAAGGAGGAAGCCTTTTCTTGTATCCACTGTAGGTTTAGAGTAGTCCTGCGTGAAAATTATTTTTTGACCGTTCCAAGTGATTTGGCGATTTTTACGGGCAAAATTGAGGATGGCTTCTGTATGTTGGTATCTCAACAGCTTGCAGATGATAGGACGAGATGTTTGTCTTATTGAAGAATTGTATGTCGGAATTCTGTGTGCTCGGTCCAGCTCCAAGTTTTTGAGGAATTTTATACCTGTGGTCTGAGGGATCCAATTCTCCAGGAAGGCTACGCATGATTCCGCAGAGTCCTCTGAACCCTGCGGAATACCAAGGATTCTTATGTTGCCTCTTCTGTTCCGGTCTTCCAGATCGGCTGCTTGTTTCCTTAGGGTGGTGGTAATGACTATTAGAGATTTTATGTCTTTGTTGGCCTGCAGTGAAGAGTCCTTGACGTCACTAATTCTCTGTTCTGCGGCATCTATTTTAGAGTTGATCGTATTCATGTCCGCCCGTATGGCAGTGAGTTCTAGCTGCATAGCGTCCGTGTTTTGTTTGGTAGTCTTAGCTAAATCGTGAACGTCGGCTAGCTTTTTAAGAATCATTTCCATCGTGCTATTTATGTCTGCTTTGGCCTTAATAGGCGAGTCAGACGGTAAGGGGTCACCTTTATTTCTTTTGTATTGGATCTTGGACTCCTTTTCAGCCATAGTGAAGATCTAGGTAGGATAGGAAGAACCTCTTATGAAGTCATTAATGCTAGTATTAGCCCTAGTGACAGAAGCTAACCGTCTATGCAAACCTCATAATGTAAACAACTATAAGCCCACTTGGTCACTCCTGAATGGAAAGGATGTTGATACAGGCCCTGAGTATGCTGTCCGCAGTGAATGGCCTCTCAATAACAATACACGTTTACTCCAACAGATGGTTGACCTATTTGATGTTTAACTTATGACCTTTCTAGGAACCATGATGTGAAGGTCTACACTGCTACATTGCACCGGGGAGTACCCACCTACCCAGCGTATTCATAGTCTCGAAAGCAAAGGGGTCATTCCTTTTTTGGATCTAGCACCAGGAACAGGTAAACCAGGAAATTGCAGATCTGGTATGCAAAAGTGACTATCTGGCAAACAGTGCTGTGCAACCAAAACTTTGGTAATGAAAACCCACAAGCAAAGCTGGTTATTTGGTGGTTAGGTACTGTTTGTAAAGGCTGGAGACTGTCTTAAGCGTCTTTAAATTGTGGAGGGCACCGAAGCAGTGCAGAGCAGGCTGGGGCTACTATAAAACTTGGGCGCCATTTAGGGTCAGGTCAGGCCACACGCAATGAGAAGACGCTGTGGTGAAGGGAATAGTTGTGCATAGATATGCTCCGTGCCTCCAGCGGCCGTTATTCTAGAAATGAATGCTCAGTTGTTCTCAACATTGCAGCACGGCTCCCTAGGCGATGGAGAAGACACTCGCCGTCAAACGGCCACCATCTTAGGGTCAGGCCGCATTGTAGAATATCTTCGCATTGAAACCCTGATTTCGCTGCCGCAAGGGTAATTTTACCTTACCGGAGGTCAGGGCCCCCAGATCACCGTGTGGTGAGTGTCCGGTTGAGCAACGAGGTCTGATTTGGGTAGCTCGTTCTGTTAAGACGGGTGTTACACGTCCGCCATTTTATTAGTACGCAGTTCTCCGAACGGCGGAACTTGCGGGCTGTGATTATATGAAAAGCAGCGCTTTTCACTTGGAAACGATGGCATCCTCAGTGGCAGAACACAAGCGGGATCTGCATTCTGGTATTCAGATCTTCTATTAGTCCCAGTAACTCCGGATTTCAGCCGTACATTTTCTGCGTCAGTCAGAGAGACGGGATCATGCAGCCATCGGCTCTGCCGTCCAAGCCACGCCCCCCCTTATGGTTTCTATTATAACCAAATAACAGAAAAAACCATAGGAAGAGGAAGAATTATACTTCAAGTGAAAATATTTTTAATCGTACAGAAACAGATAATAGGCATTTGTAAGAATCGCATGGGGGTAGATGGGGAGTATCAGTTTCAGAATCTCCGTATTCATCTCTAAATGGCACCTCTACTATCAATTTCATTGCCACATACGAGTGGCCAATAACTCCTTGGTGGCTGCTTCAGTAGGAGGTAGGATCAAAAAAACCCTGTAGATTCACTGTACATTGTAAGTGAAACCAAAAAAGTCACATTTGTGATCCTTTGTGGATTCCAATGACATTTCTAAGAACAAAAATGTGCACCTTCTGAGACTCCTTCACTGCCCGTCACGAGGGGCTGGTTATTAGTAGTATAACGTAGGAGACCATCTAATATTCTTTTCCCCCTCAGTCAGCAATGTGGTAGGTGACTTTACTTTGTAGTGGTTCATTCCATGTTGCTTTGAGAGTATACAGTGGTTTTGCTGGTTGGTTAGATAAGTGAAAAAATCTCCATGCCCGGACCAAGGCAAAAGTGGCATGGAAAAGTCTGAAGTAGGATTACAAATTAAGTTGAAAGATATCATGGTTGCTCAATGGGGGCAAATAACAGACCTGGAAATGTTAACATTAGTTTCAACTTCACAATTGCACCAAGAGGTATCAAACTCATTTGAAAAATCTCCAGGGAAAACTCTAAAAAACTACTGTCAACAGGGGCTCCACTCCTACTTGAAGCAACAGTAAATATTAACAAGCATTTTCAATGCAATATGTCTCGCATTTGTGGGAGAGAGACCTATTGGCGTTGTAAATGTAAATTATTTTTACTTATGTGTTTTGGAATGGAGGAGCTGTATGTGGTGGGTAGTACAATGGAATTATGTGGATACAAAATATGTGGTAATTCGTCTATAAAACAAGAAACTTGGAATGATTATAAGTTGAAAGCCACTAGTTACACAGTAAAGCCCAATCTTTTCATACTTCGCTTATACTGACAGCCACACGGAGAAGCAAATATCTTGAAATTAGCAATACACATCATTTACGCAACTAATCCAAATGGCAAACTTTACGGGACTGTCAATTAGGCCATCTAATGGAAGGCAATAAACCTCATTTACAATACAACGATGCCATAAAGTACATCAGCATTTTTCACAAGAGCAAACAAACATTTTCAGGAGCTGAAAAACTGTCAACTACCCTTACTTGCACAACGGCCCGGAGACAATCGTTATTATCAAAACCATGGTGGTCGCAGACGACAGATTGGCTTGTAAAAGCTGAACGCTTGTCCCCTGCTGCTAGTGAGATATTGTTAGGAGTTGTGGCTTGTACATCTAGATACATTTGAGCAAATGTATTTGCAGAGACTAGTAGAAAAAACGGTTTCCTCCCACGAATGTCAAAAGGTCATGTGATTTATGACTGATCTGTTGTTTATGAGGAAACATTCTCGATAACCGTCCCATATTTTGGGAGAAACAGAGAGGGTCCCCTGTGATATACTATGCCTCGTTGATGGTAGGGCAGGAAGTAACCTGGGACCATAAGTGCTGGGAGGCTGAGGGAAGCAACCCTGGGTGCAATATTTTAGGTCTTACCTTCATTGGATACAATTTACCAATGGTCCTTCTGCGGGCAAAGTACGCCTTGCCAAACACCCCGTGGGTAGTGAGCTTCACGATGGTGAAGTCTTCGATGGGAGGTGGCTGGGTACAGAGGTGCTATCCCCACCTGGGGTCGCCATTCCCTCCCACTTCCTAGTTGCAGACAGGGGTGAAGGAGAGGACTGCGGATGTATGGAGAGATCTGCGGACATATGCGCTGGCACATTGTGACTTTAAAGCAAGCCCTGCTGCTATAAAGATGTGACGTAACGTAAAGAGCTGTCGACTTGGAGAACCGGGTTAGAGTCTATTTGTCAGCGGTCAGAGCTCCCATTGCAAGGGACCACTGAGTGATACATACAACAACAGACCTCGGTGAACACCACTGTTTACCTGCAAAACAGTTCAAAGCACAAGGCACCGACCCTTGCATACCAGCCATCAACAGGATTGTAGATGATTGTAAATATGGTGGCCATGTTCAACTGCCACTGGCTCAGTTTTTAAGAATCAAACTTAATGACACACACATTAAGATTAAAAAAGCATGTGCTAAAAATAATTATGCTGCAATTTTTATGTAATACGCTATTGAAAAAAATCAAACATTCCTAAAACATTTTTATTGTTTAATTTAAATAGAAAATGTACAAAAATAATTTTTATTCACTGTTTCTGTAGCACACTCAAGGCCCCCCTCCTAAAGTTTGGGAGGAGGTTTTATGGTATCTAAAAAAGCTATTCCACAAGGTGAACGCTCTTCAATATGGTAAGTGCTACTCTGATGGGCGTGAACTCAGCCAGCACCCATGAACTAGCTCAGCACTTGCGGGGACAATTGCTGCTGCTGCGCAACCACGTGAAAGTTTGTTGGTGTTTGCAGGCAATTTATAGACATTAAAGAAGGGCAAGAGGAGCAAGCCGGGTAGGCCCTGCTGGCAGAGAACAACATTGGCGGCCATCTTCAAAGAGAAATATTAGTAATGAAATGACTATACTATAATAAAGGTTTACAAATCAGTGCTGTTTATTTAAGGAAGTGCAAGGCTTTGTTGCCTAGACCTACAAACTGTTTATTGAAAAAAACATAAACCTCCTAAATGAGTAGCCTGCTACCATAAACTGTGAAGAATTGAATATACAGGTGAGAACAACAAAGCAGCGTGGAAGCAGAGGGTATAAACAAGTGGGCGCATGTAGGAAATAAGAAAGGCTTACGGCATGGGAAGCTGCCACCATGCTTAACAAGGGAGAATGGGAGGGGCTGCAATGAATCATGCGCTCCCCGGACACCTGGCCATAAATCCTAATGAACAAAATGTAAAACAAGCCCAAACCCCCTTAAAAGGAAGCCCAAAATCAAACTAACAACTAACCAAAAGAAGCCCAACTGCCGATCAACATGAAAAATTGCAAAAAAGGCTAAAAAAATACGAGCTATGGAGCGGGCATGGCTGGGCAGCCAGCACTAACACAACTGTGGCATTTAGAGGAGGTGAGAGAGAGGAATTATATATTACAGTGTAAGCAGCTATGGCTCTGAAGCTGAACACAGGTAAATAGTAACCGAGCAGGAAACCAAGAAAAAAATAGTCCCCAAAGAACAAATAAAGAGCAACAGTGTAATGATACAGTACTTAGTCCTTGCTGCGTGGGAGGAATGGAAGAGAAAAAGGAGGGACAAAGAGGCAGGACTGACCACTAGCAAGCAAGGATTTTTAAAGGACACTGAAAAAGACAAATGAAAAGGAATGGCAAGAAGTGGGAGGAGTTAAACTCCACAAACCATATACAACAGGTTGCTAAGCGATAGCGCAAGCACTGTCTACGCTCGACCTAAATTCTTATCCAACAAAGAAGACAACCAAGAGCTCACACTGGTGACTTGGAACTCTACTCATTTAGCAGGACAAATGCTCCAGGAATTTGAAACTTTTCTAAACTGGGGAATAAACCTCAGCAGGCCTCCACAAACTTTCTATCCAAGCCCGTTTGACTCTCCTGAGAAACGTGACTGTTTTCAGTTTTGTTCTGTTGATAGACAAGTATTCTCAATACTGAAAAATCCTATTGGTAAAAATCTAGCTTACCACCAACATTTAACACTAAGCAATTATGAAAAAAGGGTATGAAACTCAATCAAGGCTGGTTGACAGCAGCCATACACAGTATGCCTCAGGCCTGACAGGACAAAACCCAGTGTTTTCCGCAACAGACACCATTTGATCTAAGGGAAACAATGAAATATGCTCTTGGTGCATGATCTAAGATCCAAAATGAGTACCTGACTTCCATTGCTAGTAATTTTCAGATTTTACTACCGCAGGAACCCTGGGCAACATTTATAGCAATAGATATAAAAATGGAAAGTGAACAGTCAGAAACAAATGGTCATAACATTGTATTAGTAAAACTGCGATACAAAGATAAAAATAACATAAAAGTCCTGCTATTAATGTATGTCTACAGACATCCCAACGCTAGTACCAGGAAAGCAGTGGCCAGCAACCTCATAAATGTTTTATCACAACAATTGAGTGAGGAAACACACCCTGAAATTATTATTTCAGGTGATGTTAACATGAATTTGTTGTGGTCATACACCAGATATTAAACCATATTACCACAGGACCACATATGGGCTATTACTAAACAGTTACTAAGCCCAGAGAGTAAAGGGTTAGGAAGCACAGTGGGAAAGAATCTACTGAAAGACCTGGAATCCCTTGGCCTAAGGGTTTTAAACGATTGGTTCCAACAAGACAAACCACCAGCATGGACCTATCAAGCTCTGGGTCAAAAATCTCCGATTGACTATACAATAGTATCCTTAAGCCTCTTCCTAAATGAGATCCTCCTATGGGATTGCAAAAACAAATAAAAGTGATTACGGCCAACAAATTATGGAGATTACGCTCCAATGTTTAAGACACCAGGAATTAAAGACACTTCTGGGGGAGCTGACAACTGTAAATTACAGGAGGCTTTGCTGGTCGGAAGGTTCAATGCCTCAATCATGAATACAGCACTAACAATTGATGAACGCAGCTTCCTATCGGATTCCCTCACTGTAACAGCGAAATGGGCACTTTTTACAAATAAATTAATGGACTTCTACAAATCAAGAAACTATAATAAACAACAACCTAGTTTTCAAGCTCAAACATTAAGCAGGATTAAACTAACCTTCACAAGTCGTTCGCTGAAAAGAAACTGCAACAGAATATTGAGGCAGATAAAGAAGTGGCCTGATAACCAAGACCACAGCTCCAAACTAAAGAGGACAAACAAAGACCTGTGGAGGCTAATCTGGGAAGAAACATTTAAAGCAAAACAAGAACTTTGGGCAAAAGCATTATAAACCAGTAAAAAGAAAAATTCAAAAGACTTCTGGAAAATGATCAACAGCTTGAATAGAGCCAACACAACGATTACAACATCTACACTAACAGAAGTTAACTGGATAGGTTTTTTAATAATGCACTTGAATCACAACTCAGACGTTAACCAAAGCATCAAGCCGGAAGGCTACAATAGAACAAAAGATAAAACGAGTATTGAAAAAGAATTGATTATAACAGAAGACCAGGTATGTAAACTCATTAGAAAACAGAGAGAAGATGGAGCACCTGGTCCAAACAGAATCCTATTCGCCCTGTATAAGGACAATCCAATTATTTGGGCAGGATACCTAACAGGAGTTTTCAATAATGCAATAATGCAGTTCAGTCAGCAATCACTCTGAAGTCATAGAAAGGCTCTATAATAACATCTATTCATAAAAATGGTCACTGGGCACAACAAGCAAATTATCGTTTAATTATGTTGCAAGACACAGAAGACAAACTCTTCGCAGGAATTCTCCTAGCAGAGCGATCAAAATGGGCAACTAAGAAGCAGATAATTCTGTCAAATCAATCGGGCTTTATGCAAGGTCTGGGTACGGCATCTAACATCTTAGCACTCTCAATACTAATATACAAACATAAATCCAGGAAGCAACCACTATACCTATGCTTTGGGGATTTTAAATCCACTTTTGACTGTGTACACTAGCAAACTCTTTGGCAAAAGTTGGTAAACCAAGGCATATTAGCTAGCCTTCTAAAAGCAATCCAATAATTGTACTCCAACACTTGGATCAGAGTGAGACTAGGTGATGGTTCACACATATCAAAGAACAGAGACTCTATAACCCTAAGCAATGTTATCACAAAAACATTTAAGTTTCTTTATTGTATCTCTGAGGAGATCAGAGCAGTGATGGATGGAGGAGGCACAGCTGCCCTCGTGCTCCTCGATCTGTCAGCCGCTTTTGATACGGTTGACCACTCTCTCCTGGAACAGCGATTGGAGGGTCTGGGGGTCAGAGGCACCGCACTAGCCCTACTGTCCTCCTTTCTTAAGGACAGGAGATTAACAGTTTCGGTTGATGGGTATCATTCAGAGCCTTATACCCTCCCATGTGGAGTACCACAGGGCTCCTCCCTGAGCCCTTCTCTTTTTAATATTTACATCTCCGAACTGGCTCCTTTGATTCGGGATTTTGGGTTTAGTTTGACGTCGTATGCCGATGACACCCAGATAGTGGTGGCTGCCTACAAAAACCAGGTTTCCCCGTTTCAACAATTTCAGAACTGCATGTGCACCATAAACAGATGGATGAGTACACATTGTCTCAGACTCAACTCTGAAAAGACTGAGGTCCTGATTTTTGGCAATATGCAGCCAAACTGGGGTAATCTATGGTGGCCCGTAGAGATGGGAGAACCACCAAAACCAGCGGTCAAGGCTAAGAACCTTGGCGTTTGGTTTGATAACAAACTATCGCTTTCTCAGCAGATAAATTCAACTGTATCTGCCTCCCACTTTCTTATTAAGAAAATAAGGAAGATCTTTCCTTATATCCCTGCAGTTTCCAGGAAAATGGTGGTTACCTCGTTAATCCAGTCTAAATTGGATTACTGCAACGGGCTTTACTTGAACATACAGAAACAGTGCTTAAAAAAGCTTCAGATGGTTCAAAACTCAGCAGCACGTTTATTGGTCGACATCCCCAGGGGAAACTCTGTATCGAAAGAGATTCGTAACCTGCATTGGCTTCCGGTGTCACAACGCATCAAATTCAAGGATCTTTGTTTGGCATATAAAGCTCTGAACCACACAGGTCCTTCCTTTTTGCAAAACCTGTTTGTCTGGTATGAACCAACAAGACACCTCCGTTCAACAGGGGCCAGACTTTTGGCAGTGCCCAGAGTTCGAACATTGCATTGGGGCGGTCGCAGCTTTCACTACGGCACCTCCAAACTCTGGAACACTCTTCCCGAATGTGCTCAGAGCTGCGAGCTCCCTTTCCACCTTCAGGAAGGAACTAAAAACCTGGCTGTTCATGAATTAGACATTACAGTGGGCGTACTGTGTCCTCAGCGCCAAGACGCCTCCGGGTATTCGTGCGCTTTACAAATCTCGTTAACATTAACATTAACATTATCTCTTGTAATTCTTCGCCAGCCCAAATATGGCTAGAATTTGGATTACCTAATCAGCTAATTGCAAGGAAAGGTCAATATGTAAAGGTATGGAAAGTAATAAAAACAAATATCTCTAACCCTATGTGTCAATCACTCTGGCAGGAAATACAAACAGATCCAAAAATTGCAGTTCTGGAAGTATATACAAACAGCTCTAGACGAGTTCTCAGCACACTCTATATGGGACAAGTCTATTTCTTTAGAATCCTTCAAAAAAGTCATCAATGGAATAACAAAATGTTCTTTGATGGTAAAAGACAAAGAGACGCTTTCAAAAAGAGCGCTTGCATGGATGATGTTGAATGAGTACAAAACGTCTTAATCACAGTTGTACTTAGAAACGAGCTGGTCCATAAAACGAAAAAAGGTTTTTATTAAAGCTTGATTCAGCTCTCTCCCAGGATTATTTCATGTGATGCCATGGCTGCGCACAACAAAACCCATGTATTGCAGAGTCTGTGTATGCCTGGAACTGATGAAAGAAAGAATGGGGCTATTAAAGTAGCAATTTATTATTCTGGGAATACGTACTTGCTGACACGCATTAATATTCTGTTTTAAATCAACAGATATAGTTAGGATCTCTACTTTCTCAAAATATGTGATACTAGCATAAAGGAAACTAGTCTCTTTGTAACTGACTCCATTGAAATCTTGTTGATTGTACTTGCAAAACTACTGTTGAGGACACCCCAATCTGTCAATAACATAAAAGCTAATTTGCACAAGAAGACTTGCACTAGGAAATATATGCACTTTTTAAAAATTTGATACAGACAAGCAGGAAATGAGGGTCCTGAATTTTTATTTTAGTACAATTTTGCCGCTTGTACTCATAGAACTATTTACAAGGAGTGCCTAAATTGCACAGAAAAGCAAATTTGCACTAGACGATTGCACTAGAAAACATAAGCATTGGAGATAAGCTGAGTAATCTGAATAGTAACAGAAACCAGAGGTGGCCACCCTAGGTATTTTTAATGCGGATTCTTAAATTTGTAATTTGAAAGCATTTCTGCATGCCTAATGTGTTGTTTTTAAAACTTGATTTTTATTAAGTGTCAACTTTTTATGATTGAAAATGTTATGATTTTAATTAATCAAACAATTAAATATTACTTACTTAGATAAGTGGTTTCTTAGTGGGTAGAGCTTCAGAATGGCTTTAGATGATGAGAAGTTCAATGAAGAGGTCATGTTCATTTGGCCCTGTGACTCACCTAAAGTTCTAAGATATTGTCCATTTGGAGGAATATGGCGGTATAAGAGCATTTCTTGGCTAAGTCTTAATTACAAATGCCCCAGGCAAAAATGTCAGAACAGTTAATGTGATGATACAACTCATTGGGAGACTATAGTCCTCAAATCCTAGTCTTGAATGTTAGTTTCCCTGTCCAACCTGTTCGCATCTGATTGCAGAATCACGTACGGATGAGAGCCAAAGATGGCCTTTCTAACCCACTCTTCCACATTGATCAACCATATTCAGATCCATCAGATAAAATAATCTTAGTGTAAAGTGATCAAACCTGAGTAGCCAAAACACTTCTTTAAAGGGAGAATCTGCCATAGGTAAAGGGCCCTATAATGAAGGAGATTGGGGAAAAATTCCTTAATTTATGATGAAGAGGGGTTATCAATCAGGCAATACCACACTGCTTGAGCTCTTTCTTCAGATGATATAGCTTCCCACTTTGGTGTGTACGCTGGAACAGGTTGGTGTCTACAACAAAACCAAGAAACTCCATCACCTGAGAAGGTTCCAAGTTAACTTCTCGAAATTCAAAAGGGAGTCGAAATCATGGAGGAAAGACATAATTTACAGCAGATGTTCCTGACCCAATTTGTGGCATTGAGCCATTAGAAGAATGTTGCCCTGATGCCACGATACATCACTAAGAAGAGCCCGTAGGTGTGGAGATGACCCACTACCACACAAAGAAGCTTCATGAAAGACAGAGAGCTAAGGACAGGTTGAAGGGTATTGGTTTCCAACTCTCTGGAACATGAGGAAGTTTTGATGAGGCAAGTAGACTGTAATCAAGAAGTAAGCCTCATCGAGGTCCAAATGTGTCATCCAGGCCTTGGCAGGAAGGGTGTCTCTCAGAAGATTAATACCTTCCACCATGAAGTGTTGATACATGCCCACTTGCTTAAAGACTTCAGGTTCATGACAGGAAGCAAGCCCTTGAATTTCTTGTGCACCAGAAACACTGAACTGCGAAACTCACCATTGGGGGGAGGCAGGTACAATCGCTCCATTCTTGACTAACCTCTTGATCCACAAATGCATTTTCCTAAGAAGAGAAGGCATTGGATGGGGAGAGAAGAGCTAGATGGGAAGATACGAAAAATCTATGCAGTAGCCCTTTATGGTTTGTAGGACTCAGGGTTGTGAGCAGTGGCGGCTCGCTGAGGGAGTGGTGCGGGGCGGTGGGGTGGGGCGGGGGAGGGGCAGGGTGGGGGGGTAGTGAACTCGGACATACGACGAACAGAACTCAGAGGGAGTTCTGTCTGTCGTAAGTCCGAGTTCACTACCCCGCCCTGCCCCTCCCCTCCCCCACCCCGCCCCACCACCTCGCACCACTCCCTCGGTGAGCTGCCACTGGTTGTGAGTCAATGTTTCCCACTTTGGAAGAAAAGACAATTATGCAGTGACCAATTTTCATGAGAGGGGAAAGAGGAGGCAAGAGACTTCCCTCACTGAATTTTGGAGGCTGTGGGGAGGCTGGCTCCTATGCCCCTACCACCACAGGTGTCACCTCTTGGATTAAAGAAGCTCTGCTTATCTTTAAGACTGCATTTTAGCACCTCTGCAACCATGACTAAAGAACTGACAACTGCCGGAATGGCCTCTCCTGCCGGCATAGCACCCTCATCTTTTGCTGACCCTGCTAAAATTGCTCCTCTTGTACAATACACATCACATGTTGGTCTTGGCTTTGACATGGTTTGTAAAGCCAGAGACATTCTTTGAAATCTTTTTGAGGAACTGGTCTTCAAATAGAGGCTTTCTGATGGAATTCATGTGGGTCGAAGGAGGCATGTCAATAATCTGGCTGCACATGCAAATGAGGACAGTTTTTCACTGCATGGTGTTGATAGTGGCATTTGCATCACCCAGGGACCACAATTTTCTCTGATTCCAATCCCTAAGAGTAAGAAGGTTGAGAAGTTTAGGGAAAAAGGCAGTTTGTTCAAGATGTCAAAAAGTCTGATTAGTGGGACCTAAGCATATAGCGGATGGTCTTGGTAACACCATAGAACATTTTTTATGCCTTTCCTAGAGTCCGTCCCAGATATCAAGAGAAAGGACATCACATTTGAATGAACCTCTGGTGTAAGGACATTTAGGCCAGAGTGTAGCTCTCAGATTGTTGTTCAAACAGTGAGCAAGCAAGTAATTGGAAAATTGGTCTAGATGTAGACTCTCTAAACTTAAGGTGCTGTCATTTGGCTAGGTTCTCCACCTACATCAAAAAACGTGTAGGTAGATAAAGCGAGGGGAATTCTGCTGAGACTGGAACCTTGCAAGGTCAGTAGCACAAACACAAACCCTTAATTTAACATTCTTAGCTTAAATATTTTAATAACATTTACACTTATTTAATTTGAATGCAATTTTTTTAAATACATGTCCTTAATTTATCTCACAGTCTACTCATAACACTTATGTTATTTAGATGAAGTGCAATGAAAAGTAATTAAACCCACCAAAAAGATTTACAGGTTTGAAATAATATATCAATGCTATATCTCTGGAGTGGGAAAACAGCCATATTCTTTTTTTTCTTTTTAATTAAATTAATCAATTGATCTTAATTAAATGATGTAATTAATTTCTATTCAACCCTTGCCCTTAATGTCATTGTATTACTTATCCTAGCTGATGTAGTGTAACTATACTCCTTTTGGCTATTCAATATTTACCAATTAAATATTCATAAAAAAAACACCAAAAGTAATTATATATATTTATTTACTAAGCATTAAAAGTCACTAAATATATGTATAGAATGATACACTTAATTTTTTTTTTTTAAATTATAGTTATTTCTAGATGCAAAAACCTAATAAAAATATAATTTAATTTAATAAAATATGTATTTATAATTGATATTGAAGTTAACACAAGTTAATTTATTCTAACATTATTTCCTATTTAAGTCATTACCCCATTATTTTCTATAGGAGAGTTTTGCTGTACCACTGGTTGGCCATGAGTGGTATAGGGCTTACTCCAGTTCTGAGCTGCAGTATATTTACACCTGTTTAGGTTGTTTTCTGTTGTGGTGCAGTTTGTGAATAGGAATGGGTTCATCATGTCCCTTCCAAAATCCAACCCTAGACCTCCCTTAATTCCGCCTTACTCTTCCCTTGCCCCTCCCATTTATTTGTAAATATTCTCCTTGTGCCAGTGGAACCAGGCTATACCTGACTGATGAGCCCTCTTGGGTTGTTTGTGTTCTGGTTTAGAGAGGAACTGGCCTGGCAGTTTGTGTTGGACTGTTCCCATTTGAACAGGGTGAAGACTGATTTGTATATGGATGGGTCCAAACTGAGGTGGTATGGTTTGCAAAATAACAATGGCTTTGGGATGCGGTCCCGAGTAATTAACAGTGGCTAAGATGAATTCAAACATTGCATCCTTAACTTTTTTGTATACTTCAGAGTGAAACCCTAAGAGATACGGGTATGCCTAGATGGGTTCCTGTGCATACTGCACCACTGGAAGCAAGCTATACTTGACTGATGAGCCCTGATAAGGGTGACACTAGTCTTGGGTTGCTTATGTTACAGTTCCAAAAGGACCTGGCCTGGCGGTTCGGGCTGGACTATTCCCATTTGAACGGGGTCAAGTCTGATTTGTATATAGCTCAGTGCAAACTGAGGTGTCATGGTGTGCAAAATAATGATAGAATGGGTGCGGTCCAGAGTAATTAGCAGTGTTTGAGATTAAATCAAGCATTTCATTCATCACTTTTTTATACTTCAGTGTGACGCCCTAAGTTATACAGGTATGCCCAGATGTAGGCCCCTGCACACTATGACACTGGAATCAAGCTACACCGGACTGATGTCCTCTAATAAGGACGTAACTGGTCTTGGCTTTCTTGTTTTCTGGTTCAAAGAGGACCTGGCACAGCAGTTCGGGTTGGACTGTTTCCATTGGAGCAAAGTCAAGAGT
Organism: Calotriton arnoldi; assembly: GCA_963921515.1. Classification (NCBI taxonomy): domain Eukaryota; kingdom Metazoa; phylum Chordata; class Amphibia; order Caudata; family Salamandridae; genus Calotriton; species Calotriton arnoldi. Next base: position 1,918,646 of record CAWUFW010002496.1, read on the forward strand.
GATATGGCTGGGTCCAAACTAAGGTTACGTGGTGTGCAAAATAGCTATGGGCATGGGATTCGGCCCAGGCTAATTACAAGTGGCTGAAATTAATTCAAGCACTCTATCCATCACTTTTTTGTATACTTCAATACATCACACTTGCATACATGTTAGGAAGGTAAGGCTGGGTAGCCTTTCGTTGTTTTTGAGTGGCTCAGTCATGCAATGATCTATTACAACAGAGTAGCTCTTTAGATGGTCAAGTCTCGGTAACTTCCTCCAAAACTGTATGAGAATAATTAGTGGATGTTGTGCATTAGATGTGGTGTGCATCTTTCCGAGGGTCAGTGAGCTCTCGGTCCCAGCAGTCACTGAGTTCCTTGCCTTTACTAAGTGCAACAGTATCAGAGAGCTCCTTGAGTTGGTGTGTGAGACGCTTGTGTCTATCCACATCAGAATGTTCCATGTATTACTATTTTTGTAATTCGTTTTTCACTTTTTATTATTTTGACCCATTTGGTGTCGGTCCATTTGCTTGACAGATTTGGTGGCATTGTTGTGACTCTCTTCCTGCGTTGATCCCTTAACTAACAGCGGGCCACTGCCATCCACTGCAGCTTATGCTGCTGGCCTCACCTGGATGCCTTTTGTTAGAATTGGGGGTCTCTAGTTGGCAGAGGTAGGTACCTTTGTCCAAATAGGGGCCCTTGCTTCTAGTCAGGGTAAGGGGGATACACTCCTAAAATAACCCCTGCTCACCCCCTTGGTAGCTTGGCACGAGCAGACAGGCTTATTTCAGAGGCAGTGTGAAAAAGCATTTGTGAACACATACAGTAATACAGTGAATCCACTACAAATGGACACCACACCAGTTTTAGAAAATTAGAAAATCTTTATCTAAACCAACAAGACCAAATACGATAAAAATCCAACATACAATACTCTTGAAAAATAGTACTTGTGCAAAATAACCTTTACATTGCAGGAAAATCAATAAAACACAGTTCCTCTGACTCAATAGCTCCTCCTGGGACTACCGCGATACTGAATACGACAGAGTCTAACAATTCCAGCCGACCGTGTCGATACGGGCCAACTAAAGCGTCAGCGGACTCTGACACAGTACCTTTCTTGTTACGATCAACATGTCGGTGCGAGTCGGTCGGGGCAAACGTCGCGGTCGCGTTGTGAAATGGAGCATTGCGGCGGACTATGTCCTCACGATTCGGTGCAGGCAGCGGCTCGTTGACGGAGTCGGTGAGAGCAGGGCTTGCATTGAAGGGTGAGACGGTGCTCACTGCGGCGCTGGTAAGTCACGGTGCGGCGGCGGAGCCGGTCGATGTCCGGGTCGGGCAGCGACAGAGTCGGTGACGTCCTTGCAGCGTGTAGCGAAGTGTTGCAGAGTGCGGTGCCCTCAGGACGCGGTGCAAGCAGCGGCTCATTGACGGAGTCGGTGAGACCAGGGTTGCGCTGCGAAGCGAGGCATTGCTCTCGGCTGTGCTTTCAGGACACGGAATCCTGTGACGGACTCAATGACAGAGTCAGTTACCCTTTTCTTCTGCGGAGACGATCAGAGACAGTGCCCACAGACACGGAGAGGTCTTTGCTGTTCCTGAGACCTCTAGAACAGGGGGCAAGCTCAGTTCAAGCCCTTGGAGATCTTTTCTTCAAGCAGGAGGACAAAGCAAGCAGCAAAGTCCTTTTCTCCTTTCCTTGGCAGCAAGTAGCCACTGCAGGCCAACCCCAGACAGCAAACAGCACAGGGGCAGTATTCCTCCTCAGCTTCTCCGGCTCTTCTCCTTGGCAAAGGTTGCTCTTGGTTTCCCAGAAGTGATCTAAAAGTCTGAGGGCTGGGCCCCTCTTTTTATACACAAACATTCTTTGTACTCTGAAGGCAGAGAGTGTCTGCACCCAGCCAAAACCAGTTCTGTTCTCACTGGTGCAGCTTCCTGGCAGGAGGTGGAGACAGCATTGTTGAAGGCAGACCAGGCCCATTCAGGTGAAAGGAAATCTCCTCCCCCCTACTCTAAATGCAGCCCAGGTCTATTCAGCCCAGCCCTGACTCAGCAGACTTCTGGAGCCACTGCCCCTCTCCAGCCCCTGTCATCCGAAAGCCAGACATGCAATACACAAACCTAGCAGAGGCACACTGGATGGTTAGGCGAGAAAATACCTACTTTCTAAAAGTAAAACACAGAATGTAAAAATCACCCTTACTAAAAGATGCACTTTAACATTCTGAGTTCAGGCATACTAAACTTTATTTTTCTACCTTGTTCCCAGGGCCAGTTATGTTTATAAGATGTTATAAACAAACTCCCCATTCTGCCCTATGGGAACAGGTAGCCTTGCTTTAGTGAAAAACGAAATTGGCAGTATTTCACTATCAGGACATGCCACAAACATCAGGGCATGTCCTATCTTTCACATACAATGCACCCTGCCCACAGGAGTACCTTGGGCCTACCTTAGGGATGACTAATATGTAGAAAAGGGAAGGTTTAGGGACTGGCAAGTGTGTGCACTTGCCAAGTCGACATGGCAGTCCCAGACTGCACACAGGCTCTGCAATGGCAGGCCAGAGTTACATTTTACAGGTGCTTCTGTGGGTGGCACAATCAGTGCTGCAGCCCACTAGCAGCATTTGATTTACATGCCCTGGGCACACACAGTGCACTATACTAGGGTCTGACAAGTAAATCAAATATGCCAATCAGTCCAACACACAGCAAAAACACAGGAGGGTACAGAAAAAAAATGGAAGGGAGACCCACACCAATGGTGCCAGGTCTAGCACCTTTGTTTTGGGACTGGTTCATTGTTTGTGACCCCAGTGTCAGCATGTTGAGATATGAACTCACCAGCCATGTCCCACAGAGATTAGACTACTAGAGCATCACTGCGGTGTCATTGCTGTACTTCCGTTTTCCATTCCTGGCTACATTTCTAGGTAGGGCCAGCTGTCACAGTGCTCTTGTCTTGGTAAAGGGGGAGTGTAGTATTAGGAGACCTTCTTTTAAGAATGGACCGTGATACTGCATTTTACAGCAAATGATCTTGGACTCAGGAAGCAATATATGGAATAATTTCTCCATAGCCAAACAACTCACAATAGTTAGGGTTCCATCGTCTGAGGAACCTTCCTCTCCATGACCCCGTAAAAAGCATAACCTGCACCATGCTCAAAAGAATTGAAAGAAACCAGCTGAAAGACACGTGCAAAGCTGAATATAATAAATTAGTCTCTTCATAAGCTTGATACTGGTGTTTACCAGATAGAGGTTCATTCTTTGCAGATTCACACTATGAAGCACTCAAGGTGCTCAAAGACTAAATTGATTGTATCAGAGAATGGTGAAGCATAATTGTGAACTGGAAAACAAAGTAGAGACCTCAGTGACTCTTAAGCAGGCCATGGATAAGACAGCTGGTATCTCCTTGGATTTAAAATGAGTTGAATTAACAGGGTTTGTGACAAGCTGGCTCTTGAAGGCCTTAATATAAGGAAGATGGCCTACAAAAAGTGTTGTGATCTGTTTTCATGTTATGGGAGTCAGAGCTCAGAACCTTTTTATGTCACAACCCATGAAACTTTAGCTAGGCCATCAAAGTAAGATTCTGGGGTTGACAGTTGCTGATGAGGGTAGGCTGGTGGTTTCTGAACTCCTTTTATTTTTAAATATCTTTTTATTAAACAAATGCTTGGCAGTACAGGTATTCACTCATCAGTCTCCATGGGAGTGTCTGGGACATCGTTCAACTTCAACACTTGCTTCATTACAATATTACATTAGCAAAGCCAGTACTAGCCACAGTGCCACATCATTTATTAGGCCTGTAGATTAGCCCCTCCCATCGATTCATCTATGGTTGTACAAACCTCAAGCACCTCTATATGCCATCCACCGGCCCCAAATCTTGTCCCACTTCTTTGGATGCCCCCTACTTTCGTGCACCACTTTTTGAGCTGTCAGCACCAATCTAGAGCTTCCTCCCACTCAGAGACCCCCAGTGGTTGATTTGCTCCCCACGCCCTTGCTATATTTCTTTTTGCCACTATGTCTGCTGTCTTGAGCCAAAGTGTTGAGAATTTGGGCCATCTGTCTTCACCCTTCACAAATAATATGTGCCACCTGGCCTCAATTGGGACCTCTTGGTACTACCTCAGCCATTACCTGTACAATTTCTTTGAAGTACTGCTGAATACGGGGGCAGGCCCATAGCATGTGTAAAAAAGTGTCCTTTTTCCCACAACCCCGGGTACACAAGCCAATATCGCTGTGGCCCATTCAGTGTAGAAGTGTCCTTGAGGTGTAGGATCTGTGAAGAATTTGTAACTGTATAAGGCGAAATCGCACCTGTATTGCCACCTCCCGAGGGCTCTGTGTCGCCTCTGTGCAATCATCATCCTCCATCATACCCAACTCGGCTTCCCACGACTCCCAGAGGGCCCGGTGTATTGTTAGTTATTTTTTTATATATTAGGGAAGTGGCTTGGGATCTAGTAATACTCTATCTTCAAGTGGCGTGTATTCCGCTCTGTGTTCGCCTTCTGGGATGTGGCACCGCAGTGCGTGTTTCAGCTGTATGTATCTGTATTTTTCTGAGTCAGGCATTTCATAGTCTGTTTTTAAGTCTTCAAAGTCAATCACAAGTGAAGCACCTGCGGCAGAATGTCCTTGTAAATGAGGTCCTGAGTTTGCATTAGTTAGATAGGTATGTCCAGACATGGGTCCCGTAGCACACCATGCTACAGACCTCAAGCAGGCCCAAAAGGTGATTCATTACCGGTGTTATTTATGTTCCCATGTAGAAGGGGCATGCAGTAGCTTTTTACCGTGGCCTACTGCGGTGGGTCACAGACTGATTCGAATAGGGCTAGGCCCTGTCTGTAGAAACAATCAAAGCACTGTGTAATTATGCACTGCATTACAAGTGGCTGAGAGTAATTTAAGCATTCCACCCATAGATTTTTTTGCTTTTCGTTGCATTATGTTGGCATATTTCACTGCTGTCTGATCTTCTCACTAAAGATTGTACTTCATGTTACCCACGTGTGTTTTCACAGTAAATAACCAAGTAAAACAAGCATTTGCAATGCAATAGGACTCGCATTTACGCGAGACCTATTGCATTGGAAACGGGAGTGCAGGTTGGCGCGAGAAGGCACGAGCTTGACCGGGAGTGTGCGGGAGGGGGGCCCCAAGAAGTAACGGACTGCAGGAGGGGGGGAAGGGACGGTAAGAAAGTAGTCTGTGCAGTAAAGGGGCCAGTAGCCATGGAAGGACACAAATGACGACATGGTCATCATGGGGAGGGACTAACAAACCTACAACCAATCGGAAGGCAGCATTTATGACACAAGCCAATGAAAATGATGGGTGGAGAGTGGGCGGAGCTTCCACAAAGCTTCCACGCTATACTGAATACTGCATGCCTCGCAAAGCGAGCAGCGCATGCGCTGCAACGCTAGGCTCAACCTAAAAATGGGCGATTGTTTTCTGGGCAATAGAAATCAATATGTACACATTTCAATAGGTAAGACCTATAGGAAAGGTAACTCAATCTCCTCGTTCAAACATTAAGGGAGAGGCTTTGAAAAACCAAATGCACATATCAAAACTAACACTCTAAATTGTATACATTCAGAGGAATGGTGCTTGAGAGGTTTAGTATAAAACACAAATAATGATTTATTGAATGTAACCCAAATAAAAAAAGCAACAAATTCATTTAACTAATATATCTTTTAATCAATCAATCAATCAGAACATTTGTAAAGCGCACTACTCACCCGTGAGGGTCTCAAGGCGCTGGGGGGGGGGATGAGGAGGTGCTGCTACTGCTCGAACAGCCAGGTCTTGAGTAGCCTCCTGAAGGTTAGTAGGTCCTGGGTCTGCCGTAGGAGGATGGGGAGGGTGTTCCAGGTCTTGGCGGCGAGGTAGGAGAACGATCTTCCGCCGGTGGTCGCTCTTGGATGCGGGGGACAATGGCGATGGACGATGGACGATATCTTTCCATGTGTAAACAAATTAAGCACTGGAATCAGTGCTTAATTTGTAAAAAAGGAGGCTACTGCCGCTTGCACCACAGATTGCCCCTGCCAGCGCTGCAAATGATGGTAACAACACAACTACTAACCATCACACTCCTACAACTGTGACAATTTGGACTATTTCAGGCCCCCACAGTGGCAGACAGGCACTCGAAACCACGTGCTAAAATTAAGCACTGACTGGAATTATGTAGCAGGCAGGCCCAATTTATGAGGCAGGGTTGAGTAATTTATGTGGAAAGAAAATACAAATTATGCGGCATAGTGCGGCACGTTTTACTTCATTTGTTTGTCATTTTTACACTTGTTAACACTGTCTGGGCATAGGTTGCACCTTATTAGTAACAGCTGAACACCCAAATAGAGCAATAAGCAACAGAAAGGTCAACCATAGCAAAGGGCCTTCAACCACACTGCAACAAGTGTTGCTGCGTTTTTAGAAACATTTGAATCATTTGAGCTAGAAAGAAATGTTTTTGTTTAAAACTGCAGATTATGCAGCAGATGATGGATTATGTGGCAAATGCGCATACCTATATTTATGAGAAAAATGCCGCATCCGCACAATTGCATAATTCCGATGGCCCTGGCCATACTGTACAGAACTATGAACAGTGATCAAGGGCTTGAGCATTTGTTTAGGAAGTTCCTTTGACTTGAAAACTTGTACTTCATCTTCATTACTTTCCAATAAGAACAACATCCTGAAAGGTAAAGAGTGAGGCAGACTCTCAGTGGTGCTGCAGGCTTACATTTTTTAATTACTGGATCACTTTGATGCATTAAAAATGATGAAAAACAGGAGCTGAATTGTTGACCAGTAGGAAGAAGAGCGCCGGTGATGCTGGTTGGGGAGCATGTGGTAAAACTTACATTTGATTACAAGGTGACAGCAGTTGCATAGTAACCAGTATTAGCGGCAGTTGTGATTTACAGAGATATTTAATTCGCATCCTAATAGCGGATGCAGTGGAATGGCAACCCCATGCTATTCCTGTCACAGATTACAGGCTTCCTCTGTGATCTATGGTAATGAATACACCGGTCTGTAGGGGGTGGAACAATCCATCCGAAGACATCTGTTTAAGTTAGTTGCTGTCGATGTTTCAACTAAATATTAATTCATATATTCCAATTCAGATGCTACCTCCACCCCTGTATGCATTGCCCAACACAGATCACCTCTGTTAGCAATTAATGATTGCCCAACTTCCAAGGAGATGCACAGTATGTCTGTCTCTTATATCAAACGCTGTGCTCTCTGGGAGCTGCACTTGATTTTAGCATCTTGTTTTCTATGTTTTCTATCAGTCTCTGCATAATGTTTTGGTGCCTGTTTCTGAAATTAAGTCAAGTCCGACGTATCACTTTCACAAGAGTGTGTAAGGCCAACCCGCACGGAGATGCCACCAATGAGAAACCCATCGCCAGCAGAAATATGATCCTAATGTTCTCCATCACCAGAGTAGGAGGAGTAATTGTAATGCCCTGTTACAGGTAATCTTCATTCATTCGAGTCCAGGTCTTCCCGTTCCATTCCTGAGGCCGCCCCTCCCTCCCAGGATTCTGTTTTTTGGAGATTGTCTTCTTTCTTTTGGTGTTCTTTAGTATTCTCAGGATGTTTTCGTGACATACTTCCTCCTTTATGCATGCTGAGTAGTCGGTGCCGTATTGTGGGAAGTTTTTGACCTCAGCTAGGTAATAGGTTCTGTGGAGCAGGAACATTGCTTATGTGTAAAGGGACAGGACGACAGAGGAGGAGGTAATGTGCATATAGCAAACTCACCCAAAACTAAAGTTGATTATGAAGAGTGACAATAATGAATCAAAGGCAAGCTAGAATGATGGTATTTTTGAGAAGTTTCATTTGTATATTCCTTTCAATTAATTATCAGCAATTGGAAATGACACACTGTCATGGATGGAGTCTCAGCTTACGATTAGGGCTGCACCTTTAAAATCATATCTTGTTTACAGATAGAGATGTATTTGAAACTGTAATTTACTGCAAAACATTGGACTTATGCGCCGGACCAGTTTGGCTAGGACTTTGCCAAGTGTGAACAGGTCATACAACTCTACCCCTTTTCTCTTTACACTGATCAACAATTAAATAAAGACTGGTCACATATATATGTTTTTTCTCATGAGAATGCCACTATTTGGCATCCTAAATTATGTCATATGAAGTTGTTGTTCCGACATATATATCTTCTCCAATAGGTGACTAGGACTACGAATTTCAAATTGTTTACTGCATTTGTGGGAATTAACGATCAGGCTTCACCTGAGTCTCGGGTAAACGGCCACCTGCCGTCTTTGCGATGTCATAACACCTTTTTGGCAAGACAGCTGTGTTTGGTGTTTTTTGTACCTGACATACATAATGTGTCATGGATTGTATATATCAATAGACATAAATGGGACCTCTCACTATGGGATAGTTCTGAGTGCACACACAAAATTAGGTAGGGTGTCATAACTTGTGGTTCTCTTACTTTTATTAGGACTACAAAGGGTCACATCCGATATAGGATGGAGGAATTCTTTACCTAGGTTCGTTAAGAAAGGACAAAGAAGGATTTAAAGTCCATGGTATGTTTCACGTTCTCATGCTGGAAAGACTATTTCATTTGCCAGCACATATAAAAAGAATCACAAAACAAGGTGCATTTATTTATTTTGTCTATAAACTAATTTAAGGTCCATTGATCTCTCCCTAGCTTGTGAATCAGTTAAAAATGACTAAATCCCTTCATAGTCCTAGGCAGCAGCGGCACAGGAAAGCATGGTGGGGCTGGGCAAGGCAGGGCATGGCAGCCGACATACGACAGAATAGGTATTATTTATTTATTTAATTATACCTAGTCTGTCGTCTGTTGACTATCCCCCTCCCACCAAAGCCCCGCCCTGCCCACGCCTCACCGCGTTTACCTGTGCTCGCCGTCGCTGGTCCTAGGTGACATTCAAGGAAAATGATTCTTTATCCAATCGGGTCCATGATATATCAAATCAACAAGGGATAGATGACTGGTTGTGGAATTGTAACTTTGATGTGAAGAGCAAAAGAAATATGGAAATATATTTATTAATAAATGACGCACGATGCACAGTGAATGTAGTCCAACTTAAGGGACTTGTGGTTATATTAATAAATAAATTAATGTTCTGTATATAATGAACAGTGTGCTCGAAGACCTTTTCTTTTTTTTCTGTGGTGTGTGAATTGTATTGTTGGATGATTCTAAATTTGTATATATTGTATGTGTCTTTTAGCCCCAAAAAGTCCCGGATGGGAAGAAATGCGTTGACTATGGCTACAAAAAGAAGCATTTAAAAAAAAAAAAAAAGATTATGAATAAAGGAATCAACTTTTAAAGAAAAATTACATTTGAGCCTGTGCCTTATGCGACTTTGGTGGAATTAATTTTTAAGTCGCTATTAGATCAAATTGCATTTGGATAACACATTTGGTTAATAGCTTTAAGTGCTGAGTCATAAATGTTCTAAAAGCAATCTGTGGGAAGGTTAAGATGACCGATCTTCGAGACTCTTGCACCTCTTCTTTCTGAATTTCACTATAACCCACGTTAGTGATAGGTGCGATAATTAATGCCTCAGTCTCTTTGTAAATCACCTGGCGAGTTATAGCCTCTTCAGATGACTATAACGGTTGAATTTCAGTAGTTTTTCTGAGTTTAAAGTTTTATGTATTGACTGACCTTTTCATCAAATTATAATGTCACTTTAACCTTACGTTTTTTAGTGAATTTGTATATATATTACCTACTGGTGGTCGCCAGTAGGTAGTTATAGTTAGACCTAGTTTACATAAGAAAATAATTTTTTGTTTTACAAATAACTTGGGTGCCATTTGACGAATCTTCACAAAAGTTTCAAAAGTAATACAACACTCACTTCAGCTGCTATCTTGAAAGTTTTGGGGTGATTCGTCAATCGGGGACTTAGAACCATGGGGTGCTTAATAGCATGTTTTCCCAATGTTTATTCCCATAGGACCTTTAGACAGGGCTGCAGTTCGAACTGCTTAAAGGAATTACACCAAAATTTGGCAGGAAGGTAGATGTTGGTTCAGGGATAGTTTTTGGGATTTAGTGTAAATCCATTCAGTATTTTTGGAGTTATTTAAAGGTTTTTCAGATATACAACTGGGGACGCGGAGGTCCAATGACCCCTCCCGAGATCTTGTGCTGAGATGTGATTGGCTGCCAACACTACAAACCAGTGTTGGCAGCCATCTTGTGACTTGGTAGAACCTCCTAGAATACCTAAAGCCCCAGGGACTGCCACCTCCCTGGGGCATATTTCATTATTTATGCGGGGTTGCCCTAGCGGTAACCTCCACGCCCAGGGCCCGCCACGTACCCAGGGTGAACTAAATATTTTAATGATGCGGGGGCTGCACAGCCCTCGCACTGCGCCGGGGATCTCCACCTCCCCGGGGCCAAATGTGACAAATGCAGGGGAGCCACGCGGCCCCCTGCAGCCCCGGGGACTGCCACCTCCCCAGGGCTAAATGAAATATTGTGTGGGGGGCTCTGCCCCCCTCACGCAGCCCTACAGAGTGCCACCTCCTTGGGGCAACTCTTTAAAATTAAAATACCATTTAATTATAAAATTAAAATAATAATTGTATATATATAAGAATAGCCCCTTCAGCCCCCAAGGACTAGGACTCCACAAGATGACTCTTTCATATTTCTTATCCCCCCGCATCAACTTTATGGGCTTCACACAATGGGGCCAGGATGTAAAACCAGACTAGATAACATCCACGAGGCCTCCTTCTGCTAAGAACTTCGAGTCCCAAAATAGCACAAAGGCCAACATGCCGGGTCTGAGGATCCATTAAGATCTCTCCATTCATCAAACAAAGGATCCCTAGTGCACTCAGCCTGGTCGCTGTGGCTGCACACATTCAACAAAAGCACTTTGCACTTTCCTTCCCCCTTCCTACAACTCCGGCTGTAATGTCCATAGCACTGAGATGTCAACACTCTATGACTCTACTTTCATCTTTTATTATTCTTAATAATTTTAACTTTGCTCATAGGGCGTCATGCTCTTTTAGAAACATCACGGATTGTATTTTACATCTTTTTATATGTTTGTTTAACAATAACTGATGGTTGCTGTACTCATATGAAACCATAGTGCATGGTTGTTTATATGTAATGATTTTAATTAATCGAACATGAATAAATAAACTGAAACTGAAATGTTCTTTAAGATAGTTCAACTCGCACTTTTTTTTGGGAAACATTCTTAAAGATTTGTCAAACAGTGGCAAAGTTATTAGTAAAGCAAAACATCCATGAATTCATTTTCGATTTCCTATGGAAAACCAGTCCTAACTAAACTATACCTACACAGTGGCGTGTGCCACTGTTTTTTCATATAACATATTAATACATATATACATTATATATATTATATTATATTAAAGTATATATATACATAGATATTTACAGATATATATATATATATATATATATATATATACTTACATTGACAATGTAGTAGTAGATGATAGTTAATGTGATGTTTTTGACGGTCGATGCTGTAATCGGAATTTAGTGACATACAATTGCTGATCCATAATGCCAGCCACACGCCACACTCAAAGTTAAAGACCTGGCACACTTTTGCTGGGATTGCCGGGATTTCTTTTGCTGGACACACAAGGGACTTCGTGTCCCAGAAGCAGAGAGGAGCAGGAGGAGCCGTTGAACTCCCATGACGCGGGACGCGCCCGGGCAAAGCCCGGGCCAAGGGCGGGCCCATCCTTGACCGTCATTGCCAGGAGGAGGCAGGGCAAGGCCACCCCTCTTGGTTTACATCTTGAAAAGCCCATGCTAACCTTGTAAGATTGTCCCCTGCACGTTTGTGCTTTATATATATTCATTACTCGAACTGCTAGCTTGTTGTGCCTTACATTTCACCCAGAATCTAAAGATGACTATTTGAATCGATTGTCTTTGTGTACAGCTCCAGTCCCCCAACTATGCATGGTTATAACGGTTGGCCGAAGATCTCGCTGAAGGACTAAAATAAGAAGAATTTCTAAAAAGTGTATAGTCCCATGAAGAGACGAACTGTCACCTTTGGTTTGTGTACATTATTGTCGTTTTGTATGCTAATAGTCTATTTGAAGAGGAGGAAAGCTAGGGTGGTTACAGAATCTCAATCTGAGCAATAAGTAGGCTGAGGTCCCTATATTTAATATAATCCTCCACCCCCTGGGGTGCCTTATACCCGCCAACTTTGAAATTAGGAACTAGCACTGTATGATGTTGGTGTAGGTGAGCCTTGCATATTGTCTGCAAACTGGTGGACACTGGACAGCAGAGGAAAGAGTTAATTAGGGACAGCTATTGTACACTGCCTTCAGGCCTAGATAAGGTAACTGGGGGTTAATAAGGTTTCACTTTTTCTATCACCTGACAAATCATAACCATTAATGTAACTACCAGCAGGTGTCTGCATCAAAGGGGTCGCCCTTGTGTGCTCCTTGAGAAGAGTAAAAGCACATAAGAAGGCAACTCAAAGTCCAACAATTTCAATTCTGATGAAACAGAAGGCTAGTGGGAAGTCACCAGAAGCTGGGAAAGCCAAAAAACAGCCAAGGCATGCAGCTGAAAACTACACTTTCGATGAAATAGATGTGTTGCTGGAGGAAGTAGAAAAGCTATTAGCGAATAAGACAAATAAGGTGCCCAAGGTCAAAGGGAAGCCCCAAGAAAAGGGAGATATCAAATCCTTTTAAAAAAAATCTGAAACCCTGGGGAATTTGACAAATAACGCTGAGATCAGCGCGCATGACAACCGTGATAAATCTAAAGCGCCTGAGCCACAACTAGCCTGGTCTGATGGCCACCTGTTAGCTTCCTCTGCTCCTCCACCTGTAATAATGGTTGAGTGTTGTAACCGGTTTGATGTGCTAGGGCACCCAGAAGAACTACTAGTAATCAATCCTGAACATGCAGTACCCACACCGGAGCATAATAAATCTATTAGTCCCTGAGAGAGATGTCGCACTTAAACAGATAGAGGCCATACACGAACAGATTGTAGGACTGAAAGAAAATATGAGTCACCTGATAAAATCTGTAAATGAAAAGGTTGATAAATTAACAACTCTAGTATTGACATTAAGCTCAGAAACATCACTAATTACAGAGGGAACGAGGCCGACTAGTCTTAGCTCCAAAGTGAAGCAGGGGGGTAGGATCTGTAGTGGGCCAACAGAGTGTACCACTACTAGGCTGCGTGCAGTAACCTCTACTATGGCTACCAGAATGGAAAGGGAGATACCCACATCCCAGCAGGTCAAGGGCGGTGAGCGTAATCAGTCATATAAATGCATGATGACAGCGAGGGAGCCTGAGAGGGGCGAAAGGGCGAAAGACCCCTAAAACACGAGACAGAATTCCCTAACACCATTTCTACAAAATCTAATAAGTTCAGCAGGGGGCAACAAGAACAGTGGGACATATATATGGTGAATGTTCCAAAAACTTCGCCCGCAGCAAGAGAATCACTGGCCTCGCTAATCAACAATGCCATTGATTGGCTTAGAAAAGTAAGGGGCTCTATATCTGTCATAAGAGAACACTTAATGAGAGCAGCCAGAATTAGCGACGAGCAATGCCCGACAGATTATATCACCCTAAAGCTAGCAAGCTATGATCTAGTGGAAGGATTAATAGGGCTGGAACATAGGTTTAGACCCTCAATAGATTCATGTGTTAGATTTAGGGTCAAACCCCCACCCTCTACAAAATGGACAAGCAACACTTATAAAACACTTAGCTGCTAGCATTTGTCCATCTAGCACCCACAGGGAACGTGGAAGGGCCCTGTTTGACTCTGATTGACATCTAGGTACACAGAGGACAGTTAATAATCCACTACTAGTGACTCATGTTCCCTCACCTGACACCAATAAGGCAGAATCCCCCAATAACCTGGAGAATATAGCCACCTTAGTTATAACCCTGCAATCCTTGAATGATAGAGTGACAATCAAGACGTCAATGCAAAAGCCAAGGGAAGATGTGGATCAATAGAAGCGATAAAACTATTGTCTTGGAATGTGGAGGGGATTAGAGCTACGCTAGAGGATCCAGAGTGGGGCCCATTCATCGACCAATTCCATATAGTCTTACTACAGGAAACTTGGGCGACTGAACCAGTGCATAGAGCAGGCTATAGCACTTTTACTTCTAGTGCAGTCCCTTCCAAAGCAGATAGATCATCGGGGGGTTTGCTGATTTGGCTTAAGATGGAACTGTTTCCCAAGAAAAAAATGCTTGAGTACAAATTGTAGCGATCTGCTGGGTGTTGCTATTCCTGTTGAACCCTTGTTGGGGGTTGGGCACATTGCAGTCATGAATGTATACATTCATTCCATCCAGCCTAATTACTATACAGGAACTGTAAGTCAATTATCTAATATTATCTAACCCTTTAACCATACCCATCATAAAATTATAGCAGGCGATTTTAATACAAAGCTGTCAGAGGGCATAATTTTGCCACTTCTGATGGCCCAAAGCCATGGGTCACTGACAATAAGAATGGATGGCGATACAAATTACACAACAAGACATCCGAGGATAGTTGATTAAATCACTGACTTGATGGCTACCTACGATCTGAACATGGTCAACGGCCACACCGAAACTGATTGCCCTGCCCACCCCAACTTTAAGCATGGCTCTTACACAAGTAACCTAGACTATATCCTGATGGATAGTCCCCTCTGGCCATAACTCTTAGACATGATGGTAAGAACAAGAAACAATAGCGATCACGACGCACTAACGGCCAAATTCCATCCGAGTTCCCTTGTAAACCTAGATGTATTGGGAACTACCACCTCCATAAGCAGACTTAATATATCCAATAACAGAAGGAACGTGAAATGGGCTCTATTAGCAGATGAAGATAAAGTGCAGACGGGCATTTACAACCTCTTTGCGTAAAAGTTAGCCCCTTTGGATATTTTAGAACCAAACATCATTGAATTTGTAGTCCTCCACTCTGAACTAATGGGGGAAGTAAAACTACTCCTGACTAAGGTAAGAGGTAGGGGCGATTCTAGACAAAACTACCCTGGGTGGTATACAAGGGACTATAGACTGGCCAGAACAGCTGTCTTAGAAGCAGTAAAACATGGGGAACGAAAGGGGATTGTTAATGCCAGAAAAACCTATAAAGAGAAACTAACACAGGCAAAAAGTGGGTGGGAGGTTGATAATTGGGAAAAAGTTACTGGATCTCTACACCACCGGAACATTAAAGAATTTTGGCGTCTAGTAGCATCAGGGCCCCACACCGTTGGCAATAACCCAGGCACATCAGTTTTACCTGATGACTGGGAAGCCCATTTCACAGAGCTATACAAGGTCAGGGCATTAAATGGGATTGACTACTCTGAGAGAAGCTGCACCAACCAGAAGGGACAAAATCCCAGGATAGAGGTAAATGAAGGCGTAGCTCTAGGGCTCACTGAAACGGCATGGGCGTTGCACCTATTAAAAAAGGAAAAGGCCGCAGGTTCCCATGGTATCCCAGGAGATCAATACTTGTCTCATCCTGAGATTTGAGTGCCCTATTTGAATGCCCTTAGCAACGCAATCCTGCATGGCTAGGCTATCCCATACTCCTGGCATGGGGTAATTATTGTGCCCATTTATAAGAAAGGGAGGAAAGACATTTCTTCCAACTACAGACTGACTAGCTTAATTGACATAAGCCAAAAAGTATTTGTCAGGGAGATTTTATTTAAGTTAAAAGCATGGATTACGGAATGTAACATTGTAGAGGAATGCCAGACAGGCTTTAGTGCTAAGGTCAGTACCTTGGACCAGGTCTTTCGCTTCAGGGGGCTGTGCTGTAAGTATGTCGCCCTGAAGAGGGACCATCTTTACGTCGCCTTCATTGATCTGCGGGTGGCTTTTGACTTAGTCCCGAGGCAGAACCTTTTGGCAGTATTGGAGGATTATGGCATCCCAGAGAATCTCTTAGAAATTTTAAAAACATTACACTCTGAAACATATGCACAGGTCAGGTGGAACGCAGAAGGAGACCTTACACCCAGGGTATATATTAATCGTAGTGTCAGGCAAGGTTGTGTGCTGGCGCCAACTCTTTTTAGCTTATATATTAATGGAGCAGTAAAAGGGTTAGCGAACTGCAACCATGATGCACAAAAAATGGCAAGCATAAGTGTTCCCATTCTAATGTTTGCTGACGACACACTTTTAATCTCTCGAACCTCACGTGGGCTTCAGCTCTAGCTAGGCCGCTTCTCGTCCTTTTGCTGCTCAAGGGGCATTGAGATAAACCCAGAGAAATCAAAATTCATGGGTTTAAATCCTCACCATTAATTTAAGGCAAGTTGAGGATCAAGGGGGGTCCCTATTTTTTGATTATTTGGGAGTGAGATTCTCTGACAATATGTTGTGGGACCAACAACTGGGGAAAAGTAGATCAACTTTGCTCCAAAGGGCCATGGCCATTGGGAAGAAATATAAGGCCACTTCCAGCGGGGCAGAGTCACCGACCCTGGAAGTTTACAGGGCCACGGCCCCTTCAGGGGCTTTTTATGGTGCTGAACTCTGGGGATGGACAGACGCAGCCCCAATAAGGAGTGTAGAAAACCAATTTGATCTAGGACTTAAAATAATAGAACATGTGATCTTATTAAAACTCAACGTTATGGATTCACATCTGGTCTACCCCTGAATTAGCCACCTACAGTAAGTCCTTAGAGGAAATTATCAGGCTTGACAATAAGATCCAAATCCCCTGGTTAAGGAAAGTAAAAGTATTAAAGGAGAGCCTCAGGATGGAAGAGGTGTTGCTATATCCTGAGATGATGACTAAGGGTATTATAGTCACAATAAAACGTGTTGTTTGGAAAACCAAACTGGAACAACTATGGAAAGATTAAAAAGTGGGGAGCCTAACTGACAACTTCCTGAGTCACAAATGTAGCCCTTCTTTCGAGGCCTATTTGGATAGAATATTCCCTGCCCAGGCTAAAACACTATATAAAATTTAGGTTCGGCATCTTACCACTTAATTCTTTCACCTCTACGTAGAATAAAAATGTATTGTCTACCTCCAACTGTCCCTTTTGTTCGCAGACGGAAGAATCTATTGACCACTTTTTGTTCTTCTGTCCCATTTACAATATCCCACGTAAGAAGTGGATTGTCCCAGTGTGTAAACTGTTGGGCATCGCCCACTACTGGGAAGCATCCAGAATCTTTAGATACAAAACCAAGGAGTTAATTGTGTTTAGTGTTTCTAATTTCTTAGTATGGACTTGGAGAATTCGAACCTCTAATTTAAAGTTGATATTGTAGTGGACTGTCTATACATACAAGTCCCCAATAAGTAAAATCGTACTTGTACTCTACATTGATACAAAACTCTATCACACTATTGGTGTGAGATTCAGAGCCTGCAAGCCAAAGGTGACATCATGGTGGAAAATTTGCCCACTCTAGGCACAATTAAGCACAAATGTGCTTGCATTTTATAGAGCATATGAGGGAAATTGTTCAAAGTTGCCTGTAACCTTTATCTTCTTTAACGTCATGCTTGTCACGCTCTAATTCCTCCTAACAAACTCAAAGTAGGATTGGCTTGTAAATTCATAGTAGCTTGTGCCGCATTCGCTTCATAAATCGGTAGGGGCATTGTTAGAATTGGGGGTCTCTAGTTGGCACAGGTAGGTACTTGTGACAAATAGGGACCCTCGCCTCTAGTCAGGGTAGGGGGGTACACTCCTAAAATAACCCCTGCACACCCCCTTGGTAGCTTGGCACGAGCAGACAGGCTTATCTCAGAGGCAGTGTGTAAAGCATTTGTGAACACATACAGTAATCTAGTGACAACACTACAGATGGACACCACACAAGGTTTATATCAAAAATAAGTATTCTTTATATAGTTTTAACACAAGACCATAAACGACAAAAATCCACAATACTGTACTTAAAATGGTAGTTTTGGCTTAGTTCAGTTCAGTTCTTAAGATGCGACACTTTAAGTCAATGTACCTTACGATGCGGGACGCTTCCACAACAAGCAATGTTGCAGCGATGGAAATGCGACAAAGTTCTGGTGCAAAGAAATAAAGACGTGAAGTTCTTCCTGATGCGGCACGCTTCTCCGATGTTGCGAGAAGTCTCGATTCGATGCGTCAACTGCAGCGGCGACACCCTTGTTCAGCGATGTGACGGCAACAGCTTCGGCTGCGACACTCTTCTCCAACGTTCCGAGACGCTTCCGCTCGATGCGACAACTGCAGCGGCGGGTGACCAACATGCAGTAAAGGGAAGGTTTAGGGACTGGTAAGTGGGTGTACTCACCAAGTCGACATGGCAGCCCTAGGCTGCACACAGGCTCTGCCATGGCAGGCCTGAGGCACATTTTACAAGCCGCTTCTGTGGGTGGCACAACCAGTGCTGCAAGCCCACCAGCAGCATTGGATTTACAAGCCCTGGGCACACTCAGTGCACTGTACTAGGGACTGACAAGTAAACCAATCATCCAATCATGGAGTCACTAATACATAACACAATTTACAATAGGGAGAGCATATGCACTTTAGCACTGATCAGCAGTAGTAAAGTGCCCAGAGGTCATAACACAGCCAACAACAGGTCAGAAAAAATATAGGAGGAAGGCAAAAAGTTTAGGGATGACCCTGCAAAAAGGGCCAAGTCCAACACAACCCCCTTCCAGCCAAAACGCAGGGGAGACCAATCACTACCCTGATGGGCTTCTCTGCTTTGGGCGATAGAACCTGGACCCTGGCCCACAACAGCAGGGGCATACTCCAGTTCTACGCCAATCTGAACCTATTTGGATCCCTCTGTCCATACTCTCAGGGCCCACCAAGCTAATCCATGGGGAACCCTTCTCCTCACCTGTGGACACCACCTGTGCAGCACCTAACCTTAACTTGCTCACAGGTGTGTCCCAACAGACAGACAGCAAGCCACAGTGGCCACTGACAGTGGTCAGGGATGAGACCCAGGCCTTATGCTTCTCAGGGCTCTCAAACCTCTGTGGCATCAGAGAGCAGGGGGCATTAGCCCCAGGTGCTTGGCACCCTTTGTCCACCCTCCCTCCTGTCAGGTCAGGTATGACATCCTGACACTGACCTACCAGCCCCGGGCCTGTACCCGGCGGCTGGACTGGAGACTGGGGTGGGCTTTCCCACACCCGGTCCTCCTCCTCCTTGTGGGGGCTCTGTACCCTCCCACCTGGAGTGGTACCCCCTTCCAGAATTGCCAGGGCACCTGTGGCAGGTGTCCTGCACAATTCGCCCACCAGTTCAGGGGTTTTATCCTGCAACTGGGTGTCCAGGTCAGGGGGGACACCCTGAACCTGGTCCTCCAATCTAGGGTCTACACCCTCCAGTTGAACCGGGGTCAGAGGCGAGGACTCCTCCCTCTGCACCCCCTTCCAGAGTACTGCCCCCTCACATCAGGAGCGGTACCCCCTTCCAGAATTGTCAGGGCACCTGTGGCAGGTGTCCTGCACAATTCACCCACCAGTTCAGGGGTTCTATCCTGCAACTGGGATCCCAGCATAGGGTCTGTACCCTTAGACTGGGCAGAGGCCAGGGGTGAGGCTGTCCTCTCCCCACCCCCCTTACTGAGGTCCTGCACCCTCCCACCTGGAGCGGTGCCCCCAAGAGACAAACTGGTAGGGGCACTGTTAGCAGCTGCCCCTTCCTCCAGGTCAGGGGGGACACCCTGATCCTGGCCCTCCAACCCAGGGTCTGTACCCTTGGGCTGGACCTGTGCCTGGCAACCCAGGACTTCCGGGATGGTACACCAACCCCCCCCAAGGAAAACACACTCCTCTAGAGTTGTGTAAGAATCTGCCTGGCGCACCAGGACTTCCTGGGGAGCACGCATGCCCCCCCAGAGGGTAACACATCTCTCAGGTGTTGTGTGACAGTCTGCCTGGCGCAGATCTCCCGACCCCTGTCCATCTGACAGCGCGTGAAGATCCCCCAGGACAGAAGTGGTGTCACCATGGTCATTCACTGGGGACTCAGCCCTTCTGGCTGGTCCCTGACCCACTGGTTCTTCCACTGGGGACTCTCTCCCCCTCTCACCCCTCACTCTGGACTTCTGCAACCTCCCAAGTGGACCGGCACCACCAGACACCAGAAACACTGGAGCTCCATTTACAGACGCTCCAGGTTCTCTAGACACTAGGAGATCTTCCTCAACAGGCGGCCCATCAGGGCAGCCTAGGCTCCCTACCTGGTGTTCCCTTAAAGAACCATCCAGGCTCTGAGACTGGGTTTCGGGCACCTTGGGACACGCAGCCCCACACTCACTCCTTCTCCACTGAGACAGGACGTGAGTCCCTACACCCCTCCCATTACCACGGGACCTAGCTGGGCTACACTGAACCTCTCCCACCACTCTGGGTTTGAAGACACCTGAGCCACTCCTCTTAGGGTCACTCCCCAATGCCTCTTCAGACCCTCTGGAATCCACCAAAAGGTCTGCCTCCAATGTGAGCTCCCTGGGGTCAGAGAACTCACTCTCCAACAGGTGTTGGCATAGCTCTGGAAAACAGGGACTTACAATATGCTCTCCCACAATTGGATCACACAGCCCCCTACAAGGGTTAACCAAACTATCCTTCACCTCACCATCCAATGCCTCCACACGTACCCCACACCACTCTCCTGAGATTGGCAAGACAGCATCTGACTGTCTCTGTCATTCAACCCACACTCTTCTGGGCGGTCTTCACACTCACATACCAGGACCTCAACTGTGGGGGAACCCCTCTCCCTGCACCTCCCATCTATAGTCAGTAGAGTGTCCCTCCTACTACTAGGACCATGAATCCCTGTGTCAGTTTCCCTATTCCTCTCAGGGACACTGCGCACTACTGGAGCTACCTCATGTCCTTGAACCTCCTGGTGTATGTTAACCCCCTCCAAGTCAGGCGCCACATCTCTGGGTGTGCGCACTACTCTCTCAGCACTGAATAACTTAATTTTGCTGCCACCATCTAAGCTGGACTCCACCTCCAACTCAGCAAAGCTCACTTCCTGAGCTGCCCAAATTTCTTGTTGCTGGGCTGAGACACTCATGGCCTCCAGCCTCTCGAGCTCTAAATCAAGTTCCCTCATTCTCAACTCATGCTCCTGATCCATTCTTTTCTCTTCTAGGGCCAATTTCCTAATTTCCAATTGCCCATTCATTTTGGCCAGCTCCAACTCATGCATCCTATTTCTCTCCCTGTCCTCCAGCTCCTCTGGGGACAGACCTTTGGCAGAAACACTGCTACCTGCTGGGGAAGTTACTCTCCTCCCCCAATCATAATCAACAGATGCTATGGATGCTGGTTTCATGATGGCTAAACTTGGCAAAAAATGGAACGTCCTAGAAAAACAAATCTACCAAAAGTATGTGGTCGCGTTTTGGTCTGCACTCACTAGTAGTGTTCACCAATCACTGTACATGAGTCACAAATGCAAGTCCAGAATCCTCACTGCTGACCACCAATGTTAGAATTGGGGGTCTCTAGTTGGTACAGGTAGGTACTTGTGACAAATAGGGACCCTCGCCTCTAGTCAGGGTAGGGGGGTACACTCCTAAAATAACCCCTGCTCACCCCCTTGGTAGCTTGGCACGAGCAGACAGGCTTATCTCAGAGGCAGTGTGTAAAGCATTTGTGAACACATACAGTAATCTAGTGACAACACTACAGATGGACACCACACAAGGGGCCCGATTCACAGAACTAACTTACGTCAAAAACGTAAAGTTAGTACCTTTTAGTATTCACAGAATACACTTACTCATTTTGGTATTCACAGAATACACTTACTCATTTTGGTATTCACAGAATACACTTACTCATACTAACTTTATGTCCGCACTCGGGCCGGAGATTCCGGCCGTTTGTGGAGATTCCGGCCCGAGGTGGAGATTCCGGCCGTTTGTGGAGATTCCGGCCGTTTGTGGAGATTCCGCCACCGGCCGGAATCTCCACAACCGGCCGGAATCTCCACAAATGGCCGGAATCTCCACAAACGGCCGGAATCTCCGGCCGGAATCTCCACAAACGGCCGGAATCTCCACCTCCGGGCCGGAATCTCCACAAACGGCCGGAATCTCCACCTCCGGGCCGGAATCTCCGGCCCGAGTGCGGACATAAAGTTAGTATGAGTAAGTGTATTCTGTGAATACCAAAATGAGTAAGTGTATTCTGTGAATACCAAAATGAGTAAGTGTATTCTGTGAATACCAAAAGGTACTAACTTTACGTTTTTGACGTAAGTTAGTTCTGTGAATCAGGCCCAAGGTTTATATCAAAAATAAGTATTCTTTATATAGTTTTAACACAAGACCATAAACGACAAAAATCCACAATACTGTACTTAAAATGGTAGTTTTGGCTTAGTTCAGTTCAGTTCTTAAGATGCAACACTTTAAGTCAATGTACCTTACGATGCGGGACGCTTCCACAACAAGCAATGTTGCAGCGATGGAAATGCGACAAAGTTCTGGTGCAAAGAAATAAAGACGTGAAGTTCTTCCTGATGCGGCACGCTTCTCCGATGTTGCGAGAAGTCTCGATTCGATGCGTCAACTGCAGCGGCGACACCCTTGTTCAGCGATGCGACGGCAACAGCTTCGGCTGCGACACTCTTCTCCAACGTTCCGAGACGCTTCCGCTCGATGCGACAACTGCAGCGGCGACACCCTTGTTTCGTGATGCGACGGCAGCAGCTCCGACGGCGGCACGCTTCTCTGTGGATGCGAGGCGCTTCTCTCGATGCGGTGCAATGCGTCAGCTACAGCGGCGACATCTACGATGCGACGGCAGCGGCTGCGACGGCGACACGCTTCTTCCTCGATGCGAGACTCTTCTCTTGAGGCAGTGCAATGCGACAGCTACAGCGGCGACATCTACGATGCGACGGCAGCGGCTGCGACGGCGACACGCTTCTTCGGGGTTGCGGGACGTTTCTCGAGATGCGGTGCAATGCGTCAGCTACAGCGGCGTCATCTCCGTGATGCGACGGCAGCGGCTGCGATGGCGACACGCTTCTCCCTCTTGAGTCGCGCTTCCAGCTCCTTGCGACACGCAGTCCCTTCAGAAGGCCCAAAACAGCAGCAGGCACTTCCAAAGGATTCTTGGGGAGCTGGTGGTTGAAGTCTGTTGTCCCTGAGACTACAGCAGGAGGCAAGCTCTTTTCTCAAGCCCTTGGAGATACTTTACAAGTTGAATAAAAGTGCACACAAAGTCCTTTCTCCTTCCTTTGGCAGTCAGGCAACCACTGCAGGCAGATCCCTCTAGCTTAGGGATAGTCTTCTCCTCAGTTTCTTCTTGGTTCCGCTCCTCAGCAAAGGTTTCTTCTTGTTTTCCAAAGTGATCTAATTTCCTAGGGGTCTGGGTCCCCTTTTTATACACCTTTTTTCTTTGTTCTCTGAAGGCAGAGAGGCCTCTGCCTAGTCCAAAACCAGTTCCGGTCAGTCCTGGAGCACTTTGTTTTTCTGACTCCTTCTTTCCTTTCAGAGTGTGGGGCAGGGTGCTCAGCCGCCCGGCAGGAGGTGGAGCCAGCATTGTGGAAGGCAGGCACAGCCCTATTCAGACCCAGGTGCAACTCCTCCCTCCACTCTGGATGCAGATCTTTCTATTCAGCCCTGCGCTGACTCACCCTGTCTCCTGTAGCCACCCCCAGCCCCTGTCACTCAATCTCCAGACAAGGAATACACAACCTAGCAGAGGCAGGCTTGGAAGTTTAGGCAAGAAAATACCCACTTTCTAAAAGTGGTATTTTCAAACACAGAATGTTAAAACCAACTTCACTAAAATATGTATTTTATCATTCTGAGTTCAGGCATACTAAATTCGTTTTTCTACCATGTTCCCTGGGTCAGTTCTGACTATAAGGTGTAATAGTCAGTCTGCCCATTCTGGCCTATGGGGAGCAGGTAGCCTTGCAATAGTGAAAAACGAAAATGGCTGTAATTCACTATTAGGACATGCCACACACACCAGGGCATGTCCTACCTTGACCTTACAATGCACCCTGACCTAGGGCCTACTTTAGGGGTGACCAACATGCAGTAAAGGGAAGGTTTAGGGACTGGTAAGTGGGTGTACTCACCAAGTCGACATGGCAGCCCTAGGCTGCACACAGGCTCTGCCATGGCAGGCCTGAGGCACATTTTACAAGCCGCTTCTGTGGGTGGCACAACCAGTGCTGCAAGCCCACCAGCAGCATTGGATTTACAAGCCCTGGGCACACTCAGTGCACTGTACTAGGGACTGACAAGTAAACCAATCATCCAATCATGGAGTCACTAATACATTACACAATTTACAATAGGGAGAGCATATGCACTTTAGCACTGATCAGCAGTGGTAAAGTGCCCAGAGTCATAACACAGCCAACAACAGGTCAGAAAAAATATAGGAGGAAGGCAAAAAGTTTAGGGATGACCCTGCAAAAAGGGCCAAGTCCAACAGGCATGAAAACCGAATCAAGTATTAATATGGGGCACAGAGGCAAATGATTTATACTCGTATGACAGAACACAGAGCCTGTGAACTAGCTATTTTATCTTCGTGTAACAATGCATAGTTTTAGGTTTAACTAGTAGGGCTCGGGTTGCACAAACAAAAAGGCTCCTAGCTGCGACCTCTGGATTCGTAATGGATATTTCTGGTGTTTTTAGTACTCAAGGCATTTTTTTAGAAAAGTACTTTTTAAACTTTGTATTGCTTTTATTCTCAACCCGAGCAATAGTCTATTTAAAAGAATCATGTGTATTAGAGTAAAGACATTCATGGACTTGCTATCCAATATGGTGGGCCCCTCAAGTTTAACTTAGGTTCCCTGGAAGCTTATGCTGTGCACGTTTTTATTGAACTTATTGACTAATTATAGGATATCAAATAAGATCAAATGGGTGTCCAATGTGCTTATGACTGTAAGTTATGATGATCATATCTCTTTTTTATGTATCAAATGTATTTATTTATTGACCTTGTACTTTTATGGTCATTTGACCAAAATAAAGTACTTTTGATAAAGACTTGGCAGTTATCTTCTCTCCAGAATCCAAACCATTCAACCAAGCTTTGCCTCCCTGCTGACAGTCACTTCCTATTCTTCATTCATACCCTCTACTTTAACCTGCTCTTTTAATTGTTGTCCAACTGCCTGCACTAAATTCACCGAGCCTCCTCCTGCCTAAAACTGCCAGTGCCTCTAAAGAGTGCCTTAATGACAGAAGTCATCAAACCCATCTTCTCACTTAATCCACACATATTAACACTTGGCCCTTAAACCACTCATTACTCGCAGGCACATCACTCCCTCAGTCGAAAATATTGTAACTCTCCCTTTATTCAGTCATCAGTCTGACACCCCCTTATTCTGATCAACTAACACCATATCTTTATTCTCAATAATACTTGAGAAAAGAGTGTTGGAGAGGATAGCTAGCTACCTCTCCAAGAACAACCTATGGAGTCATCCACTGTGAAGCCTCAACAGTACACAGAAAAGGAATAAAGTTCAAAAGGGGATTTTTGCTTCATTTGAAAGCAGCCTAGGATAACATTGTATAACCTATGTACTACATCTTAAATAGTTTTAGTGTACATATTCCTTAATTTTGTTTATGTTTCATGAAGTTTGCCCACGTGCCAACTTGTTCCTGCTTTCTCACTGCTAAAGAGTCTTGACTATATACAAAGTGTAAATGGCACAGTAGTACACTGTATTTTGCTTCGGTCAACACAGGTCAATATTTTAAGGAAAAATCATATTGAGAGTCAAGCTCATTACTGAGCAACCCACATATTTATATCTGTTGTTTACATCTCGTCTGTATATATTACTGAATTATAATGAGGACCCACTGCACACATAAGGCTCACAGAATAGGCCAGCATTGGGAGTCGTAGCGCTGAGGAACATGCCTTAATAATCCCCTATTGGAAGACTAAAAAAACACGTTATTTATTTCTTTCCAACTGGTCCTATTTCATATTTTAAAGAAAATATAAACAGATGGAAAAAATGGATGGCTTGAGGAAACAGATTTGGAAGGCCTGGAAGCAAATGGCAGCTGCCAAGCCCATTATTTTTGTTTTTAATTATTTGAATGCCCGCAAGGGGTGGAGGAGCAATGAAGAAGTAGGTCGGAGGGTAGCAGTGGAGAGCGGGCAGGGGGAGCAACGTGCGATGAAGCAATAAATGGTGGACAACAGATATGAAAGAAGCCAAGTAGAAGGAAGCAATGGACAGGATTGGAGAGGAGGGAGCAACATGGAGTGGATGGTGTGATGGGGTGAAAATAATAAAAAGCAGCACACAAGGGAGAATGCAAATGGTGGGATGAGGGAGCAGCATGGGGTGCTCATGGAGTGGTGTGCATGGATTTGGTGGGGAAGAAGCAGCACATGAGTGAGAGATCCTGAAAACACTTGCACTGTCATGGAGTTCTTAAAAAATAAGAAAAATGTAGTTTGCTAAATGTGAGCAGTGGAAGGATAGAAGTTAGCCAATCAAAAAGATGGTAAACAGGCAGAGGGACAAATATAAGAAGAGAAAGGCAATCCACCAAATACAAAGCAAGCAAGTCATAGTGACAATAAAGCCAACCAATGGTGAGGAGGAGGCCGGCAAAATTCCCACTATAATTTTGTTTTGGTATGGTCCACAAGAGGCTTACACCCACATACAGTTTAAAAGTTGTCTGGCAGGTAACCTCAAACTGATTATTAAATCACTCATATTATATTATATATTAATGTTTGATTATTTACTAAGACACCCTTTTCCAATTATTCTTGTTACAATGTTTAAATGGATACATTATATTTGTTAATGATTATTTTTATTTTTTATTTTAGTCATTATTTAAGAATTTAACAAACAAAAAACTATTATAAAGGCATTAGGGATTGAGCTTTAAATTTCTATTGATTTCTAATGAAGGTCCGTCCATTTAGAGCACTGTCTAAGGACCAACTTTTTCAGGTCTGGCTTGACAGAGAAAATGTAGCCATAGTTTGGATGATCAATATAAAAAGCTTTAAGAAGCACTAAAAAGATAGGGTCTTTGGCTTCATACAAATGTGGATTTCCTCGAGTACAGATTTTCTTTGGGTAGAAGTTTTATTCTTCTGTTGAAAACAGAGTGCTTATATTGCACATTTTGTCATGTAGGAAAGCTTATGCTTAACACAGCAGTCACTGAGCAGGTTAGAGTGGCAAGCCATTGATCAAATCAATACGCCTGCTCTGTTTAATATTATTAGCTATGACAAAGGCAGTAGTGCTGACATTTACTGTGAAAACCATATGTTGAAGCTAATATGTCTCTCAGGATGGATTGTCATTTCGCTGTGT
Source organism: Calotriton arnoldi (assembly GCA_963921515.1). Taxonomy (NCBI): domain Eukaryota; kingdom Metazoa; phylum Chordata; class Amphibia; order Caudata; family Salamandridae; genus Calotriton; species Calotriton arnoldi. Next base: position 1,946,143 of record CAWUFW010002496.1, read on the forward strand.
TAAAGCTTGCAGAAAGTTGTTTTGAGGCATTGGTTGTGGTGTTGGTTACCCCCATGATAAACCCTCAAAGTAGAAAATGTACAGTTTGACAATAGTTTTGCCAGCTGTAATTTTTGACAGTTTTGCCAGCTGTAATTTTTGACATTTGTAATTTTCTGACTATATTCTGTTAGTAGGAAAAATACTTTCCCTTGGAATCCGAAAATATCACTACCAATTTAAAATAACCTTTCACCCTGCCTTATTCACTTGCATCTACAATCAGTCCATTAATCATACTCAAAACCCACCAAGATAGAAATATCACATCATAGGCTTTAATTAAAAATTGTAAAAAATCTTAATACATCTAATACGTTTCATTTATACATAAAGAAAAATTGATATATTGAAAAACCAATATACAGATCTATTGTATATCCCCCTAGAGTGAATTACAGTACATATGGCATAAAAACACATGCGATTCAATAAAATAAAATAAACCACAACTCATAACAGGGAGTACCCTCATGCACAATGTCTAAAATCCTGTTACATATTCTGATCCAATGACCAACATCAAATCTAAGTCCTGGTGAATATAAATCAATTCATCACAGTTACTCTACGTTATTGGATCCAGTTCAAACCTAGCGTCGACGCGTTTCGGTGGATTCTACTATATAAACACCACCTTCTTCAGGACAATACTATTTATGTATTTATCTCCCACAGTCAGATTAACAAATTCATTAAGAATCTTAAAAGATATATAATAAACACGTGTAAAGAAGATTTTTTGAACAAAAATGTTAAACAAATTAAATACATTAAATACAACCTTTCTAAAAACCATTAATCTAAAAACCGTTATTCTTATAACAAGCCAAAATGTCTCATCTCCCCTTGGTGGCATATATCTCACTGCATTTGTCACACATTAAAAAATCTATTCTTTTCATTCAGTCAGTGATTAAAGGAAAGTCTTTTTTCCTTTTTACCCCATGATGTATTTCATTCCTCACACTCTCACTTGAGTTTGTACACTCATTTTGCCCATACATATAATTATGACTCACCGCGTGTTGCGGTGTTCCAAAATTAATACCACTTTGGACATATACTCTTGATGTATGACTATAATTCCAGAGAGGGCCTATGACTGGTCTCAAAATATGGAGAGAGGAGCACATATTGGCAAAACCTCCTTCAGTTCAATATGCCCTTCGTCTGCTTCTCCCAGATTAATTTCTGATCCTTACCTCATTTCATATCAACGCACTCCTGGCCCCACTTCCTTTATGTATATTTTATTTGGGGGGTTCCTGAGCACCTCCTTCTCTCCAAGTCCTGGGTATTTCTCTTCTTGCTAGTTAAAAGCTAGTTCCTTTTCTTCTTTAACCAAGTTACCTTGTGGGAAAGCTTAGGCACAATACAGTGAGACTGAGTTGGTCATGATTACAAGCCAGTGATAAAGGCCATAGACATGCTTGCTGCATTGGAAATCTTATGTCAGTGGTCATATATTTAACTCTAAAAAAATGACAAAAACAATGTAGGCCTGACTTATTTATAGCTTAAAGTACACGTTAAAGTAAATAGGCCTTTATGGATAAATTGTTATTGTGCTTAAAGCCTGAAGAAAGACAATGCATTACATTTAATCCTCAGAGGTTACTGCAGTAGGCAAGGATTTTTTTTATTGGTTTCCCTCTCTGGATTTCTCATCAGACAGACTCATTGGGTAGAAGATTTGCACTTTGATAATCCTTGTACATCCTTTTCGAAAACATTGAATATTCTTTTGGTAACTGTCATTTTGTGCATATTTACAACTTTGTGACTGTGTGCCTGAGAGTTGTCTTGTGAGAAAGTGTATGCTTAGTTTAGTAGACCTGAGTTGAAAACAGTGACAAGTCGGTAATAAAGACCAAAGGCATGATTGGTTATTTTTTGGAAAATGCATGTTGGATGCCATAGGCATACCATGATTATTATGAAAAGGTATGATAAGGGCAGAAATCCAACCAATTTATTGTGAATAGCGTTTGTTCCAACCAATAGGCTTTTAATTGTGGATTGTCATTTTACTGTGTTAAAAGTTGTAGACAGATATTTTGATACATGGAATCTCACAGATTTCCTTAGTAGACAAGGGTTTTGGTGTTTGGCATTCACTCAGACTAACACTTGAAGTGGAAGATTTGCAGTGTTATAATCCATGTTTGACCCTTTTCAGAAGGGATGTGTATTGTTTTGTCAGCTATTATTTTCTGTATGTTTGTAAGTTCATGATTGTGTGCCTGATAGTTGTCGGTTTATGTGCAATACACGAGGCCTCAGTCGGTAATGGTGACAAGCCAATGACGCAGACTATAAGCTTCATCAGTTCAGTTGGAAATGTTTTGTCAGATTTTATAGATCTGATCTGTATATTATGAAAAGATATGACAACTAAAGTATGCCTGACTTACTTTTGTGAAATGGATTTATTAAAGCAAGTTGGTCTTTAAGGGTGTATTGTTATTACTCTGTGTTGAAGTCTGTAGACTTTCTTACATGTAATCTCACAGATTAATTCAGTAAGCATTAGGAAATGCCATATCAGATATCATAGGTTTGATCTACTTATTATGAAAAATTGCAACAAATGCAGTAGGACTGACTTATTTATTGTGAAAATAGTATTTTCAAGCCAATCAGCTCACAAATTGCTGTCGTAAACAAGGTGTTTGTGTTGATTACATCCTTTGACAAATCCTGAAGGTAGAAGGTTTGTACTGTGATACTCCTTGCTAGACCCCCTTAGGAGGGCCAGGCAGGTTTAGTTGTCTGCTAGGGCCTTGTAAGAAAAAAACTCTACATATGTATAGATACACATAGGGTGTTGGGATGTCATCTGCATTGTGCATCTCCAAATGACAGGATACTGCAGTTGGCAATGGGTTAGCCTACGTCTGCCACTGGCTCTGTTGCCCAGTGAACAACACCTTTTTTTATGGTTACATGTGCACATATGCCTGGAAATAAGAGGTGTGCAAAATGTGCATGATTAATTTTGTGTAAATATGGGAAATATCTGCCATATTATGCGCAATTATGGAAAATACAAATCCATCATTTTGCACTACATTTTAGCTCAAATTGCTTCCTCATGCCAATTTTGGACACAGGGATACATTTCACGTTACAAAAAGTGCAAAAAAAAACCAGAAGCAATACGAAATTACATGAATTATGCCTTCATGTTGTAAATTGTACCTAGGCCTACTCAAAATTTTGTGCTTCGGTGCCTGTATTGATGGCCAGTAATTTAATTTTTTGTCCTTTCATTGGTACCATTTCATTTGTTTCTTTCTTTTTTCAATTAATTTTTTGGGGGCATTCTTCAGCTTTTGAGATAGTCCTACTGGAACACTCTCTAGTTGCTCATTTCATTTACACTGAGTTGAATATTTTGAGACCACCATTTGGAAACTGTATGGCCATCTTATAATGGTACTGAGTAAATGTATCATTGTTTACTGTTCCAAGATATCCACCATATTTAGAAGCATTATGTTGGTCAACTTGTATCAGTACAACAGGTAAACATTGTACACTTTTAGTATTCAAAGATGGCCGCCAGCGTGTTGTCTACTGAGTGGCCATCCTGGAATGGTATTGTACATAGTATATCATAGGTTTCTACCTCCAAAATGAACAACATGTTGTTTCTAAATGTGACAGCAATTTTGGAACTTTAAAACAACAATACCCTCTATGCAATACCATTACTATTTTAGTTTAATCTTATCCTTGTATTGCAAGCATTGGCCCACCAGGTTTAGCTTGGCAGCATGTTTTCTTTTTTATTCTTTTAATTTATATTCCATACGCTTGTTGATTTTGCATGTCTGTTTTATTGCAGATGGGTATGTGGCCCAATGAAACAATGAGACAGTGGGTGGATGAATAGATGTATGAGTGTGAGGATGATTACTAGATTGGATGTTTGTTGACTAATTGAAAGTCTATACTCATAAGTGACTGAAAGACACTTTCAGTTATAAGCTAGACCTATTGACTTTTCAAATGCTTGTTGTTGCATTTAAATGCACAGATACCCTTGATGACTTGGGAGTTTGCTCTATCAGTACTTTGGCGTATAGTCATAGCTTCCTTTCTACAATGGTTTATGTATTAAATTGCTTGTAGAAAGGAAGCATGGCACTGCTTTGCGTTACTTTGCGCCGGGGAGGCATTATATCGGTGGAGCATGGGCGTTCCCATGCATCCGCCCATGTATTTTGATGCAAATCCATATTTACTAAAGTTAGTAGACATGGGTTTATGCCAAAATGATGTGCATACCAGAGGCTGGTGAAAACAGGAAACGTATTGTTGTTTCTCCTTGTTACTTCTTTTTTGCATGTGTGCTGCATTCTGTGGCACACATACAAAGAGGAATGAGCCATTAAGAATAGTTTGTGTGCTGGAAGGCATCCCATTCTTAAACAAAAACTATTTTGCCCACAACACAGGCACCCTTGCGTCATGGCCCAAGGGCACCTGCATCTGCCCTTGGCAGCCAGAAGAGTGCCAGTGCTATGAGGGAGCAGAATTGCACCATATATTAGTAGACATGCACACTTCTGCGCTCTCCCTTTGACGCAACACAATGCAGCAACTTCCATTGCTGCATTGCGTCAAAGTTTAGTAAATGTGGCCCAGATTTCTCAAAAGACCATGCACTTAAAATCAGAAGCGGTTCCTTCTTAATTATGAAACAGGCCTACAAATTCAAAGAATATTCATCAAGCAGAGCTAGTTCAACCAATGAAAACCCGAAAATAAATGACAAGAGCTAGACTACATGATAAACTGATTAGAACGTAATTAAAAGATAAGGTATTACTACTGGGTCTTCAAATTAAGACTGAGACAATTATACATTAATTGTAAGTTATCAGAAAAAAAAACCAGAGCAAAAATATCACACACTACGAAAAAAGCTCCTCTGAGTAAATATGCACGGACAAAAAAGAGTACGTCCTGGGCAATCTATGTAAACAGACATACTATTGTTCCACCAAGGGATATCGTTTTTAAAAGCCTTTGCAAACAATCGTTAAGTTTATGTTTGCGATCCCTTGTTGTAACCCAGCAGAAGCACCTGTGTTTACCACATTAGGTCCAAGGAACGGGCTGTAAATAAAAGCATCTGTGTTCTTAATACTCTGATCTAAGGTTGGCTTGTTATGTCTAGAAATCGGATTAACCCGAGAGTGACGTCGTGTGCTGCCATTAAAATGTGCTACAGGACTCCATACAACGGCCACAGGCTTAGCAGGATGCTGGAGTTAAGCCTTTAAGAAAAATGGTTTCACGAAATTTCGGAAAATCATTATAGCTGGAGGGTAGTCTGCACAGTTTAAAAAATAAATATTTGTGGTTGACTGCATAAGAAAACGAAGAAAAAAACAATGTGTTCATTGTATCAACATATTATTAGAATACAATCATTCAAATAGTGGAGATGTTCCTCTAAAACACATTTAGCAACTTTTCATTTTAGATAACTACCTGTTCTGTATTGGGCCATTTATAATTGTTGAGCTAAATCCAGGTTTCTTCTTTCAGTGATGTTTTTCAGCATATGGCTGTTTAACCACAAGCTTTTCTATGAGTATGTTTAGTAACTTTTGAGTGGAGTGAGGTTTATGTCCTGACACCTTCCTTCCAGACCTAACATTTCCAGCTATCGTTATAACCGTCTACAGCTGCCGCCAGTACGACTGCTTATATTTGAAAATGGTGGGAGGAATGTTTGACACACTTACAGTTATTGTGAGAAACCAGCAATCCCAAAGCTCTCAATCGTGGTCGTTATAAATAGTGTTTATAATGGACTATAATTGAGAGCACTGTCTGTAAGTGGGTAAAAAAACTGATTTAAGTAAAGACGAATATCATTCTAACCTACTCCTTTCCGGTCCCACAGTCCGTGCATGGTTCAAGGCAGCGATGGGTCTCAGAGACAACTCCCCTTACCAATCCAGATGCTGCTATCATGCTCCTAATGATGTTGAGAAGCGCCAGGATTGGCTGGAGTAGGCAGACTCAACACTCCCTCAGGAACTGGGGGGCCTGTGCCTAGTCCCCAACCAGCTGTCTAAGACATCTCAAGCTGGCCGAAGTGATATGCACACTTTAAACTGGCGTAGCCATCACTACTCCCTGCTGCCAATTAGCAGCAATGGCCCTGCCCCAACCTGACACTCAGCTCGGGCTGGCCGTACTAAAAGCAAAAAGGTAATAAAATCATTACCATTTTATTTTTCATGTTTGCTGAGCTGGCAGCGGGGTGGCGGGTTTGAAGCTCCTCCTCTCAAATGGTGGAACCACCACTGGATGCCACATCAGGCTCCACATTTCAAGGCTGCACCCTATGACTCTAAGAAAGGAAGATTGTTAGCCACTGTTTTGAGAAAAACACATACTCATTTGCTTCAACTCTCGTTTGTCATTTAGGACACTAGATTTAATAGGCTACCAGGGCTTGTTAAATGGCCTCTGACCTTGTGTATATACCTTCCTTTTCTGGTCGTGCTACCACCCAATTCTCCTTGCCTAGCCACTTAGTTCACATTCTTACGAAGCCATTAAGCCATTAAGAGTACTACAGCATTCTAAATTAACAAAGACCATGTGCAACTATGGGTATACATTCACTAAGTGAAGAATTTCATCCAATCAAACATGTTGAAATCCACAGAAAGCTTATTCCACCCCTGAGAATTTTTACACAGCACCTCTTTTCAAAGATTGTACCGGCTTGGTTTTGTTACCCTTGAAAATGAGTTCATGAGGTCTTTACTTAAGGGCTGTTTCTGTTTGCCTGAAATAAGCCCTAGTATAGTCTCTCATCAAGAATCTTCCAACTGATGCAATTGAACCCACCATCTCAATCCCAATGTATAATGTTCCTTTTGTTGCAAAAAAATTGTAGTTTGATGTCACACCTCACAAATGCAGCAAACATTACATCCCTTGAGTACAGTAATATCTTGATGGATATCAGAACTCACTTAGGACATTATTTGGTTCAGAGTATGAAAGGGGACTCAGGTTGGCTTATCTGTAGTCAAAAGGTATGCAGGGCTCGAAAACCATGGAGAATGTGGGGGCCACAGACATGAGGGGGATCAGTAGACTCATATGGGTGCCTTTAGGAAACAGCGTGGTTTCCATACTAACATGGCAGTATGAGTTCAGTGTTCCCATAGCCAAATACAAAGTCATTACCTAATCTAGGTGATGTCTCACCACACCTAGGTCAAACACATTTCTTTTCCTGTGGTACTTGAGTCAATATATGATTGCGCCTGTGCAAGAACACAGTGCATTGCAACCTCTTGTGATGGAGGGATTGCTCTGTTGCCATGAGTTGATTCATCGAGCCCTTTCCTGCACCTTTCTTGCTTTTCTCATGTCCCTTTCAGGTTCCACCTTCCCAGAAAACGTACAGATTGTTTTGTTGTGTTTAAAATGTTTGTCTTTGCACCTTATACAGGTTCCCATCATACTTTTCTGTCAAACCAGTCTTTAGCTTGTCATCCTCTGAGTCAGCATGTCTGAAAGACTTCCAGAGAATGAGGATCATTTGGTATCTGAATACTGACAAACATATCTGTTTCTGCGTTTTTCTTTTTTCTAATACTATGTTACCTATGATTTCAGAAGCTAGAGTTTTCACTGATGACAGGCCTGTGTGCTTTTCTTTCTTCCTTCCTGTACCCTATTTCCCCTGCTTTTCTTGAATCTGACCCATCGATTTTCTGTTATAGTAGAGAGAACTGTGGACCAGAGGGAGGTAAATTGTCAGTCTTCTTCATCTTTAGTACCTCACATTCACAACTGTGGATTGGCATCTATACAACAAACACTTTTAGACATATATGAAATATTATTGAACTTGTGTGAGAAGGGCCAGCCAGTTGCTTTGATGTTGTACTTGACACTGTGACCATCGGAAAGGGAACCAGATGAGTCTGACCTGCATTTAGTTCAAATGGATTTGGTTTTCTGGAGTAACAAGGGTTTCTGAATTTGAATGGGTGGGTGTACATCTGTGTTGGGGGAAATGGCTTATGTGGTTCTGCAGGGTTCTAAACTCTTTCCCCTTTTGTTCACTACATATATGTTCCTACTGGCCTTGTGACTATGTGATCTTGGCCACAAGTGTCAAAAGTATCCTGACAGTGCAAAGTTTCTGATATATCTTCACGTGAATCACATAGCAGTTGACTGCCTACCAGGGTGCAGAACTGGAAGCAGCACAACTCTACATATGTGAGTGTCCATAAGTCAAAATTGCTACTTCTAGGTGGCTTTCCAATGCATTATCTGTCATCTCTGGCTTCTCCAACGAGTAGTTCGTGAGCTACTGGTGGCTCCCCAACTATGTCTGAGTAGCTCTCCTGTGTGCAGCCTGGCCTAATAGAGGCTTTTGCTTGGTTGAATTAATATATGTATACCTACATTGAAAAGTGTGTATTTTCAGAAACCATCATTTGAATGATAAATCATACAGCATTGGGAGGCTTATTACTAATATTATTACCTTGGTGCCAGGGGAATTGCAAATATTATGTATTAAAGTTGTCGAGGCATTCCAAATTAAGCAAATCCTTTTTTACATTGCTGCTGGAAATCCTGCATTTTGGTGTAGTTCACTGCAGCTGGTAATCTTGCATAGGGTGGCCACTAATGCAATCTTGTTTGATGGTTACAGAACTAATACAATTAGTAGCTCAGGATGAATTTCATTGAACATAAGTAGCTCTCACTATTGAAAAGGTTGGAGACCCCACTAGACCTTCTGTACTTAAGCCATTTTCAGAATCTTGTGTATGACAAAAGATTCTCCAATGCATATTTATGCACAGCCTATACCTAGGTCTGTGACCATAATTAGATACACACAACAAATGAGATCACCTGTGGTATACGATAGCAGATTATGGCATATGATCACCAGCAACTACTCTGTCTACGTTTTAGTGTATATATGTTGCACCTATGATAAGAAACGTTTCCATTTGCAGTTAATGGTACCTCAGTGTTAAATGTGTTCCTATCTTCTTCTACAGAATGGTGATGTCTATGTCAGTTATTCTAGGTCCTAGAATAGCTGACGTAGACATCACCTTTCTGTAGAAGAAGATAGGAACACATTTAACACTGAGGTACCACTAACTGCAAATGGAAACAGTTCTCCCCTGGAGCTTTTTTAGCCATGGAAAATACAAAGAGGAACAAATGAGGACTCTGCTGGAGGGAAAGATCCAATGAGAAGTATAGGTCAGGCAGGATAATGGCTGCTCTCCAGGAAGAAGGTGCAATATGAAATAGATGGAAATTCGCGTAAGATGTACATGCTACACAATTCAAGTTGCTGCCAGTTTAGAGTTTGTAAATTTCATGAGCAGGAACTAATATTGTGTTGCTTGTTCCCCCAGGGACTATTATCATTGGTGCTGATGATTTCTTATTAGAGTATGTATGACTGCTTCCTCAATGGATAAATTCCCAGAGATTAATACATTTAAGTGAGAGAAGGGCAGAAATTGGGCACCCTAGTGTGAAAATGTTGCAATAATTAAGCCTAGAAATTACCAAAAAGAGATATATTAAAAGATGGCAGGTATAATAAACAAGATTTGTATCTTCAACAATAATACAGTGTTTGCACTATAAGCACCATAAGCTGACGTCATTAGCTAGAGTCAGCATCATGTCATTTGATGTTAGGTTTTTCTCGTCTCCCCTGGAGAGAATCCAAGTGCTTACTCAGCTCAAACAAGATGGACGAGAAAGTTGCTCTCGGTGGGGGATGCATTTAGCAAAAAGAGATCAAATATAGTTAGTGCATAGATAGTTAAAAAAATATATTGGAGAGGAAAAGAAGGGCGTTGTCAACAACAACAACAACAACAAATCTTTATTTCGGATATGAGATATCCATAAAAGTGCAGTTAAAATCCCAACATTTAAAATGACACAATAAAAATACAAGTTAGCAATCAGCATCTGATGAATAAATACACACACACAATCGGATCTAAACATACAGCAGCATAGTGTATCGAAGTGCATTCAAGTGCAGACATATATAGCAGCATGATTTGTTTCAGTGCAAATAATGTAAACAATGTTATAAACTCATGATTCAGCTAAACATTTCTATAAAACAGGGTGCATCAAATTACTCTCAAATTTGGACAGTTACAGCACGTGATATCACAACACCGTCCAACGTGTAAACATAATATTAATAGTGGATCAGTGTCAGGGTTCTTAGAAGTGATAAATAATAAGTTAATCAGACACTCATAGAGGTGCGTGAGCGAACTGCCGCCTTTACAAAAGAGCTTACACTAAAAATCAAATCTGTCATTGCTAAATTTAAAATTTCATTGTAAGCTGTCCTATAATCAACAATGATGGATGCCCTAAAACACGGGATCAGAAATTGTTTGGTATATCTTTTATAAAAACCACAAAAGAATAAAAAATGTAACATCGTTTGATTACCCTGGTTGCCACAAGGACAGATCGTCTGCTCAAGGTTTTTGTTAAAGCCTATGGGGAAGCACAACAAATATTTTAAAGTATCAGTCCTAAGGCGGAAGAGCAGGCTTCTCTCCCAACGGCTTAAACTCATTAGAAGGTACCTAGATGGCAAATGTGATAAAGGGCAATTAACGGTCACCGAGGAAATATACCTGGAGACTGTTGTTTTCTGAGCCTCGGATTTGTTTCGTAGGCCACTGTATCGTTCGTACAGGGCCTCCTGTAAAGTCTTCTTAGTTATGCCCTCTGCATCACTTGGGTTTGTAAAGATGTGATTTAGATTCACGCTGGTCAAACTTTGGTTGACTGCTTCAAGCCACGGTATATCCATGCCCTTGTCGCAATTTAGGCAGTCTAGAATAATATCCCTGGTTAACGTTGCTGCAGGGTTTTGCCAAACTTTTAACCAAAATATGGCAGGGCGGGACCTAATATAATCTTCGATATTAGGCATTCTTAGTTCGCTATGGCAAATAAAATTAGATGATGAGATGGGGGCCCCCAGGAGTTTTCTGAGGAATCTATTCTCTTCGCCCTGAATGCTACTACATTTAGTAAAACCCCAAATTTCTGCACCATATGTCGCCGTCGGTATACATTGTGTTTTATAGATTTTAATCAAGGATAGCACAACCTCTGTTCTTTTTGGCTGAGGGAGAGACACAATTGAATTAGTGGACTTTAGGAGTTTACTCCTACCATGCGCTAGGTGAGCTGCCCAAGAGCCATTATCTGAAACCATTAGGCCTAGATATGGAAAAGTGCGAGTGCATTGAAGACGTTCAGACCCTGAGGAAATTGAATTGATATAGTGCTTTTTGGGTCCGCAACACATTATAAAAGATTTCTTAAAATTAGTACAGAGGTCTAATCCAGCCATAAAATCAACAAAACCCCCAACTAAAATACGTAATGCATTCAGGGTGAGGCCCATTAAAACCGCGTCATCCGCGTACAGTAAGACGGGGAGTACACTACCATTAATTTTCGGGACGTCATTGGTGAGTACAGACAGAGCATTATGTATCTCATTAATATATAGAATAAACAGTAATGGGGCCAGTACGCACCCCTGCCTGACCCCTCTATTGATATTAATGCTTCCCGAAACCTCCCCGTCCTTACCTATCCTCACCCGGGCCTTCAAGTCCCAATGCAGATAAGCTAAAAACTGAACTAAGACCTCATCCAACCCGTACTTTAAAAGAGCTAACCACAGACGTGACCTGTTTACAAAATCAAAGGCTGAGGAGAGGTCCATAAATGCCATGTAAATTGGGGACTTTCGCGCCACGGTGTATTTGCCGATAATCAGGTTGAGATTTAGACATTGTTCAACCGTACCCAGTTTACTTCTGAATCCTAATTGGCATTTGTTTAGAATGTGCTCCTCCTCAGCCCAGAGTCTGATCTTGTTAAACAGGATCCTCCCGAGTATCTTGAGTGTGTTGTCGATCAGGGAGATTGGTCCGTAGCAGCTAGGGTTGGATTGGTCGCCTTTTTTAAAAATCGGGACTATAATGCTGGTAGACCACGTACTTGGTAAAAAAGTGTTTGTAAGGTTGTTAAAAACGTTAAGTAAAACCGGGGCCCAGAATTCCTGTTTATACTTAATAAGATCAATAGGGAGCCCATCCGGGCCTGGGGCCTTGTTACCCAAACTTTGGTTAATTGCATCCTCTACTTCTGATACAGATATCTGAATCCGGGGACAAACATGGGAATTAAAAAGGTCCTCTCCCTCAACAGGGGATGTATAAATTGAAGTAAAATGGGCTTCCCAAGCTGCGCTGCTTATATTACAATTCAGGGAAGTAAATGTCAAACTCAAAGACCTTATATCTTTGACTACATCCCAGAAACCATTGCCCTTGTTGAGGCTTGCGGCGCAAGCCAGCTTATCCCATCATTCTTTTAAAATCTCATCTTTACGCAGCCTCAATTCTTGTTTATAGAGTTGTCTCAAGGATCTAACAAGTGTTGCCACCCTAGGTGTCGCCACAAGTGCTGTTCGAAGCTCTTTGTTAGCTCTTGAACAAGCAGTATTGAACCATTTAGGGTTCTGATTGTTGTTAAACGTGGGCCGTGAGATCAGTTGTTTGATGCCAGCACATAAATGGCAGAAGGCATGAATCACCTCTGGGTTAGGGTCATCGGATGATAAACATGTCTCAATAAGCGAAGGGTGGACTAATACCATCTTAGAAAATAATAATCCATCGTCGATGCCCTTCCAGATAACTCTCAAACTGTCAGTTGAGGGCGTTAAGTTACTTGCACCAGGCTCTCTAGTGAAAGTGGGTCTAGTAGCAAACCTCATTATAATCGAGATGGGGTTATGGTCCCCATACACAGTTGCTATGACCTCAGCTTTTAATAAAAAGACCTCTAGTGAAGCAGAGATAAAAACAAAATCTATTGTCGATGCACATCCACGCCCTCTAAAGGTTGGGATGGGACGTCTAGCATTATGATGTACGTCTACAATATCCATCACATTTAATAAGTTAAGTTGTAACAGATGATCGAACAATTCCTTCCCTTTTCTACAAGACTGGGCATCTGAAGACAGAACATTAAATGGCTCGCTTGCCTTTGGCAGCCTGGCATTAAAATCGCCACCCAGGCAAATTCCTACCAATTTGTCAAGTCCCATTTTACTTTGTAATTCAGAGACAAAATTAAACAAATTAATATAATTCATATTTGGAGCAGTCACAAAGTCGTTATTATAGAAGTTTATCAGGAAAATTGAAACCCCTCGTGTATAAATCACCGCTTGGAAATTATCGTTGTTTGTGGCAAGGGTTTTAACACTACCGCCCGAGGAGATATTAACCCAAATTGAGAGTCCACCAGATGGGCGTCCGTGTTTGGAGGTTGATGCAATTATGTTAAAGCATACAAAACCCTCTAGATATAATTCCCTTGTTGCCCACGTTTCTTGAAACATAAGGATATCATAATCTTTGACTATGTTAACCCACTCTACAGAGCTTATCTTAGAAGGTAAACCAGCGATGTGCCAACTTAAAATACTCAAATTTGAGTTCTGTGGGTCTCTAGTATGATATCCTAAGGGGTTATACGACGGACTCGATGGACTCGAGGGGATGGAATCAGATGATATTCCAATGGGCATCAGTCAGTGCAGGCTATCCAAGTCGGACAGGGCAGAAAATCTATTATTCACCATAACAGACGATGTGGCAAATATATCTGGGCCCAAAATTGGTTTGTAGAAAAAGCCCAGAGGTAGCGAACAAATGTGGGTAGGTGCGATGTCTCTTTGTTCCTGCATCGACATTAATGATCTCACCAGCGCCGGGTTGCGGAAATTAATGACGATGCAGTCCCCCTCAATGTTCTTAGGTGTTTGCCCAACCCACCCTACCCTGCGCACCATTATGATGTTATTGATGTTTGCAGCCCTAAATCCCTTGTGTTTAATGAGCCAGTCTGCACTTTTGTTCCTCAGTTGGTCCCAAGTCTCAGACTGATTCTTTTTTAAAGGAGGAACTCCTGCTAAAACTAAGACATATGGGCAAGCTGCAGGTGGCAAGCTCAAAACCTCTTTACTGGCCTCACTATACTCGTCAGAGATATTCTCAGTACGGGATTTGGCGCTCTGGTTGTTACCGACTGCATTAATGTTGTTTACACGATCAGAAGTAACAACCTGGCTAACTTGTTGGGTTAAAGGTTGAGAACTTGTGATACCATTTATTATTGTCTGTTTACTCTGTATTGAGGTAGGTTTGGGTGTAAAACATTCCTTAACTCTGCAGCAGATGTCGCAGACACTACTGGTGTTGGTAGCAGGAGGTTTTATAACAACAGAGTTATGTAATTGACTTTTAGTACTTTTGGGACCCGTTATACCTGGCAATTATGGTTTAGCAATCGGCCCCTGTTGTGTTGTCAGTTTAGGGGTATTAATGTGTGTGCTTGATTTATTTATTAATGTCTCCAAGCGATCTAAACGTTTCCAAAGAATGTTAAAATTCTTATCAACAAGGGTACTAATGCGCTCATACATAGTGTCCACAATAATGTCTATTGAGGTGTCACCGAGGCTAAGAAGAGTTGATGGGCCTCTCATGGACTCTGTTTGGGTATGGACAGCGTGTGTGGATGTTTCAGGTGGTGTTAGTCAATAGCGCTGGTATCAATAGTTATCGCGTTATCAGCTATGGTCGCTGTGCCATGAATCCAGGAGCTCAGAGCAGTGCGTTGTTGCTTCGTTCGCGTCGGTTGTTTTCTCTTTGAGCTTATAGGTTTTGTCGGTTTTCGCTTTCTTTTGGCCCCTGTAGTTAATGGGTCTGGCGAGCCGTTTACACATGGCATAATTACTTTGTTATTAGCTTCCCCTACACAGCCGTCTATGCCCTCGAAAGCACCAGTGACCTTGCTGCCTTGACCACTCTCCATATTGCAGGGAGATTCCAGGGACTGTGACTCCATAAGAGTGGTGGGTGATACGTTCTGGGACAAGGGGGGACTTCCACAAACACCACCCACCGCGATGAGAACAGAGGGGGCCGATGGAACAAATGGAGGAATAACCAGGCCCAAAGATAACCTCCTTTCGGTTAACTCAATCTCATTGGCGACTATGCTGACCGCTCTTTCCAACATGCTATCAATGGAAGTGGTGGTTGAATTGCGGGAGCACGGTATTGCAGTACGTTTCCCCATGACAAAAGTTTGTGGTGCTCGTGATGACAAAAAGACAAAGTTGCAATAAGACTCACCGCAAAAACAGAAAATCCGGAAACAAAGGCAGTCAGATGGGGGGCCCGGTCTCCAACTGTCTCTGACGGGCTCAGACGGGCCTGCCCTTGGCCCGGGCTTTGCCCGGGCGCGCCCGCGCGCGTCCCGCGGTGCGGGAGCCTGCAGCCAATTTTAAGCGCGCCTCCAGGCGCGAACCAAGAACGTCACCGGGGCTGCCCCGTGTAGCTCTGGGGCTGGTAGTCCCTCCTGCTGCCTGCCGTTCCCCTCACGGCGTGTGACCTTGCTGTTTCGGGCTGTATCAGTTAGACACACAGAGGTCAGTTCCTCCTACCTCCTGCCTCTTGCTTCAGGCTCTGCACCTCTTCGCTCTCCTCAGCCTGCAGCCTGCCTCCACCTCTTCAGCCTGCAGCCTGCAGCCTCTGCACCGTTAACGTTTCCGCCACCAGCACCTCATGCTGACCAAATGCCGGCTCGGTAGGAAAACAAGAGCTGCGGCGAAATCCCAAGTGCCGCATTTCAACCGGACTTCAAAAGGGGGCTGCCAACAGAAGCTCCGTACTTTCGCAAAGGGGCCGCCAACAGGAGCTTCGCACTTTCACAACGCCGAAACTCTGGAACGCCGAAACTCCATTGCTCAAACAAGATGGACGAGAAAGTTGCTCTCGGTGGGGGATGCATTTAGCAAAAAGAGATCAAATATAGTTAGTGCATAGATAGTTAAAAAAAAATATTGGAGAGGAAAAGAAGGGCGGTGTCATAGTCACCAAGTACTTCCCATTTAAGTTACATGACAGGGAGGTGGGTACTGAAGGGTGCTATATTTTTTATTAAGGGTGACCTACTCTAGTGGATGTGTAGAAAACTGCACTGCAGGGAAATATATATTTAAAGACCTGGCAAGACCAAACCAGGGATTTTTTGCATTAAATAATTTGTAAATCAAAACTTTCAATGAATCGATGAGAAGCAAAAGCATGGTGTTAGGTGATGGTGAAACTCAAGAGAAGTCTCGAGGAAACAAGAATATAGTTTCTGTTACAATGAAAGATATACAGGCTGAACGTACGCAACAAGGGTCCAGGAAAGAATAGAAAAGGCTTGCAAATGTTCGAGGGCAATTGCTTTCACTAACCAACTATCTGGCAGCATTTGCTTTGTTAAAATTAAACCAAAAGTAGTACGAGAAAGGTAAAAATCTGTGCCACCCTCTGGTATAGTGATTCTACTGTAACTAGTTCAAAAATGAGAATGTTGATGGTCCTAAAGGCCTATTTAATTAGGCCTATTTCATTAATTACTTTGGATCTAAAAAGATTTCGAGTGTTTTGGCAACACATCACAATATAGTCCTTACCTTCTTATTGACCCAAATTCAACTGGTTAATAAATAATAATGAAAGTAGGTAAGTGGCAGGCGATGCACAGGTTGTCCTCGAGTTTAATGAAAAGGTGGGCCAATTGTGTTCATGTGAGATGGGTCAAGGAAGTAGTACTCCTTGGACGTCATTTTAGCAGATGTTTTTGTGATCTGCCATAATCCCAGAGATAGAGTCCTAGTAAATGGCCTGCACTCATGTCCTGTATTGCTTTTGAAGTTGGTACTACTCAGAAATGCCTTGATCAAACGTGATGCTGACATGAACTATTTGGCTGCAAAAACAGAGACAGGGACAGCAAGCCTTATAAGAACTTTTTAAAAAGGGTTTCATTAGAGGTTTAGGCTATGCTGATGATTAAGTAACTGTCAACACTAATTCTGCTGTTAACACCTCTTTTTATAACACTAACATTGCTCTGAAATTTACTGTAGGGACTTTGATAGGTGGGGAAGGGTAGGGGGTCTGCAGATTGATGCTTTGTTTAATTGCTTGCACCCTTTGGTGATTGATAGGTACAATTTTAATTTATTGAGGTAGATAAAATGTTTACAGCTACCTGAGACACTGGATCCTGTCCAGAAAAATACGGAAGGAAAAGTAAGTGATAGAACTGCCTAAGAAAGGGTTCTTGCACTCTCCCTGGAGAGTCACCATCACTTGATAAATGGAAATCGGTTTGGATACGAAATGTCACTAACCTTTTCCCAGCTTCCATTTTGCAAACTAATGTATTTCTTTGATACAATTGTTTTTGGTCTCCAGATAAAATGTCTACTTTTAAATTACTTGACACACCGAACTACTGGGATTGTAAATCTTTAGTAGGTTCTATGGTTCACATGATTTATGAGTGCTCTATTGTTTCTCATTTTTGGAAGGACTTTTGGGATATAATTGAAAAAAGTTTACATTTTCACCTCCCTTTTTCACTTGATATTTTTGTAAGTATGTCTTATGCATTTTCCCATACGCTTTCCCCTACAGATTGTAAATTGTTTAACTTCCTGATCCCTACAGCTGTTAAATATAATAAGGTGAACATGCCCCTCTCTGTAAAGTGACATCCCATTTTCTCTACTTATTCAAAAAAACATTTTCAATGAATGAGAAATGTCCTTTCACTTTAAGTATCTTTGTCTTAACTGGAGCCTGATGTTGCACTTGGAAACAATTGTTAATTCACCACATGCATGCTCTACCTAGTTGGTCACATGGTTCAGCTTAATTGATGTTGTTTGCCCTACTGTGATATGTCTATCTGCTACTGTCATTCTTATCTCACAATATCTGATTTTGGAAATATGGTCTGTACAATCATGTTCACGATGCATAACATGAAGCCATACACTTTAGAGATGGTGTCTCCACATGTTGTAGGGCAGCCAGTAGTTTCATTGAATCAGGTATGTGATGGAGAAGTGAGCCCATAAAGTGAAGTCCCCCTCTGCAAGCACGCCACCAAAATCTGGGACACCATCACCCCCTATATTCCCGACTTGATGTCCATCACCGAGACCTGGCTCACACCATCCCCAGCACCTGACATCACGACTGCAATGCCCCACTGCCACAATACGATACACAGAATCCACGCCGACAAACATGGAGGAGGCATCACCATCATCCACAAGATGACCCTCCAATGCACCACCACCGAAGACGACATCTCATCAATCATGGAACACCTCAACTTCCAAATCTGAATTGGCGTGAACACTACCATCAGAGGAACCCTCACCTACAGACCCCCGGGCCCCGACCTGGCTACTGCGATGCCATATCTGAACTCATCGCCACCCTGGCAATCGACTCCAAGTACAACATCTTCCTCGGCGACCTCAACTTCCACCTTGACGACCCCAACAACACCAATTCCGCCAACCTCCTGGAAAGCAAAAGCAACATCGGACTCACACAACTGGTCACCAGACCCACACACTGTGCAGGACCCACCCTGGACCCCATCTTTACAGCCAGCGACAGAATCAAATTCAGCCATATGACTGAACTCACCTGGACAGACCACAGCATCGTCCACACAACCATCACAGACTCACTGTGACCCACCATCTGGCCCCCTACCCCTGCCTGCTGCAGATGGAACAAAATCCACCAACAACATTGAGCTAGCCATCCAAAACTTCTCCGGCTGCATCTCCAACTTCACCAACACAATCGCACCCATGGTATCGGCCAGCTCCAACAAACCCAGCAAACATGCCTGCTGGTTCGCCCCTCAACTCTGAGCCTTCAAACATGACTGTAAGCATCTGGAGAGATGTTTGCATGCCAACAGGAACCCTCACACTGAAGGGGGCCCCTGAAAGGATGCCTAGGCAGGGGAACAGGGGAAATCACTGAGTATCAATCAAGAACAAACCCACTGCCTGAAGGTAAGTTATAGTTAAGCTATACGTCAAAGATAAAGGCAAGGGAACTGCATAATCTCGTCCCCCAAAGGCAAAAATACAGTGTGCAACAGAAAAAAGGCGGTAGACGCTAAACAGCTAATGCCAAGAGACCATAGTAATTAGGGCATATATTTCAAATTCATTGTGCCAATTCTCAAGGTATAAAAATATCAAATAGACAATTAATAAACATTTAATAAATATTCCCAAAAATACAATACCACATCAGAAGATGATTATACGGATAGTTGAAACCCAGGAGCAACACATACACATAACCAACTCATACTCTCAGCAGAATCATACTCACTCACTCGTACAATCACAATATTCAGAGAGGGTCCAGTGCATCAAACACAGTAGTCTCCAAACGTAGGTCGTTGAGGGTGTTATACATGGAATAATTATGAAGCATTCTGTGTTTTATTCTATCATGTCAGACGATCACCATTTAGACATGTGTCCAATGAATAAAGTTACATATTCTTCGAAGCTTCATATAAATTTCAAGAGAGACAAAGGCATAATGTTGTCGAAGGAGACGCATTGATCAGTGGACACTAGCGCTGACGCGCGTTTCGGTGAATGACCCCGAATATGGGTCACACCTTCTTCAGGACGTAATCAACATAATGCAGAGGAAGCTGCAGGCGCCTGGGAAACCTATAATGGAAATGTACTTCAGCTGTAGCGTCACCCTGATAGATGCAAAATAATAATAAAAAGCATAATAAAAAGCACACTGGCACAAGAGGGGCTAGAAGAGCAAAAATCCCAAGGCAGATGAGCAAAACGGAGATGTGCATAGAAGGAGACAGGTGGACCTTACAACCATCAATCCGTGAAGAATATGTGTTGACTGAAAATGAGACAAAATTAAAACATATAGTGAAAAGGAGAAGATACCTGGAAAAACCCGGGACCTAAGAATTGACACCCATAATGTGATTAGTGCATTAAAAGTATTATACCTGAGCTAATACCAGTGCCACATGAACTGACCGGAAGACCTGAGAATCAGGGTAGGTTTTCGGATAAAGGAGGCCCCTTAATGGGAAAAATAAATGGCAGAAAAAGATATATATATATATATAATTCCCCATGCACAAGAAAATCTATTGAACGTATCCCGTCCACAAAGTTCCCACTTACCAGGGGGTAAAAAGGTAGGTCACTGGGGGCCTGCAGGGCATCAATAGAGAGCAGGGGTCTTAAATCCACGAACCAGATGCAAGGGATGTCCTATCATCTATAGTGGCGGAGCAACCAAAGGGTGAAAATTAATCGTCCCCAGTAGTCTACAAAGAGAAATGCGTGTGTATATAGTGGATATCGGGTAAACCGATGACATGGTAAAAAACACACTGACAAAGACTCGACCCCCAGGATATATGGAGTAACAAAAGGACTTAAAAACATCTCACATCTAAGGCCAGAGGCATAATACACCTAGTACTTCCTCTCCGGCAGATGCCGAAATATCACTGGGTGGCAAGAGATATAATCCTGGCATCTCAAATCGCTATATTCAGCACCCACCAAGAACCAAAATAAAAATAAAAAATGGGAGGAGAGGTTGATGGAAGATCCCCCCAATCGTACCCCATTGCCAGTAAAGAGCCCGATGTACAGTGGACATATGATGCAAAACAAAAGCTCCGAGGAGACTGGAGCACGATATGGGGCGAGTAAAATATAAACCTGGAGGTAAGGAGAGGAGGCGATACCAAGGCTCGGGCCACTAGCGAGTACAGCGAAAATGAACAGGCTCACAGGGACTCACCTGGATGTGGGTCGATCGTAAGGTGCAAGGAAACACTGAATATCTGATGATCCTGGGGGACTCCCCCGACGAGGACGAGTGGCAGAAACAGCCTGACGCTGCATATAAATGACGCTGAGATGGCTGGGATAGGCTGAAAATCTAGGGACTCACGTATACGTGGAGCGCCGCCATCTTGGAAGGTGAAAAGGAGATGGATGGCAAGTGAGAAACACAGTCAAAATAAACTAAGGCATGGCCGTAATATGGAACGTGGATACCGGGAGCAGGAAAAGACGTCCAGGGCCTCACATAGGACCAAAATGGCGGTGCGCGGCAAAGATGCCTAATAATACAAAAAATGATGCCGGGGGTTATACAGAAAGAAGCAGGGAGAACAGAATGGCGGCCATATTGAAGGGGCAGAAATGGAGAGAGCCCGGTACCGGTTACAAGTATGGAAATATTTGGAATCTCACCGATTACAAGGGGGGGCTAGCTTCAAAATCGCCAATGCCTAAAAAAATAAAAAAGATAAACTGGGAACAGGCAGAACAGGGCACAATTGTGATCATAGTAAGGGGACAGGATACAGGTGGACCTTACTGCCGAAAAAAACCCCACAGAGTGAAAAAAGTGGGGGGGAACCAATACAGGTGGATTAGGATAGGGAGAAAAATTACCAGAGGGGAAAGGACCACGTAGAGGGGCTAAGGGCCCAACGGAAGGCACAGGGCCCTAAACTCGAAGGGCGGCTAACAAAATAAAAATGAACGCTCACCAAGGATAATCCCAGAAAGAAGGAAAGAAAAGAAAAGAAAAGAAAAGAAAGGGAGGTCAAATGGTTAACCCAGGCGGGGGAAAAAGGGGAGATAGGCACAAGCCCAATCCAAGGGGCAGTGGGGCCCGAAGGGGAGATAAAGAGAAGTCCTAATATCCCAACGTAATCAGACCCCATCCCAACGGGTCAGGGGTGGAGAGAGGGGCGAATCCCTAGGTAGAAGGGAAAGTCCCCCGAAAACAGCAGCTTTAAATGGCATTCTCCCAGGAGATCTGTTCGTTGAGACCCTTTTCTTTGGTTTTGAGGGAGAAGATCCAAAATACGTCCCTTTTTTTACGGATGGCTGCAGGGTCCTTCCCCTGCTGAGGTACTACCTTCTCTATGATAATCCACCTCAGGTCTCTGTCTGTATGATTCAGATCCTGCCAATGTTGGACCAGCGGGGCAGAATGTTTTTCAGTACGGATGTTAGATTTATGTTCACCTATTCTTTTTCTGCATTCGCAGCCAGTTTCGCCCACATATCCAAGGCCGCAGGGGCACAGAATCAGATAGATGATATTGGATGAGCGACAGTTGATCATGTCCTTAAGATAGACTGTTCTGTTGTTAATTCTGATGTTATTTGCCACAATCGCATTGGTACAGGCTTGGCAGGAACCACATTTGTGGTTGCCTTTGATGGGATCGCTGCCCATGATGGACTTTTGGCAGAAGTTTTCCTTTTTCGTTCTCTTAGCTCTAACCAATAAATTCCGTAAGTTCTTGTTTCTCCTAAATGCAAAGAGAGGCATGGGCAATTTATTTTCATTGTCATTGATGTTGAGAAGATGCCATTGGGTGTTAATAATTTGGCGAATTTTGCCATCCATGTTAGAATGTTTGGTCCACATACCAATTTTTCTTCCTTTTGTTTGTTGTTGGGTCTGAACATGCTCTTCCAATTATAGAGTCTGGCTCTTTTCGAGGAATCTTTTGTGAGTTTAGCCGGATAACCTCTTGCAATCAATTTGCATCTGAGGATCTCCGCATGGGTCAGAAAGTCAGTGATGGTAGTGCAATTTCTCCTCAAACGAAGGAATTGGCTAAATGATATTCCTTCTTTCTGACATCTGGGGTGGAAACTACTGAAGTGTAGTAGAGTGTTCCTGGCTGTGGGTTTCGTGTACAGCGACACTGAGAGATGTGAATTGTGATGTTCTATCCACACGTCCAGGAATTCTACTTTCCTGTTACTAATATGTGGGTTGAATTTAAGATTAGGATCACACACATTTATCCAAAGTACAAATTCCTCAAGAGTTTCCTCATCACCCCTCCAGATGAAAAAATATCATTGATGAACCGTGCCCAGTGTAGAACATTTTCAAAAAAAGGTGCTACTTCGTTGTAGATATGGTGGGACTCAGAGTTCCACATATATAGGCAGGCAACACTCGGGGCGCACGCAGCCCCCATACTGACCACCTGGATCTGTTGATAGAGGTCCCCGTTGAATTAAAAAAAGTTCTTGTTGAGAACCATGTCCAAGCAATCAAGGATAAATGTAAGGTTGTTACAATTTTCTTCCCTTTGTAGGACCTCCTGTATGACCCTCATCACCTCCTTCTGTAGAATGTTGGTATAGAGGGCCTCCAGGTCCATGGTGACCAAAAATTCCCTCTGATCGTTGAAAGGAAGGTCCTCTATTTTGGAGATGAAATTCCAGTGTCTTTAACATAGGATGGTAATCTATGTACAATAGGTTTAAGGAACACATCAACGTATTTAGATAGGGGTTCAGTGGCCGCCCCAATGGTTGAAACAATGGGCCTCAGTGGAGGATTCAGCTCATTCTTATGAGTTTTGGGGACGCTGAAGAGGATATGGATGTGAGTCTGTTAGAGGGTGAGGAATTCTGCCTATTCAGGGTACGTGCGGAGCTGCCCGCTCATGGTGGTTCGTCGAAGAGCCAGGTCTTGAGGTCCTGCAGGAACTTGGAGAGAGTTGGTGTCTCGCGGAGGTGGAGAGGGAGGGAGCTCCATGCTTTTGCCGCAAGGAAGGAGAAGGAACGACCTCCTGTTCTGGCCTACTTGATGCGTGATACCATGGCAAGGGAAAGCTGGGATGAGCGGAGGGATCTTTGGGATGTGTGGAATGAGAGGCAGTGGTTCATGTAGGCTGGTCCGGTGTTGTGGAGGGCTTTGTGGGCATGGGTGAGATCCTTGAAGGTGATTCTCTTCTCAATAGGGAGCCAGTGTACTGCCCGTAGGTGTTGGGTGATGTGGCAATGGCGCGGTAGGTTAAGGACTAGTCTGCTGGCGGTGTTCTGGATGTTCTGGAGTTTGCGGGTGAGGTTCTTGTTGATCCCAGCGTAGAGTGCATTGCCGTAGTCCAGTCTGCTGCTGATGAGGGCGTAGGTGATGGTTCTCCTGTGTTCGAGGGGGATCCAATTGAAAGTTTTACATAGGAGACAGAGGGTGTGAAAACAGGAAGAGGTGACGCCGCTGATTTGGTGGTCCATTTTGAGTTTGGAGTCCAGGATGATTCCGAAGTTGCGTGCGTTGTCCGTGGGTGTGGGTTTGATAGTGACCTTGTCATTGCCTTTTAATTCTTTAAGAGCCGTCTTTTCCTCCTTGGTCATATTGAACGGTGGTTTTGGGACGAAGCCAGTGGCTTGTTGGACCTGAAGCATAACTGATTTCTCGAAGATCTCCACTTCCGGTTCCAGTTGATCTAAGCTGGGAATAAAATCTGATGGTGGTTTAAGCCCAGAAGAGTTATAGTCCATGTTGATTTCTCTTGTCAGGAAGAACTTTTTAAGTCTGATTCTTCGAAAGAATGAAAACAAATCCTTGGTAAGTTCAAACCTATTTATAGTGGTAGTTGGAACAAAAGACAGGCCTCTGGTGAGGAGAGCCTCGGTATTAATATCAGTAGCTTCAGATGATAGGTTAAATACCGGGATGGTATTTAGGTTCTCCAATACTGTTGGCTTCTGGTTTGCAGATATTTCTGGGGTTCTTCCTGTTCCTGGTAATATCCTCTCTGTTGGTTCCGGAATCTTGGACGGTAATTGCCTCGCCTGTTCCCTAAAAACCGGTTGTTAGGTGGAGGTCTTTCGTATTGATCCTGTCTAGGTGGGTACGTATTCAGTTGGTGTGAGGGGCCTTCGCTGTCGGAATCGGTGGTATCCGAGAAGGTGGTAATTCTCCTATTGCCCCAACCTTGTTGTCCTTGTCCCGATGAGTTGTCACTATTAGTAGTGTAATAGTTTTCTGAGAGGTAAGGATAGGTCCGTTCCTGGGAGAACAGACTTCTATCCTTTCTGCGTTTCTCAGTTTTTCTTTTCAGGAGGTAATCACTGAACGAATCCAATTCAATGTTAGTTTCCTCCAATTTATTCTTACTCTCATCAATACTATTAGTTTGTTTTACTTTGTCCTCTAATTCCTGTATTTCTTTGTTGAGTATAGTGACCACTTCCCTACCTGTCTCAATTATGAGAATCATCCAGTCCCTGGAACACCTGTTAGAAATGAGAGCCCACTTCTCTAGGAACTGTCTTATTTCAATGAATAAGCCTGGTATATTTCTCACCCGTAAGCCAATGGGGATGGTGCCTGCCTTGATATATTCTAACATAAAGTTAGCATGGGATTCCGTTCTCTTAGATTTCTTTTTCAGATTGAGCAGTTTGATCCATTCTTCATTAAAGCCTTTGGAGAGGATAAAGGGTCCATCCCCCCCAGATGTTTGGTCCAACAATCTGGCAAAATCTTCATCTGAAAAACCAAGTTTTTATACTATCCGTGGGTTAATTTGTGTCGGGGGAGAAAAGGGGACCACCCTAATGGAATACAAAATAAACCCGGTACAAATAGTTATAAATACTAAGCGCAAAATATCTAAATAAATATGCTAAACACATATAGGAAAGGTAAAGTGAATGGTGCATAAACAGCCTAAAATGGTGTATCCCGTGAAGGTGTGAACAAAAAAGTAAATAAACTACTCCGTTCAATGGCTCCTGGGGAAGGGAAGGGGACAAAGTACCCCCATAGCACAAGGCTGGCACAAGTAAGAACATTCACACCGAAGGGGGCTCCTGAAAGGATGCCTATGCAGGGGAACAGGGGAAATCACTGAGTATCAATCAAGAACAAACCCACTGCCTGAAGGTATGTTATAGTTAAGCTATACGTCAAGGATAAAGGCAAGGGAACTGCATAATCACGTCCCCCAAAGGCAAAAATAAAGTGTGCAACAGAAAAAAGGCGGTAGACGCTAAACAGCTAATGCCAAGAGACCATAGTTATTAGGGCATATATTTCAAATTTATTGTGCCAATTCTCAAGGTATAAAAATATCAAATAGACAATTAATAAACATTTAATAAATATTTTAAAAATACAATACCACATCAGAAGATGATTATAGAGATAGATGAAACCCAGGCGCAACACACATACACATAACAAACTCATACTCTCAGCAGAATTATGCTCACTCCGGGGGTTCCTCAGCCGTCATGAACCCCCCAGACTTCACCACCTTCAAAGCTGTGCTCCGCTATTACCAGCACCACCTCAAGGAAGCCAAAAAGAACACCCTAACCACCCGCATCGAGGCTTGCGCCAGTCACACAAAAGAACTCTTCAACATCGTCAGAGAATTCTCCTGCCCGTCGGCCACTGAGACCACCATTTGCCCTTCTCAAACCCTCTGCGACTCCCTGGCAGAGTACTTCCACAACAAAATAGCAACCATCTACATCAGCTTTGACCCACAACCAACCGACCTCGATGATCTCCTGACACACACTGATAACTCCAGCAACCACCTTACCGAATGGACAAGGCTCACCACACCAATGAGCAGGGCAGTCACGACCTCCATCCACTCTGGAGCACCGACAGACCCCTGCCCCCACCATGTCTTCAACTGGGGACAGGAGGAAATCGGCAGTCACTCATCAACATCCTCAACTCATCCATCGCCATGGCCACATTCCCTGAGGCCTGGAAACAAGCAGAGATGAACCCCCTCCTGAAGAAACTCTCCACCGACCCCAGCGAGCTTGAAAAGTACCATCCCATCTCACTGCTCTCCTTCACGGCCAAAGTCCTAGAGAAAGCTATCAACCACCAGCTCACTGATCACCTGGAAGGAAACAACCTACTCACCGCCACCCAGTCAGGCTTCTGCTCCAAACACAGCACCGAGACTGCGCTGATAGCTGCAACGTCTACTTCAGATCCGTCCTCGACTGTAACAAGACCACAGTCCTGGTCCTCCTTAACCTCTTAGCGGCTTTCAACACCGTATTCCACCACACCCTCATCACCAGACTCCACCACATCGGCATCAGAGGAAACACCCTCAAGTGGATCATCTCCTTCCTCACAGGATGCACACACAAAATTTGCCTACTGCCCTTCACCTCCGAAACCAAGAGCATCTTCTGAGTCCCCCAAGGATCTTCCCTCAGCCCCACTCTCTTCTACGCCTACACGACTCCACTGGCCGACATCGCCTGCTCCCATGGACTCAACATCATCTCATACACTGACAACACCCAACTCATCCTCTCTCTCACTGAAGACACCACCACCAGAATCAACCTCCAGAACGCCATGACCAATGTCGCCTACTGGATGAAATCCAACTGCCTGAAGCTGAACACGGACAAGATGGAAGTGCTCATCTTCAGAACGACACATGGTGGCCCACTGCACTTTACCCCCCACCCCCACCAACCCCCACCTACCACGCCTACAACCTCAGCATCATCCTGGACAGCAATCTCTCCATGAAGTGTCAGGTCAATGCAGTGGCCTCCTCCTGCTTCCACACACTCTGCATGCTTCGCGAGATCTTCACGTGTATACCCGCCAGCACAAGGGAAGCAGTGACTCAAGCCCTCATCACCAGCCGACTGTACTACAGAAATGCACTCTACACCAGAACCAGCACCCACCGTCTCAAATGCCTACAGACTATACAGAACGCCTCAGCCAGACTCATCCTCAACCTCCGGAAATGGACCAATATCACCTCCACCTCAAAACCTCCATTGGCTCCCCATCCGGAAGAGATGCCAGTTAAAGCTGCTGACTCACGCCTTCAAGTCCCTCCACAAAGCCGGACCCCCCTACATCAACCACCTCCTGACCTCCACCAGCCGACCAGACTAATCCAATCCACATCGCTAGCCCTCGCACACATCCCCTGCATCTGGCAGAGCCGCAGTGGAGGTTATTCTTTCATCTACCATGCCGCCAAGTCCTGGAACGACCTCCAACTCCACCTCTGAACCTCCCCTACACTCACCGACTTCAGGAAGAGACTCAAGAACTGGCTCTTTGACTAAGACCTACCAGTCCTCAGGTCCTGGATACCCCCCGGGGTGATAAGCCACGCTTTATAAATACAGATTGGTTGATTGATACTGCCCAAAGTGTGTTTTTTAGATACAAAAACAACCTATCCCCTGGAATTTACTTTTCTATTCAGTATCATGACTTCATATTGATGGGGCAGACCTTACTCCTGACATCAACGCCAAAGCTTCAAGCGAACCATGTCGCTATGATATCTAAGGAATGCAGTTGATTCTATTCTACCCTTAAAAAACAAATGTATACCCTAATTAGAGGGTCTCTTGGCCCTTAGAACAAATCTCTCTTTGGCAGCAGTGGCAACCGAGCTGTGAATATGCATTCAGTTGTTTTCTGAAAAAGGTTTTGAGATGCCACACAGTTTCTGAGGAAGAGAGTTCCACTGTGCACCCTGATAGCTGAAAGATCTGTTGCCCTCTCTGAATGTCCTAATGAGGGCTCCTCAAGAAGTGAGTGTGAGTTGGAGTAAAGTTAATTTCTTGGAATGTATATCTTGAACATCTTGGCTTAGGAAATTAGAATAATTCTAGCTTGAAGATCACTCTATTGGGCAAAGGAATTCAATGCAGTACATTTTGGGTACCTTAGACATAATCAAATTAAGCCCAAAACGAAGCCTGGAAGCAGCATTCTGAAAGCTGTGAGGTCACCTAAGTACATTTTGTTGCAACCCTACACCGATGGAATTACAGAAATTAAAGCAGGAAAAGGACAAAGGCATGTATCTCCATGCATTTTGGACAGGATTTAGAAATTCGGAGATGATAAAAGTAGGCTCTGAAACACATCTGCTTGGTATCAAGGGAGTTAGCATGAAGAAAGTGAAACTCTGGAGTGATAGTCCTTTCCCAAAGGCCTGTGTGCAACCGAGATTTGAATCCATGGCTAGCGAGAACAGAAAATGAACTTGCATCAACACTTTCAGAAGTGCACTTTGGCCACTGTTGCCTATGACAGTAAATGGAAGGCCCATTCACGTTTTATGTGGCCATTCACTGCCTTTGGAGGATTTGCAGTAATTCTACACATAACTGTGATTTTTAGGTCTCGCCTTTAAGTTAGCTTTTGCTGTCTCGTCAGACTATCATTTTCCTAAAAAAAGCATACATATTACACATTTTTGAGTGAATGTGCAAAATTTGTACACATTGTTTATATGTGCTTACAAATAGTTACTTTTCTTCAGTGAGAAAGATCTTTCAAACTTTTCCTTTTTAAATTAATTTTTGTAGAGTAGCTTTAAAAAATGGCTAGATACATTGCCTGCACTTCGGATGCCTAGTTACATGGTGATTTACTACCTGTCTCCTTTTTAAAGTTTCTGTTATAAAGTGTTTAAGTGACATTATGACGTTGTAGCTATCTGTAATTTGAAAGCTTGGCTGGGTGATGATTTCTTCTTGTCACCATCAGAAAACAAAATAACAAAATGCATGTCACAACTGCAAGGGTTGTTCTTTGAGAAAACATCACCTGTAAAACATCCACATCAGTGATTGTTTTTAAACATAAAATGTATAATGCAAGCATGTGGTGGCCACATTTAGGTATCAGAATGATTGCTTCCTTTTTTTGGCATATGTCTGCAAATTAGCCATTTCACCAGCATGCCAAGGCCAGGCCTATTGGCTTTACCAATGTTTGTTACTAGAGTTATTGTCATGGGGTCACAGATTACAAAACACGCAAAATAACATAGAACTACTAGTTTCAGATATATAAATGACCTGCTGAACCTAAAAACTAAAATATTGAATATTGTACAAAACAGTAAGGCTGTTTTTCATGTCTAAGATTATATGCTAAAACACTTAATCCGTGAATTGCTGGGGGTTGAAAAAAAAAATTCATCCTCTGCAATTTTGTGGTGATATATTCCCATACTTGGGTTTGCACAATAAATAGTCTGTATCAAGCAGGATGTTTTTATTACTATGGTTAGTTTCAATAACAGAAATAGTAAATTCCAGAACTATTATAAACTTGGAGAAAATAAAAATAGCTTTACAGTGCCGGATAAATTGTACATAATAAACAGACGTCTGCATTATTCTTCCACCATAGCCAGAATCACATTTAGGGAGTTGGCAACTGGCGCAGTCAGCATTCTTTCCCAGAGCGGTGAATGCTAGAAGGAGAATGAAGTAGGGGGGCGTGAGACAATAATTGATGGACAACCATTGAAGTGTACTCCAAATTAACTCCAGTTGACTAGTCACAAATGTGTTTCCCTGGACCAAGCTGAATGATGTCGGTTATAGGACATTGAATACATTTGTCCAAAAAGGAAAATCCTACCTACTAAATAGCAATGCTGATTGCAGCCAACATATTCTATTTGACAGCAGTAGCCAGTTCCAAAATGCAATGGAATTACTAGGTATTTTCACAGTAAGAGATTAGTGGATGTCCAATAACATATAGGCCATCAAATCCAAGAGATCCTATTTGCAACTGGTCAACTGGAATATCCACCGATAGACAGCAAATATTTGTGTGTATTCCTGAAAAACACATGATTGTGAGCTATTAAAGGGCACCTTCACCATAGGATCCCTACTTGGCAGGATTCAATAACACAGACTTGGCTTCAGAGTACACTGTCTAATATAAGTCTAGTTTTCTTGATTAAAAATGATCTTATATTTCGCCTGATGGAAAGGCATCATACTTGGATTCAATATTGGGGATACAGTTCATTTAAGTTTCTTTATCACTGCACCTCTATTCATAACAAGTAATATATGGACATACAATGAGCAATGGGAAAGATACATATTTAATATAGACATTGTCCTTTTTGTTATGGTGTTCTCTTCTATTAGACTGCCAATTTGCTTAACTAAAGATCACATTATAAATAATTTACCAGTGTGGTCAAGTAAAGCCACTTTCAGGTTACAACTTCAGAAAAGGGAAAATTAAATTGCGCCAAGACTGGTTGTTATTGCTAGAACCTGTAAGTCCTTGAGTATATCTTTCAAAATATAAATCCCCACTATAAAACGCGATGATTATCATCATCGTAAAGGCTGAAAAATTATAGGACTTGACTCATTACTTTTCAAATGATTCATTACGAACTAAACGCATGTTATTTACAGATTATATTTCACTGTAATAATATGTTTGCAGAAAAAGCTATTACCTAAATTGTCAGTGAAAAGATCCTTGTGATTAAAGTCTTGAGCTCAATTCACAATCTCAAAGTCAGAAATCTACTCATTGCAGATTTCTTCTTAGGAACTGAGCATAAATGTCTGCCTCGTAGCAGAATGTCCCTAAGAGAAGGTATGAAAAAATATAGAAGCCTTGGATTTACAATCCTATTCCAGTCGCACTAAATGTGCTCTTGCAGATTGATGGTAGCGGCAGACAATCCACAGCCATAGAAATCTGCATTAGCACATTAGACTTTTAAACTTTTTATTTCTTTTTTTTCCTCCAGCAGTAAAATATGTTTTTCTGGTGTAACAATACCTTCCTTAACACCACAAAGAAATGTTGCTATGTTTGGGAAACCTCTCTACTCCTTTTACACGTTTTCTTCTACCATTTTTATGATTTTTGTGTGCTTTCATGTGTGGGGGTGCATGCTGTGTGCAGGGCAGTATGTGAATTTGGGAGAGGGGCTGCGTAAATGTAATGGAGCAAAATATTTGGAAGGCATTTGAATATTTTCAAAGTTACATCTTTGCCTCGGATTATGAACAGAAATACAATTTAGGTGCACCTCACAATGGAGTTCTCACTCTAGTTTGTAGCAGGTAAAACCTGTCACAAATCGCTTTAAAATTGCACATAATTAAGTTTGTTCACTCCTTTAAATAGTGAAATCATTCATAGGTTCATGGGTGTAAATTGGAATTGAATTGTCCATTTCTAAAGCGCACAGCTACTCACAGGGAGTGTCCCGGCGCTGATAGGTATGCCCCAAGAGTAACAAACTGGGGTAAGAAGCCAAT
The DNA here is from genome assembly GCA_963921515.1 of Calotriton arnoldi. Taxonomy (NCBI): domain Eukaryota; kingdom Metazoa; phylum Chordata; class Amphibia; order Caudata; family Salamandridae; genus Calotriton; species Calotriton arnoldi. Next base: position 1,978,154 of record CAWUFW010002496.1, read on the forward strand.
TGAGTGGAAACTGTGCACGCTTAATACTGCAAATTGCTGTATTGCTAATTAGCGGGTGTGCAATTTCCATCAAGGGTTTCCGGTGACATTATTAGTCCTGTTGTGGGAGTTTGCTACTTCTCCAATACTCATGACAATCTACACTGCCAAATAATCGTGACAATCTCTTCTCCTCCCGTGGGATCACCCACCTGTAATTTTTTGACAGTGGAATCCACCTTTTGTATTGATTTCACATAGCAATAAGTTCCGACTACAACTGTAAATACGTGCAGATATTGATTTTGTGAATCATGATCAGACAATTAAGACTGCACGTTTGTTTGATTTTTTTACACACCGAAGTTGAATTGAGTGCTCAAAAAACGGATGAAACGGGGACTTGTGTTTTAGAAATACCTCACTTCACTTGCTTTTTAAAACATTTAAATCCAGAAAAGAAGATGCTTTGCTCTCCCACGAGGAAGTCTTGAAACGGCTGAGGTGAAAACACTAAACTCATTAATTAAGAAATGTGTGGCACAGAATGAAGCTCTTTATATTGGTTTAACCATAGTTTAATAGGCTGCACATCAATTTTATTGGCCTCCTTCAAAGAAGATCCCAGGTTTAAATCTGTTTCTTATATAAAAAGAAGTAGTTTGTAAGCTCATGACATACCCGTTAATGTAAGAGATGCAATCACAAAAGTAAATCATCTTTCAGATGAGGTTACATATCAGAGCGCCACGAAATCCAGATCACAGCCAAAATGTGCTGAAAACAACATGGCTGCCTTTTGCGTTTGGTAAACACATCCATTAGCCAATCACACATTGCCTTATGCGCATGTACTACAGTATACCGTGAACTTACCATGGTATACCACCGCACAATATATAACTAAGTATTTTTTAAACTTATAACTTGAATTCTACTTACACTGTTCACTCATACAACCAAAAATGGCCATTTATGCCTAGTAATGTATTTTTCTGCCCCATTACATACACATCCACATCTGTTCACACACTTTCACACTAAATTTCTTCCAATTACCACATTACACTCTGCGCCACTCCACTCTATGGCTCTCCATTATACACCACCCCACTCTACGACACTCCACTCAACACCATAACACTGTACACTGTTACACTCTACGCCACTCCATTTTATGACACCCCAGTGTACGCCACTCCACTGTACACCCCTCCACTCTATGCTACTGCAATGTATGCTATTGCACTGCATGCAATTCAACTCTACGACACAACTCTATACCACTAAACTGTACACCACTTAAGTGTACACCACTGCACTGTACCCTATTCCACTGTACACCACTCCACTCTATGACAATCCACTGTACACTATTACACTGCACATCACTCCATTCTACAGCACTCCACTCTGTGCCATTCCACTCTATGCCAATCCACTCTACCCTACTACACTGTATGCTAATGCACTGTACGACATTTTCACCATTTTACTCTTCGCTATTCTGCTATATGCCACTCCACTCTATGTCACTACACTGTATGCCAGTAACACTCAACATTATTCCACGCTACAACACTCCACTCCACAACACTCCACTCTATGCCATTTCACAGTACGCTATTGCATTGTAAGCCACTACAGTCTACCCCACTCTACTCTACCCTGCTCCACTCTATAACACTCCACTCTACGGTATTCAACTGTGTGCCTCTACACTGCACCTCACTCCACTCAACGCCATTCCACTCTACAGCACTCCACTGTACACCACTACACTCTCTGGTACTCAACTCTACACCATTCTGCTCTACGCTACATCACTGTATGCCACTCCACTCCAACACACTACACTGTACACCACTGCACTGTACACCACTCCAATATACGCTATTACACTATATGTTGCTCAACTGTGCGACACTCCAGTCTAAACCACTACACTGCATGCCACTACATTGTATGCCAATCTACTCTACACTATTCCCCTGTACACAACTCTGCTGTATGATACTCCACTCTATGCTATTCCACACTATGCCACTTCACTCTACACCACTCCACTGTACACCACTCTAATATACACTATTTCACTGTATGCCACTTCACTGTATGTCTTTCCACTCTATGCCACTCTACTCTACCCCACTCCACTCTATGCCACTCCACTCTATGCCACTCCACACTATGACACTCCAGTCTATGATATTGCATTCTGCACTGCCACACCCTACACTACGCCACCCTACGCTATTCCACTATACGCAACTCCACTCTGACAACTTCACTCTATGCTATTTAACTCTATACCACTCTCCTCTAAACCACTCCACTGTATGACACTTGACTATACCCTATTCCACTCTACGCCACTACACTTTACAGCACTTCACTGTATGCTATTGCACTCTACCACACTGCACTCTACTTTACTTCACTCTTCGCGACTCCACTATATGCTATTCTATTGTAACACCTCCACTATACATCACTCCACTCTACAACACTCCACTATACACTGTTCCACTGTACCTCACTCCACTCTATGACACTCCACTACATGCTATTCCACTGTACCCAACTAAACTCTATGCCACTCAATTCTACACTATTTGACTCTATGCCACTCCACTCTACCCCACTCCACTGTCCGTTATTCTACTATACCCCACTCCACTCTATGCCACTCCACTGTAAGCCACCTCACTCTTTGCCACTCCACTGTACACTATTCCAATCTATGCCACTGCACTCTATGGCACTCCAGTGTGCGCCACTCCCTGTACGGCATTCCATACTATGGTACTCCACTGTACGCTAGTTTAGTCTATGCTACTGTACTGTACGCTATTTCACTGTTTGCCACTCCACTCTACACCACTCCCCTCTATGCCACACCACTGTACACTATTCAACTCTACGCCAGTCCACTCTACCCCACTCCACTCTACGCCATTCCACTCCATGCCACTCCACTCTATGCCACTCCCCTGTACACCACTCCACTTTACACTATTCCACTAAACGCAACTCCATTCTACGCCACTCCACTGTATGCTATTCCACTGTATGCCACTCCACTCTATGCTACTGCAGTGAACACCACTCCACTGTATGCCACGCCACTCTATGACACTGTATTCTAAGCTATTCCACTGTACGTCAATCCACTCTACCACACTCCACTCTCTGATATTCCACTCTATGCCCCTCCAGTCAATGTCACTCCACTGTACACCACTCTACTGGATGCTATTACACTGTATGCCACTCCACTTATGCTACTCCATTCTACACCACTACACTCTATTCAACTCTACTCCATGCCACTCCACTATGCTACAGTCAACACTAGATTCCACTCAGCAATATACTCCTCTCAATGCCACTGTACAGCATTCTACTTTACTATATACCACTTTGCGACTCCCTCCATGCCGCTCCACCCCAGTTAATATACTTTATTCTGTCAAATGCTACTCCACTGTACTCCACTACTGCACTCTATGCCACTCTACTGTATGCTACTCTATGCCACTTAAGTGAATGGCAGTCTATCCCACTCCATCACACCATACTGTACCACACTCTACTCCACTCCACACCACTCCATTGTACAATACTTTAATCCACTCTGTGACACTCTACTGTACTCCACTCTATGACACTTTCTGACACTCTACAAAACCCCAGTCCACTCCATGGTACCACACACCACTCCACTCTACAACACTTTACTCCACTGTATACTATGCTACCCCACTCTGCTTGACTCCATACCACTGTACTCTAGAACACGCTACTCCACTCTATGCTACACCACTTCACTGGACTCCACTGCATTCTACTCCACTGCACAACACTTAACCCCACTCTACACTTTAACCCACTGTACCACTCTCTACTCCACTCTATGCATCTCCACTCTACAAGTCTCTACGACACTCTGTGCCACTATACGACACTGTACTCCAGTCTATGCCCCTACATTACACTGTACGACCCTCTAATCGACTTTAAGCCCCTAGAACCCAGTGTACAACAGTCTATTCCTTTCTACGACACTTTCTAACACTCTACGACACACCACTCCACTGTACTGTACAAGATGCCACTCAAATCTATGACAATTTACATGACTCTACACTATGTCTGTCCACTGTAGTGCACTCTATGCCACTGTACTATTCAACATGACACTACACTATATAACAATTTACTCCACTGTGCGCTATGCCACTCCACTTTACTCTATTATGCGATACTCCTCTTTACTCAACTATACACCACTTCACTCTGCCCCACTCCACTATATAGCACTTCACTCTACGCACTCTGCTGTACACCACTCCACTGTACCACATTCCACTCTTAATCACTCTACTCTACTCCACTCTACGATACTACACTGTACGATAATCTCCTCCAATCTACTGTACCTCACTCCACTTAATGAAACTCCACTTGATGGCAGTAACCACATTTTTATTTTTTTTAAAAACATTGAAATCAAATGAAAAAAACAAAGGTTAATCAGGGGTGGGCAATATATTCTGCTCTGCTGGCAGAATTTTGGCCACTCCGCATTACACATTGTTACGTGGATTTCTGGCCAAATTTTGCCAACTGCCACATGGCGATGGTTTTTCTCCTGTGCAGCCTAATAACAGTAAGTTGACGAGTGCAAGTGATATTTGGCGTCCCCTAGCATGATTTTCAGTCACTAGTATGGCACCCTGTAAGATTTCTCCAATGTGGAAAGTTGTGGGCGGTCACAGACAGTCTCGACCGTTCGCTGTCAGACAGCTGCCGCACAAGTAGAAAATCTATTCAAGTGGCAGCATAATCTTCTCGAGAAGCTGCACCCTCTAGTGCACCGCGTGCTGCGGTTCTCACTGATTTTTCAGCGTGGAACAAGTTCCCATCGCAAAATCACAGCGTGAGCAATACAGTGTGACATTTCTGCCCGTTCGCAGGATTCCACGGAATCTCACAGAGTTTTTCGTAACTCCATGGAATTCACTCCACGAGTTCCACCCAGGCCTAAGATTAAATTGTTATTGTAGTTTGTAATAGTAAGGAAAACTTCATATATTCTTTCTATCCAAACCACACTTAAAATACACAAACATTACAAATTCTTAAGTTATAGTTATATCTTAAAATTATGCGCACCACCTTCAAATTGTCATAACTATATTTATTCTTTATCTACAATTTTTTTTTAACTCCACAAACATTTTACTTTCTAAATTTATACTTATGCCTTTAATTGATAATTTACTCAACACCTTTAAATTATTAAAACTCGTGCACCTCAAAACAACAGTGTATTTAACTCAGTAGCCACACTCCATTAACTATAACTCATGCCTTCTCCATGCATTGCTTATACCATTTTATATTATCTCATTTGTACAATCTAAAGTAATAGTTTTTACAAAAACAGTTGTGACATCTCAAATCAAATCTTGTGTGAAAACATAGTGCATGGTAGTGTGGTGAGTTTTAGTTAATGTACTGTGGCTAACTTGTCATGCACTGCTAATGACCTCACATATTACATCCCACCAGGACATGTTCTATGTCATCATTGATAACATCACTGCAACACCTGAAATGATATTGATGACAACACTGTGCATGGCATGGGTGCAAATTATAGTGACTTTTTGGACACAAGTTATAATTACTTGAGATAACTATAACTGGTGAATTTTCAGTGGTTTTGTTATTGTAAAACGGTATGTTTTAACACACATTTTCACCTAACTATAACGTCACTTTAACCCTTTATATGTTTTATGTCTATATTTTCACTGAAAAAAACAAAAGTTACAGAGACGTTATAGTTAGGCTAAGATTTCACTTGTACAAAACCATTGAAATCCAGCAGTTATAGTTACCTGAGCTAAATATAACTTACGTTCCAGCAATGCACTGCTAATGACCTCACATATTACATTACTCATGATACGGTCAGTGACATCTCAAATGACATCACTGGTGACCTCATCCACCAAACCAGTCACACAACCACTCACATACCCATTCACAGACCCAACATAGACAGACCACTACTCTATGGTTTTTACTTCAGATCACATGATTGTAACAAATACGCGACTCTAAATTTGCGGATGCGCCAAAAGTTTTATAGATTACTGCGCATATGTACACCCCTCCAATTTCATTAATGACATCAGTATGAACAGATTTGCAAGTATATATAAACCACATTCTCTCTGTTTTTCAAAAAAGTTATCTATTTGACAAGTTTCGCGAATCCGCAAGTTTTCGGGCTGGATTCGCTAATTCATTCTGAAACACACACCCAAACCTTGCCTTCTGAGTGGATAGATTAAGACTCCACCTTGGAAATCCACACCTAAAAGCAGCTACTTTTCCAGTGAAGTCTCTAGAAGGAGGATTGAGAACCAGTGCTGCTCTGCTTTTACACAATGGCTGACGCTACATTGTCTGTCCAAGATGAACATCCACAACCTGTACTATTCTATTCTATTCTGACGGTCTTGAAGAGCGCATGGCTACCAGAAGGCCTTCCAGCGCTTGAACAGTCATCATGTAAACTTAATCAACAGAGAGCTAATTGCGAAAAAGCCAGGTTTTAAATGACCTGCGGAAAGAAAGCTCGCTTGATAGCTGGCGAAGATCGAAGGGAAGGGAATTCCATAGCTGGGAGCCTTGTGTGAAAAGGACCTGCCACCCCAACAGGATCTCCTACATTTGGGGACCTGCAGCAAATGAGCTGGGGAAGATCTCAAGGACCTTCCCGGGATATAAGGAGTGGCTACTGATCTCAAGAGAGCTGGGCCTTTCTTAAGAAGGGACCTATGCAAAATGCATAAGGCTTTAAATTTGACCCGCTGCTCCACTGGGAGCCAATGTAGGTATCTCAGGGCCACGTTTGCGGATTGATGTCAGGGAAGATTAATCAGAAGCTGAGCAGCAGCATTCTGGATAGTCTGGAGCCTCTTAGTGACATAATGGGGGCAGCCCAGATAAAGCAAGTTGCCATAATCAACCCTGTTAAGGATGTGGAGGAAGACATACCACCTCGCAGAATTGAAAGTGATGTGTGGCAGCAATTTACTTTACCTTCTGGGGAAAAGAAGGTAACAGCAAAATATGTGCAGTGCAATATTTGCAGCAAGCAGTTATCCAGAGGCACTGCAATGAAGTATTTACATGGGACAAGTTCCATGTGGAACCACTTAAAAACAATTCATGAAAGTGTCTACAACCAGCTGATGCAAGAGAAAGCAGGTGCAGCAGGACAGTCACCCTCTACAGGAGCCTTGGGAGAACAATCATCAGCTGCATTCATTACAATACCAGCTACCTGTGAGGAATTGAGTGACATTGTAATTCACTGCATGAAATGCCACATGGTTGTCACTGTAAAAATGTCTTCTGTGGGTGTATTCTTGGATTCAGTGAAGAAGCATCGCTGTTAGTTTTCTTTTTTGCTTCCAGTGACTGCATAATGTTTGTTGAGGAGTGAAGCCAGTTGCTTCTTTGCATTTATCCATCCTTACCCTTTTTACCACCCTGTTCACTTTTTGTTAAAATAAAAATCTGTAAAAAAAACCCTTCTAGAAAAAAAAACGGTTTTTGTTAGAACCACCATCTACTCAAATAAAGAGCTAACTCTGTGTTTTTAATGTGTCAGTGACTGTATTGGTGTAAGAGTGGGTGTGCCAGTGTGTGCATGAGTATTTGCCTGGGTGTGCTACTAGATGCATTAGTGTTTGACTGGGTGTGTCAGTGTATGCATTGATATATGCCTAGGTGTGTCAGTGTCTGCATTGGTACATCTCTGGGTGTCTCAGTGTGTGCTTTAGTGTGTGCCTGGGTATGTTATTGAAGGCATTAGTGTTTGACTGGCTGTGTTAGTGTCTATATTAGTGTGTGGTGTGTGTGTAACTTGCTGTATCAGTATGTATATGGGTGTTTGAGATGCCTTATCAGTGTTTGCCTTAATGATGTCTAAGTGGCTGTATAAAAATGTGACTGGGAGTGTCATTGTCTGTAAGAATATGTGCCTGGTGTGCCAATTACTGTATCAGAGTGTGGATGGGTCAGTAGTTGTATTAGTGTGTGTCTGGGTATGTCAGTGGCTGTATCAGTGTGTCACGTGGTGTTCCAGAGGTTGTATCAGTGTGAGCCTGGGTTTGCCAGTGGCTGTATTGGTGAGTTCCTGTGTGTGTCTGTGGCTGCATTGGTCTGTGCATGAATGTGTCAATCACTCTGTGGTTTTATCAGTGTATGTCTGGGTATGAGAGTAGCTGTATTGGTGTATGGGTTTGGGTGTGAGAGTGAAGTGGGTGTATCACTGTATGACTGGGTGCATAAGTCACTGCATCGGTGTGTGCCTTGGTGTGCGAATTATTGTATGAGTGGTGTGAGTTGGTGTGTGAATGGCTGTATGGGTGTTTGAGTCCATCTAAGAAGCAGTTTCCATGTATAAATAAGTGTGTGACTGACTGTATGAGACTTTGAGTAGCTATATGAGTGTATGTGTGGGTGTGTCAATACCTGTGTAAATGCCTCTATAGGTGTGCGAGTTCATGTATGAGTACCTGTGTGGATGTGGTTGTGACCTATATCTAAAATTACTAATAACCATTTTTATAACTTTACAAATAAAAGTTATTAATGTATTACAAAACAATATAAATCAAACAATTCACAAATAAACATAACATAACTTATTCAACTCTTCGCAAATACACTTTTGTGCACAAGTACTTCAGCAAGCACAAAACAAAGTGATGTTTTGAAGCATCTTAGAATACTGTCAAGGGAAAAAAAGTCTATAGATAAATATCTGTAGTGCAATACCTGCAGCAAGCAGTTATCCTGGGGCACTACAAAGCATTATTTATATGGGACAACTTCCATGTGGAAGCACATCAAAACAATTCCAGAAAGGGGGCACAACTAAATCATGCAGGACAAAATAGGTGCAGCAGGACAGTCCACCTGTACAGTACCCTTGGGAGAACCACCACCAGCTGCAGAAATTATAATAGCACCTGCATTTAAAAATGTAAGTGAGATGCTTACTTACTGTGCAAAATGCCACATGCTTTTCACCGTAAAAATGTCTTCTGTGGGTGCATTTTTATCTTTTTACTGTTTTCAGGTTCTATACTTGTACATCAAAAGTGATGCATTGTTGAAAGCATCATCAATGAACAGTGGGGAAAAAACAATCATAAAGACTGTACAAAAACCTCCAAAAATCGGTTTCTAACTCTGAGCTGTGCAGGATATATATGGGATAACTTACATACTCTTTTTTAAACAAACCATCACATTCAAGACACCAGGAGAACTTTGCTCTTTGGATCCAGCAAATGTGTGAGTTGCTTTCCTTCATCTGCAACAAATAAATCCACTTCTTGGAGAAATGACTGATTTCTTTAAGCAAAAAGAGTACCAAGCAAGAGGAGCTCCTCAAATGCACATGCTGTTGTGGGTAAAAGATGCCCCACTGGACACTGAAGAAAAAAGCAGAAAGAGGAAGTATTGCATTTCCATTCATATTCATGCCCAGAGTACTGTCAGCAGATATATTTAAATGTTTTCTTAGCTCCCTGTTGAACCTTCATGTTTCTCACAGTCTGAAGCCAGCTCTTTCTTCCCAGTTCTCTTTGAAAAAAAAAGAAAAAGCATAAAACTGTTAGAAAAAGCTTCTTAAAAAAACACATTACTTTTAACAAACATTTCAAAAGTACCCCACAAAATCATCCCAGGACTGGTGACACACTTTCTGACTGCCCCTGTATTTCAACCCGCACTTCTCTGGGGTGAATTAATACTTACTAGCAAGGGCCTCCTTCATAATGGGATACCTCAACCTCTTCCCCTTCTCTAGGGCCACTAGGACGTCCCTTCCATCACCAGGGATATGACTCTAAAAGGCCAGCTCCCCAATCCTCCTCAGAGATCCTCTGTACCTCTAGAGCTACTTAATATGCCTGAAACAACCTGTCCATGTCACACCCCTCCTTACAGTCAGGCGCCAAGTCTCTAGGTACATGGACTCTTTGTTCTGCACTGGATACAGTAGTTTTGCACCTAAATTTATATGTTGAAGATGGTTTGGTAAATGGTGCTATGGGTAAAGTTGTTGATTTTATTAATTTTCCTAATAGGAATGAAGTGGGATACCTTCTGATTAAATTTGATCAGACTGACAACGCTATGCAAATTGGACAATGTCTTGCACATTTTTATGGGTTGTGAAAGATTTATATGTTCGGAGGAAACAGTTCTAGTTTGTCTAGCATATGGTGTTACTATTCATAAATCACAAGGTTTAAGTTTAGATGTAGCATTTATTAATATTGGTAGTACAGTATTTAAGGAAGGTATGTCATATGTAGCTTTGTCTCGGGTTAGGATATTGTCTTGTTTGTATCTAATTGCATTTGATGACAGCAGATTAAATGCAGATTCAAGTTGTGTTAAATACCACAACTGATAAAGAAGTGCTCCTCATTTAGGACAGTATCAAGTTTATGAGAAACGTTTCATCTGTCCAAAGTGGAAACTTTCAAATCAGTTTACTGATATTGTTGGAAAGAAGGGAATGAAAGACATGAAGGAAGTTGTTAAGAAACTAAAAATTGAGAATAAGGGAGATTTTGTTGGTTACCACTTGTCAAAGCCCTCTGGTGTCAACTGCTATGCTAATGTTGTACTAAAATAATTGTTGGCAGTACCTTGTATTATAGATACAATTGTAGAGAAACAACACAAGACCTTCAGGGTCATATGTCACTTTTTTCAGCGTTCCTGTGGCGATACAGGCTTCGCCTTATTTACAAGGCAATGTTAAGCCACTTAACGTGGCTTAACGCTGCATTGTAAATAAGGAACCCTTTCACGCTATACTTAGCGTGAAAGGGGTGGGCAATAGGTGTTGCGGTGGGCGTTTCGCCACAACACCCATTGATTTTGACGCTGTACATTATTTACACGGGTCGGGTAAATATGGGGCAGTACCAAAATTAAGACCAGGGAAATCCTGGTCTTAAACAGGCAAAACAAGGAGAAATGCTTTATCTCTCTTTGTTTTTGCTGTTTCTATGTGTGCTGCATTGTTCAGCACACAGAAACAGCAAAACGCCATCTATGATTGTTTATGTGCAGGAAAGTGTCCCTTCCTGCACATAAACAATCATTTAAAAAATGACGAGTTGCAACTTCTATGCGTGCTGCACAAAGCAGCACACATAGAAGTTACAAATCACCATTTATGATTGTTTATTTGCAGGAATGGACACCTTCTTGCACATTAACAATCATTCCCAGAACGCAGGTACCCTTGCACTATGGTGCAAGGGTGCCTGCGTTGGTGCTAGGCAGCTGTAATTAGTGCTAGTGCAAGGGGAAACGCAGGGCTACACTGTATTGTTGTAAATAAGGTGCAGCCCTGCGTTTCAAAAGTGGTGGAGCGCGGCGTTAAGCCAAGAAGGCTAACGCTGTGCTCCGTCTCTATTCTTGTAAATATGCCCCTATGTTCTGCAATGAGTGTTTTGTTGAAGCTTTTGCGTAGTGCAGTGAGAGAGCTAAAGTACATTCTGCATCAGCAATTTGAGACACTGTGGATATGTGCATTGGATCTACAATTTACTCAAAACACTCGAGGATTCACAGGGGTTTCTAATGGTGATGTTTGGCATTTTAGAAGAAGAGGAAATACCTATAGATGGGTTTTTTGGACTGAGTTACTCATGGAACTATGAATGAGAAGATTGCTTATATACATCAACTGCAGAAATAGATTCAGAGCATTTTATTTATTTAACATTACCAGATTGTAAAACTGTGACTTTTGACAGATTGCTGAGACAAGCTACACAAAACAATGTATTCCCAAATTGTCGAACTAATCTTCATTCAACTTTACGTGTAGCAAGAAGTGTAAACTTAGGGGGTCATTACGATGTCGGTCGGGACACCATAGTGAAAATGGAACCGCCCAACTATTAGTCGGCGGTTCCACGCACAGTATTTGGATGTGACCGCCCTATGGGCAGTCAGAAACATACATTTTTCTAGTGTAGCTTGTGTGGCGGCTGGAAAAGGGCTGCAGCACAAGCTGCAATAGAAAAATTGCACATGGTGCAGGAATGTTTAGTGCTCCCTATGCCCCATAGCGGAGGGCCAGAGGGGAAGGGGGCACTGCTCTGGCCCCCAAAGTCACTTTCTGCATTCCTTTCATGGCAGGCGGACTGCCATGATAGGGTAGGTGGAAGGGTGGATCGTAATCCTGATTGCCCCAATTGTGGGGAATGTGATCCATCCAACCACCCGATGGGCTGATTTAGCCCTTCGGAAGCTGTCAGTCAGTCCCTGCACCTATGCGGTCAGAACGACCGCATCGCAATGCAGGGGTCTAACCGCGACCTCTGTCGGTGTCAGTCTCACCGACATCGCAATGACCACCTATGTTATTTTAATGCTACAACAAAGCAGAGCAGATGGGACTAAATGAGAAACAGACATTACTGACTTTGCAGCAGTACAAACATCTATTTCTGGTAAAACATAGCCTTCTATAGCTATCAATTTTCATCAGGAGTTAGTATTACATCTGGTCATTATAATGTCTATGTAAAAAGAAAAGGCGGATGGACAGAATGCAATGATTTCAACCTCAAATTTAGCAAAGATTGCCTTGGAAGTTTGCAAATTCGTATCTTTTGTTTTTGGAACCAAAGTTTTAAAGAGGATTACTGTTGTAAGACTGGAATAGTCTCAATATTGTAGATGCATTAACAGGATCTATGACATCATGCAGCCAACAAAGGGTGATGTCTTGATAAGGGTTTGCCTATGCTGGTGAGCCATATATATGTGCTAGTACATCTAATGAAAAAAGTTCTCATTTTCAGTATATCTTTGTATAAGTAGAGAAAGTAGAGGTCAAAAAATAATTTACATTTTTTTATTGAGTTTATTGCACAGTGTTTCTTATTTGCACTGACATACTGAGGCCTTTAGTTCTTTTATACAGTCTATATGATTGTTTTTTCCCTACTGTTCAAGGATTATCTTTATACAGGTCATCATTTATAGTGTATAAGTATAAAAGTTGAGAACAGTAAAAAGGGATTTTTTTATATAGGATAGCATTATGAATGTATTAATTTGTTCTAATTATGAAATTTTGGATTTTTGAAAATTCTAAGTTTAATTTATAATTGTATATATTGTAATGCTAATTCATATTTGTTGTTTTCTTTTTATACTGAAAAATGGCACCATCTATTGGAGAGTGTGGATTATTAATTAGTTCTTTCAGTGTTGTTCCACAAGGTTAAGTTGTCAGGGTATTCCAGAGTATAATTAAAAAACATACACCAAATTACACAGTCAGATGCCCACTTTTACTCCTGTACACCACTCGCACACCCACTCACACACTGATATAGACATTCAAATATCTACTCACACACTAAGACAGCAACTCACATACCCACTCACACACTCAGACACCTGTTCACTAACTCACATACCCATTCACACATTTACACACCCAATCACGCATCCAGTCCCATACCCGGTCAGATACACATACAGTCACAGATGCATCAACACAGAGATCCAGAGAGCCACTCACACACCTACTCACAGGCCCGCACAGGCACTCACACATGCACTCATAAACTCACACACCCACACAACCACTCCCATACCTACTCACACACCCATACAACCACTCAGAAACCAACTCAGAGACCCAGAAACCTACTCACACACAAAGTTAAACACCCATGCAGCCATTCACACACCTAGTCAGAGACCCAGAAACCACTCACACACCCATTTATACACTCATACAGCCACTCACACTCCTACTTAGAGACCCAGAGAACCACTCATACATCCACTCACAGAGCTACACAGGCACTCACATACCCATGTACATACTTATCAAGTTTGTGACACAGCCACTCACAGTCACACACAGCCACTTACCCACCCACTCACACACCCAGCAGACTCTCACACTTACAGACTCACACAACCACTCACACACCCATACAGCCAGTCACACACCCATTTAGAGACCAAGAAAACCACTCTCATACCCATACAGCCACTAACATGCCCACTTACAGACCCAGAGAACCACTCTCACACCCATTCACAGATCCAGACAAGCATTAACACACCCACTCACACACCCACCACACACTCACACACCCACACATCCAATGGTTAAAGGGATATTATAGTTAAGAAATAGCATTAAAAAATCATAGAAATTTACTGAAAAACCAAAGGTTACAGTGAGGTTATAGTTAGGGAATTGAATTAAAAAAACCTTATAAATTCACTGAAAAAAGCAAAGGTTACAGACACATTATAGTTGGGTTCACACACAAAACCACAGAAATTCAGCAGTTATAGCTATTGCAAGTAACTATAAGTCATGCCCTAAGTCACAACTTTGCCATGCACTGCAGATTATCCCAAATTTTACACATATCACACTCCCAGTGACACACTGATATACACACACACACTCACACACCCATAGAGCCACTCACATATCCATACAGCCACTCACACACCCACTCACATACCCATTCACACGCTCAAACACCCATTCACACACACACACACTCACCGACACAGCCATTGACAAACTCACACACCCACAAACTCACACATCCACTCACACACCCATTCACATACTTACACAACCACTCACACACCCACTCACACACCCATACAGCCACTCACACCTCCATACAGCCACATGCACACCCACTCACACCCCATACAGCTACTCATACACCCACTCACACACCCACCAACAGATCCACACAACCACTCACACACCCACTCACACATCCATACAGCTACTCGCACACACTCATACACCCACTCACATACCCATACATGTAGCAACAGGTATTCAAACATTCACAAACAAACATATAGCATTTAGTTTACATTTTTTAAACCAGAAAAGGTGGTTCTAACAAGAACCTTTGTAACTTAATTTGTTTCAACATTTTGTTTTTTTGTGTTTTTTGTTGTTAAATGGCAACTAGAAAAATCAACTTTTAAAATAAAAAACACAAAACGTGTGCAACAAGAGTCTTTTAAAAAAAAATGAACACTTATGGCTTTTTGCAGCCTAAAGAACAGCAGAGATGGACTGCTCCACAACAGTCAGCACTGTTTTGCAGAGTGTGCAAAATGTTCCTATGTTGGAAAGTTCAGGAGAGCTTTAAAACAGATATTGTACTTCAGCTGGGAGACTATCACCAGGTGCTACTTGTGCCGCATGAGATGTTGATGGTTGCTGTGCATCGCGTTGTCTCTCTGCCCTTGCAAGCTGCTGAGGATGTTTCATCTTCAAATGTTTTAGGATACTGCTTGTGCCATGTGAATATTTCTTTGAAGTACCCTCGACAGCTCATTTTTGCATGGGTGGCACTTGACCATCACACACTCATTGACACAGCCATTCACAAACTCACACACCCACAAACACACACATCCATTCACACACCCATTCACACACTTACACAACCACTCACACACCCACTCACACACCAATATAGCCACTCACATACCCATACAGCCACTTGCACACCCACTCACACCCCCATACAGTTACTCACACACCTACTTACACACCTCAATTTTATCACCTCTCTATATGGTTTTAAGTGTTGGTAGAAATCACTCTGGTTCCACGGATTTCTAGCGGAACCGGAATGTACATATCGGGATGGTGCACAGTGGATCCGCGAATCCAAAGAACCCATAAAAAATATTTTATTTTTAAAATAATTAACGTTATGCTATTTAATATATTTAAATACTTTTTTAAATGTAAAATAATGCTGCATTAAATTCAGCTCGAAAATGAATGTAAAAGTAATATTATAGTTAGGTGTTTTTTATTATAATATCTTTTTTCAAAAGAAAACATAGAAATTCACTAGAAAAAGCAAAGGTTACAGGCACATTAAACTTAGGGAAAAAAAGTTTAAAAAACGTAGTAATTCACTAAAATAAACAAAGGTTACAGGTACGTTATGTTAGGAAATAAAATTTTAAAAACCTTAGAAATTCACTTAAAAAAACCAAAGGTTACAGGGGCATTATAGTTAGGAAATAGCACTAAAAAACCTTAGAAATTGACTAAAAAAAACAAAGGTTACAAGAACATTATAGTTAGGCTCAGATTTGACACTAAACCATAACAATTCAGCAGTGCTAGTTACCTGAGCTTACTACGACTTACGCCCACGCAAACAGTACTTATGACCTCACGTATTAAATCGATCATGACATGGTCAGTGATGACATCTCAAATTAAATCACTGATGACATCATCCAGCAAAGTAAACTTCAAAATACTTCATAAAATAACTTTCAAATTTTTTAAAACTAAGCAGACGACACAGGTGAGAGATGTAGACCATAGAGCTCACTGTAACTCAACTACTACATTCACAGTCCTGCCTCTTCTGAACCACTATGCTAAACACTAATGACCAAAGTAATACGCCTAACAATATAAGCTACTCTATTGCAAACCATAGCAACACCATTCCTTAACTTGGAAAGAAGTTTTCCTGCAAATCTGAGATTTACACAATCCACTTCAACATACAACCAATAAAGAGGTTTTAGTGGATAGGCCACTGTGTCACAAACTATTATTCTTCATCCTGGACATAGGTGTGAGCATTGAGGTGAGTCTGGTGTAAATGTCTACTACACTGAGCCATCATCCTATAAAAAGGTCTTAGTGAACATATTAATTAATTGCAATCCACTACTGCAGTCAGTGATCACAAAAGAGAGAGGTCTAAGGAAACTGATTGGTATGTCATAAAAGAGAACTATACTCAGCCATTACTATGGAGTGCAGTCTGAATGAACAGCTTAGACTATCACAAAGCATTACCGTAGACATACATCATCAAGAGACATCTGTCAGTGTAGAGGCTAGTTTACTGTTAAATAGTACACCTGTTTTAAAAATGAGATAATAGATTAGATGGCAAATGTTAGAAATAGTACCACTAATTAGTGGTACAGAATCAATACTAATTTAACTTTTGCAGTTGGTTAGTATATATCTTTAAGTCTTAAAACCTTTTACGGAACAATTACACTCACTGGATGATGTCATCAGTGATGTCATTTGAGATGTCATCAGTGATGTCCCTGACCATGTCATGAGTGATGTAATATATGAGGTCATAAGCAGTGCATTGCAGGGGGCATACATTATATATAGTTAGCTCAGGTAACTATAACTGCTGAATTTCTATGGTTCTATAAGTGTAAACAATGAGCTTCACTATAACGTCCCAGTAACCATTAGTTTTTTTTAGTGAATTTCTAAGGTTTTTAATGCTATTTCCCAACTATGACGTCCCTGTAACTTTTGGTGTTTAAGTGAATTTTCTAGAGTTTTTATTTCCTAACTATAGCAACCCTGTAACTTTTTTTTTTTTTAGGCTTTTTTACATTTTACTTCCTAAATAAACCAAAGGTTACAGAAACGTTATACTTAGGAAATAAAATAAAAAAAACACATATATATATATATATTGGTGAGCAAGGCTGGGATCAGCCGAAACGCGTTCAATGGCGGTTTGACAATAAAGAACATTGGCAATCACACATGGCGTCGTCATCCTTGTGAAAGGATTTGGAGTTGGAATATATATACATATGTATATATATATATAAACATATATATATATATATATATATATCACTGAAAGGGGCTACAGTGAGGCAACCCTCAAATTGGCAAAGGAAAAAGCAAAGAAAGTGACACAAGTGCATGCATTTTGCCAATGATAGAAAGTCAAAGGAAAGAGGCAAACATGAAGGATGGGACACTCCAGGAATGATAACAGGGTAAAATGCATACTACCAAAAAGTCAGACAGATACTGACTAAGCACTGGCACCTGGTTAGGAGTGATTCTACGATAGGGAAAATGGTTAAGGGCAAGCCGACAATGACTTCAAAAGAGCAAAAAACATGGGTCAGGAACTAGTGGTGAGTAGTCCGGAAGTGGCTAGAACTAAGACTTGGTTACAAGGGAGTCCAGGATTTTGGAAATGCCAAAAATGCAAGGCATGCAAATGTGGGTCAAACAAAAAAGAAGTATATTCGCCGCTGTTAACACACCCTGTGAAGATACGTCACAACTGCACATGTAGAAGCGACTATGTAGTGTATATTTTAGAATGTCCCTGCCCCAAACATTGCGTAGGCAGCACCATACATATGGTTCATGTCCGGATACTCCAGCATTTGAGGGCCATAAAAATGATGACAGAAGTTATCCAGTAGCCCGACA
Organism: Calotriton arnoldi; assembly: GCA_963921515.1. Taxonomy (NCBI): domain Eukaryota; kingdom Metazoa; phylum Chordata; class Amphibia; order Caudata; family Salamandridae; genus Calotriton; species Calotriton arnoldi. The sequence goes on from CAWUFW010002496.1 coordinate 1,996,530, forward strand.
TATGCAAGAGTATCATGGAGGCAGTTGTGACAGTGTTCGCTTCTACGTCATTGATTCAGTACACAAGAGCAGGAGAGGGGGTGATAAGGAGATAAAGTTAAGGCAGCTGGAAGCCAGATATATTGTCTTGTTAAACACCAAAATCCCCTCAGGACTGAATGCAGATGAGGAGTTGTACACGCATAGGGTAGTGTTTGGAACTCTCTCGCTTTTGGGGAAAGAAGAACCCAATTTTAGAATAGTATAAGAAATGCAAATGAATATGTATGTTTTTTGCACATTCAGTATGCACTGACATTTAGCACTATAAGCACTTTATTAGTTGGTGGATGGTAGAGTAGTGAAGTAACTAGTGGATGTAATACATTAAAAAGAACCTCCTAGAGTGATGTTGGAAGTAATGCACTAGCCCTTTATGACAACTTGTAGGAGAGGGCAGAGCACATGTGTACATTTTCATTATTGTAATGTGATTTTATACATGCTATTTAACATAATATATTTATCAAATCGTATAAGAACATGTGATTATGAACTTTTAATAATCTGTGTTTAGTAGATGAAGGAACTAATTGATGTAATTTAGATTAACTTTTTTTATTAGGCACTTGCACTTTATAAAATCTAAAACACTTGCACTTAATCACAGCTTGAAACACTGAGAAAATAAATCAAAAGAATATGAAATGAATATAGAGCATAAAAAGCGAAAAAAGTAAAAAAAATACATATAAAAAATTAACAAGCTAACATAAATGATTAAGTTGAAAGAAGAAAAAAAAAAAATTGCTGATAATACGACTATAGATGTATGTTTTGCATCTCCATGAAATGGGCGTGAAGTTACTGAATGCTGAGTAGTTTTAAAACAACAGTCATGTGATTATCCTTTGTTGTGAACAAGGTAGCTGAGACTGCCGAAATGCGTCTTGCCATCGTAGCTGTATTTTGTGGTAATAAATTTGGAGTTTAAGTTTACGAACCTGGGCAGTGTCGGTGCCTGTTTTGAACTTGGGACTGGAGTTTGAGTATATATATATATATATATATATTCACTGAAAAAGCATAGGTTTCAGACCCGTTATAGTTAGAAATTAGCATTTAAAAACCTTTGAAATTCACTGAAAAACCATAGGTTTTAGGGACAGTTATAGTTAGTTGGACATTGCACTCGCACAAAACCCATGAAATTCCCTGTTATAGTTAGTTCAGCTAACTATAACTCGCGCTCACAATGCACTGCTGATGACGTCACATATTACATCACTCATGACATGGTCAGTGACATCACTGATGACATCACTCATGACATCTCAAATGACATCACTGATGACATCATCCATGTGATAATTTCATGCATCTTCTCACACCCTAATATAACTTTTGATACACCCACTCTAAATTACAGACTGCCATTCTCAAAACCATAGACACTCCAACACCAAAAACTACATACCCACTCACTGATTCTTAGGTCTACACACACATCCACTCACTCACCTGTACAGTCACTCATAGCTATAGTCACTCAGTACAGGACTATCATATGCACTCATACACCTATATAAACACTAACACACCGCCACTCATCCATAGAGGTACTCACACACCTAGTCAGTCATGCAAAAAATTAATCACACACCCATTTACTCACCTATACAGTTATACACACACAGCTCACTTACTCATACAAATACTAGCACATTCTTATGCTCTTATACAATAACTGATACAAGCACACACGCAACCATACAGCCACTCTCACAATAACACACTCTCACTTCTAGCCATTTAAATACTCTAACACACATATATACTGCCTTTTACATATGTAGTTACTCGCACATGTACCACTGAGATATACATTCACTCACTAACACACCCATACACACACTCACCCACCCAAGCAGTCCATCACAGATGCACTCTTGAAATCTTGCACCCAGTGAATCACCCACTCACACATCTATGTATGAGTCACACACACCCCACCCACACAAACACTCAGGCAGCCATACAGCATACTCAGAGAACCAATCAATAACCCATATAGACACTCATGCAGCTATTCGCAAATCCATGCATCCACTTACACACCAACAAACAGACAGATACAGACATTCACACAGTTTAGTCACTAACCCATGCATTCAGTAAGATACGTTTAATCACTCACTTGTAGAGTCAGTCACTCACGCACTAAATCATCCATTCAGACACTTATACACCCACTCATTCTTCAATACGCCTTTCCCTATATATATTAAACATATTTAAACTTTACAGAAACACACAGTCACTGGATGATGTCATCAGTGATGTCATCAGTGATGTCATTTGAGATGTCATCAGTGATGTCATCAGTGATGTCACTGACCATGTCATGAGTGATGTAATATGTGACGTCATCAGCAGTGCATTGCGGGGGCGCGAGTTATAGTTAGCTGAACTAACTATAACAGGGGAATTTCATGGGTTTTGTACGAGTGCAATGTCCAACTAACCTATGGTTTTTTCAGTGAATATATATATATATATATATATTCACTGAAAAAACCATAGGTTTTAGGGACAGTTATAGTTAGTTGGACATTTCACTCGTACAAAACCATAGAAATTCCCCGTTATAGTTAGTTCAGCTAACTATAACTCGCGCCCGCAATGCACTGCTGATGACGTCACATATTACATCACTCATGACATGGTCAGTGACATCACTGATGACATCACTGATGACATCACTGATGACATCATCCAGTGACTGTGTGTTTCTGTAAAGTTTAAATATGTTTAATATATATAGGGAAAGGCGTATTGAAGAATGAGTGGGTGTATAAGTGTCTGAATGGATGATTTAGTATGTGAGTGACTGACTCTACAAGTGAGTGATTAAATGTATCTTACTGAATGCATGGGTTAGTGACTAAACTGTGTGAATGTCTGTATCCGTCTGTCTGTTGGTTTGTAAGCGGCTGCATGGCTTTCTGAATAGCTACATGAGTGTCTACATGGGTTATTGATTGATTGTCTGAGTATCTGTATGGGTGCCTGAGTGTTTGTGTGGGTGGGGTGTGTGTGACTCTGTGCATAGATGTGTGAGTTGGTGATTCACTGGGTGCATGGTTTCAAGAGTGCATCTGTGATGGACTGTATGGGTGGGTGAGTGTGTGTATGGGTGTGTTAGTGATTGAATGTATATCTCAGTGGTACATGTGTGAGTAACTACATATGTGAAAGGCAGTATATATGTGTGTTGGAGTATATAAATGGCTATAAGTGAGAGTGTGTGATTGTGAGAGTGGCTGTATGGATGAGTGTGTACTTGTATCAGTGATTGTATAAGAGCGTAAGAATGTGCTAGTCTTTGTATGAGTAAGTGAGCTGGTGTGTGTATAACTGTATAGGTGAGTAAATGGGTGTGTGATTAAGCTTTTTGCATGACTGACTAGGTGTGTGAGTACCTCTATGGATGAGTGGCGGTGTGTGAGTGTTTATATAGGTGTATGAGTGCATATGATAGTCCTGTACTGAGTGACTAAGTATGAGTGACTGTACGGGTGAGTGAGTGGATGTGTGTGTAGACCTAAGAATCAGTGAGTGGGTATGTAGTTTTTGGTGTTGGAGTGTCTATGGTTTTGAGAATGGCAGTCTGTAATTTAGAGTGGGTGTATCAAAAGTTATATTAGGTGTGAGAAGATGCATGAAATTATCACATGGATGATGTCATCAGTGATGTCATTTGAGATGTCATCAGTGATGTCACTGACCATGTCATGAGTGATGTAATATGTGACGTCATCAGCAGTGCATTGCGGGGCGCGAGTTATAGTTAGCTGAACTAACTATAACGGGGGAATTTCTATGGTTTTGTACGAGTGAAATGTCCAACTAACTATAACTGTCCCTAAAACCTATGGTTTTTTCAGTGAATTTCAAAGGTTTTTTAAATGCTAATTTTAACTATAACGTGTCTGAAACCTATGGTTTTTTCAGTGAATTTCAAAGGTTTTTAAATGCTAATTTCTAACTATAACATGCCTGAAACCTATGATTTTTTAAGTGAATTTCAAAGGTTTTTTAAATGCTAGTTTCTAACTATGCCTACAGAGGTAGGACATGTGAAGAAAGAAGAAAAACGCACAGAAAGAAGCAAAAGATGTGCAGAAAGAACCAACAGAGGAGCAGAAAGAGGCCTTGTTGCAAAATCATCCTGTGCCCACAACTTTTTCAGACGGGTACTGGTGGTAACTGACTCTGACTAACCAGAGCCAGTGCTATGCTAAAAGACACTTAGAATACAGTGAAAACACCTACATACACTAGGGAACACTATGCGTTGGGGTACCCCTGTGATTAGCATAACCTCCTCTGCAAGTCCCTAGTACATAATAGGGCAGGGGGATTAAAACTACCTCTTAAACGCGCTACAGGGCGCGTTTGCACAGTGGTGAAGGGAGGGGGGGCCTGAGGTGACATGTGTGCAAACGCACCCCGTGGCGCGTTTTAAGTTGCGGGATTAAGTCCCCTTGAATCCTGAGGGTCCCTGTGGCCCAACTAGCCCCCCAGGTACCTACAGTTAGGACCACAGAGCTGAGTTGCAGAGAGGCGTTCCGAGGCCACGCACCTTTTTTCATCTCTCTGCAACGCAACTCTGTTGTGCTTACTGAAGGTACCTGGTGGGCTAGTTGGCCCCCAGGGTCCCTCAGGATTCAAAGGGAATTAATTCCCCAACTTAAAACGCACCACAGGGCGTGTTTGCGCACATGTCACCTGAGGCCCCGCCCCCTCCCTTCACCACTATGCAAACGCGCCCCGTGGTGCGTTTTAAGTTGGGGGATTAGGTCACCTTGAATCCTGAGGGTCCCTGGGGCCCAACTAGCCCACTAGGTACTTCCAGTAAGCACCACAGGCCTGCGTTGCAACGCCTGTAACAAATTGTGCGGTTGTGTTTAGGTAGTGAAGAGGGTCGTGCTGGGGGTAGTGTTTTAGGGTTTAGGGTAGTGCAGTGGTGTTTGTGTAGTGTAGGGGGTCATGCTGGGGGTAGATTTAGGGTAGTGCAGTGGTGTTTGGGTAGTGTAGGGAGTCGTGCTGGGGGAGTGTTTTAGGGTTTAGGGTAGTGCAGTGGTGTTTGGGTAGTGTAGGGGTCGTGCTGGGGGTAGTGTTTTAGGGTTTAGGGTAGTGCAGTGGTGTTTGGGTAGTGTAGGGGGTCGTGCTGGGGGTAGTGATTTAGGGTAGTGCAGTGGTGTTTGGGTAGTGTAGGGGTCGTGCTGGGGGTAGTGATTTAGGGTAGTGCAGTGGTGTTTGGGTAGTGTAGGGGTACTGCTGGGGGTAGTGTTTTAGGGTTTAGGTTAGTGTAGTGGTGTTTGGGTAGTGTAGGGGTACTGCTGGGGGTAGTGTTTTAGGGTTTAGGGTAGTGCAGTGGTGTTTGTGTAGTGTAGGGGGTAGTGTTTTAGGGTTTAGGGTAGTGCAGTGGTGTTTGTGTAGTGTAGGAGGTCGTGTTTTAGGGTTTAGGGTAGTGCAGTGGTCTTTGGGTAGTGTAGGGAGTCATGCGGGGGTAGTGTTTTAGGGTTTAGGGTAGTGTAGGGGGTCATGCGGGGGGTAGTGTTTTAGGGATTAGGGTAGTGCATTGGTGTTTGGGTAGTGTAGGGGGTCATGCGGGGGTAGTGTTTTAGGGTTTAGGGCAGTGCAGTGGTGTTCGGGCAGTGTAGGGGGTCTTGCTGGGGGTGGTGTTTCAGGGTTTAAGGCAGTGCAGTGGTGTTCGGGCAGTGTAGGGGGTCTTGCTGGGGGTAGTGTTTCAGGGTTTAGGGCAGTGCAGTGGTGTTCGTGCAATCAATCAATCAATCATGTCACTTATAAAGCGCACTACATACCCGCGAGGGTCTCAAGGCGCTGGGGAAGAGGGGGGTGGTGCTGCTACTGATCGAAGAGCCAGGTCTTGAGGAGTCTTCTGAAGGCCAGTAGGTCTTGGGTCTGTCGGAGGTTGGTGGGGAGGGTGTTCCAGGTCTTGGCGGCGAGGTGGGAGAAGGATCTGCCGCCGGCGGTCGTTTTCCGGATGCGGGGGACTGTGGCGAGGGCGAGGCTGGTCGAGCGGAGCTGGCGGGTGGGGGTGTAGAAGCTGAGTCGTCTGTTGAGGTAGGCTGGTCCGGAGTTGTGGAGTGCTTTGTGTGCGTGGGTGAGGAGCTTGAAGGTTATCCTCTTGTTGACAGGGAGCCAGTGCAGGTCTCTCAGGTGGGGTGTGATGTGGCTGCGTCGGGGATGTCGAGGATAAGACGTGCAGAGGCGTTCTGGATGCGTTGCAGCCGTCTCAGGAGCTTAGCCGTCGTTCCTGCGTAGAGGGCGTTTCCGTAGTCCAGCCTGCTGGTGACGAGGGCCTGGGTGACTGTTTTTCTTGTTTCGGTGGGGATCCACTTGAAGATCCTGCGGAGCATTCGGAGGATGTTGAAGCAGGATGAGGAAACGGCGTTGACCTGCTTAGTCATGGAGAGGGTGGGGTCGAGGATGACCCCTAGGTTGCGTACGTGGTCGGTGGGTGGCGGGGCTGTTCCCAGTGATGTTGGCCACCAGGAGTCGTCCCAGGCTGAAGGGTTGGAACCAAGGATGAGGACCTCCGTCTTGTCCGAGTTCAGCTTCAGGCGGCTGGTCCTCATCCATTCGGCGACGGCCTTCATTCCTTCATGGAGGTGGGCTTTGGTGGTGTGAGGGTCTTTGGTGAGGGAGAGGATCAGCTGGGTGTCGTCGGCGTAGGAGATGATGTTGAGGTTGTGCTGTCGGGCGACGTGGGCGAGGGTGCCATGTAGATGTTGAACAGCATTGGGCTGAGGGAGGAGCCTTGGGGTACGCCGCAGATGATCTTGGTGGCCTTGGATCGGAAGGGGGCGAGGCGGACGCTTTGTGTTCTGCCGGAAAGGAAGGATGTGGTCCAGTCCAGGGCCTTCTCTTGGATCCCGGCGTCGTGAAGGCGTGTTCGTAGTGTGTGGTGGCAGACCGTGTCGAAGGCGGCTGATAGGTCCAGGAGGATGAGGGCTGCTGTTTCACCGTTATCTAGCAGGGTCCTGATGTCATCGGTGGCGGCGATGAGGGCGGTTTCGGTGCTGTGGTTGCTTCGGAAGCCGGATTGGGAAGGGTCCAGGATGTTGTTCTCCTCGAGGTAGCGGGTCAGTTGTTTGTTGACGATTTTCTCGGTGACCTTCGCGGGGAACGGGAGCAGAGAGATGGGTCGGAAGTTCTTGAGGTCCTTGGGGTCTGCCTTGGGTTTCTTGAGTAAGGCGGTGATCTCGGCGTGCTTCCAGCTTTCCGGGAAGGTTGCTGTCTCGAAGGAGATGTTGATTATTTACCGGAGATGGGGCGCGATGGCTGTACTGGCTTTGTTGAAGATGTGGTGAGGGCACGGGTCTAGCGGTGAACCGGAGTGGATGGTGTTCATGATCTCGCTGGTGTCCTCGTCGTTGATGTTGGTCCAGGAGAGCAGGCGGTTGGTGGTTGTGGGGGAAGTGGTCTCGGTGGTTGCCGGGGCGGTCGTGGTGTTGAAGCTGTCGTGGATGTCGGCAATTTCGCGGTGGAAGAAGGTGGCCAGTGAGTCGCACAGGTCTCGCGACGGCTGGATGTCGTTGGTGTTGGAGCTGGGGTTGGAGAGTTCCTTCACGATGTTGAAGAGCTCTTTGCTGTTGTGTGCGTTGTTGTCTAGGCGGTCTTTGAGTGAGGCCCTTTTGGCGGATCTGATGAGGTGATGGTGACTGCGGGTGGCGCTCTTGTGGGAGGCGTAGCTGTCCGCTGTCCGTTCGTGGAGCCAGATCTTCTCCAGTTTTCGGCATGTTCGTTTGGAGGCCTTGAGGTCTTCGGTGAACCAGGTGGCTTTCTTGCTGGTGTGGCTGTTGGGCGGATTCTTGAGCGGGGCGAGGGTGTTGGCGCAGTCGTCGATCCACTGTCTGAGGTTGCGGGCGGCGGTGTCGGGGTCGGAGGGTTCGGCGGGTGGGCTCAGGGCGAGGGTTGTGGTTAGCTGGTCTTCCGTGACTCTGCTCCAGCAGCGGCGAGGCATTTGTTCGGTGCGGTGGTGCGTGGTGGGCTTCCTGTAGGTGAAGTGGATGCAGTGGTGGTCAGTCCAGTGGGGTTCGGAGGTGTGGTTGAAGGAGACGTGTGGGCTTGCGGAAAAGATGGAGTCGAGCGTGTGGCCGGCGGCGTGGGTGGGTGTAGTCACGAGCTGTCTGAGTCCGAGGGTGGCGAGGTTGTCGATCAGGGTGGTGGAGTTGGTGTCCTTGTTGTTCTCGAGGTGGAAGTTCAGGTCCCCGAGGAGGATGTAGTCCGTGGAGGCGATGGCGTGTGTGCTGACGAAGTCAGCGATGGAATCGCTGAACTGTGGTCGGGGTCCGGGGGTCTGTAGATGAGGGTTCCTCTGAGGGTGGTGTTGGGATCGGTGTGAATCTGGAAGTGCATGTGTTCGGCGGTGCTGAGGGTGTCGTCGGTGTTGGTTGAGACTCTGAGGGTGTTCCTGTGGACGATGGCGATGCCTCCTCCGACTCCGTTGGTGCGGTCCCTGCGGGTGATCTTGTATCCGTCCGGGATGGCAATGGCGATGTCGGGGGCTGAAGCGGGATTCAGCCAGGTCTCCGTCAGGAATGCGACGTCTGGGGAGGTTGAGTCGAGAAGGTCCCAGAGTTCAATGGCGTGTTTGCGGGCGGAGCGGGTGTTGAGGAGGATGCATCTGAGGTAGTTGGGTTCTTTCCTGGGCGGTGGTTTGGCGGGGCGGGTGCTGGCGAAGCTGCAGTTCCGGCAGGTGAAGGGCCCTTGGGTGTGCTTCGGGGTGGCCTGGTAGCAGGCGTGATCTTTGCCGGGGTTGAGTGCGTGGAGGGTGCTGGCGTCGTATCGGCGTCTGTTGATGTGGCGGGCGCGGGGATGCCCGGACCAGGGGGTCTGGCGCTGGGCGCGGTCACGGCGCGGACGGGCGCAGACGGGCTTGCCTTAGGGGCGCTTCGACGCGCCAGCGGCGCGCCCGCTGCGCACGTCCGCTGCGCGGCCGCACAGCGGCCGCCATAAATGGGGAGGTGGGAGGGAGGAGCAGGGAATGGGGCAGCGAATGGGCAGTGAGGGGGCGGGGCCGCAGAGGCGCAGCGGCGGGAAACAGGCACAGAAGGGAAAACGAGCACAATCAGGGCATCAAGGGGGCACAGAAAGGAGAAAAAACGAACACAATCAGGGGCAGCAAGGGGCACAGAAAGGAAAAACGAGCACAATCAGGGGCAGCAAGGGGGCACAGAAAGGAAAAACGAGCACAATCAGGGGCAGCAAGGGGGCACAGAAAGGAAAAACGAGCACAATCAGGGGCAGCAAGGGGGCACAGAAAGGAAAAACGAGCACAATCAGGGGCAGCAAGGGGGCACAGAAAGGAAAAACGAGCACAATCAGGGGCAGCAAGGGGGCACAGAAAGGAAAAAACGAGCACAATCAGGGGCAGCAAGGGGGCACAGAAAGGAAAAACGAGCACAATCAGGGGCAGCAAGGGGGCACAGAAAGGAAAAACGAGCACAATCAGGGGCAGCAAGGGGGGCACAGAAAGGAAAAACGAGCACAATCAGGGGCAGCAAGGGGGCACAGAAAGGAAAAACGAGCACAATCAGGGGCAGCAAGGGGGGCACAGAAAGGAAAAACGAGCACAATCAGGGGCAGCAAGGGGGGCACAGAAGGAAAAACGAGCACAATCAGGGGCAGCAAGGGGGCACAGAAAGGAAAAAACGAGCACAACCAGGGGCAGCAAGGGGGGCACATAAAGGAAAAAAACGAGCACAATCAGGGGCAGCAAGGGGGCACAGAAAGGAAAAACGAGCACAATCAGGGGCAGCAAGGGGGCACAGAAAGGAAAAACGAGCACAATCAGGGGCAGCAAGGGGGGCACAGAAAGGAAAAAACGAGCACAATCAGGGGCAGCAAGGGGGCACAGAAAGGAAAAAACGAGCACAATCAGGGGCAGCAAGGGGGCACAGAAAGGAAAAACAAGCACAATCAGGGGCAGCAGCAGGGCACACAGACGGAGCTGTGTGGTGGGGGAGCGACCTACCAGTCAAGGTGCAGTGTAGGGGGTCGTGCTGGGGATGGTGTTTCAGGGTTTAGGGCAGTGCAGTGGTGTTCGGGCAGTGTAGGGGGTCGTGCAGGGGCTGGTGTTTCAGGGTTTAGGGCAGTGCAGTGGTGTTCGGGCAGTGTAGGGGGTCGTGCTGGGGGTGGTGTTTCAGGGTTTAGGGCAGTGGTGTTCGGGCAGTGTAGGGGTCTTGCTGGGGGTGATGTTTCAGGGTTTAGGGCAGTGCAGTGGTGTTCGGGCAGTGTAGGAGGTCTTGCTGGGGGTAGTGTTTCAGGGTTTAGGGCAGTGCAGTGGTGTTCGGGCAGTGTAGTGGTCATGCTGGGGGTGGTGTTTCAGGGTTTAGGGCAGTGCAGTGGTGTTCGGGCAGTGTAGGGGGTCGTGAAGGGGTGGTGTTTCAGGGTTTAGGGCAGTGCAGTGGTGTTCGGGCAGTGTAGGGGGTCGTGCTAGGGTATGTGTTTCAGGGTTTAGGGCAGTGCAGTGGTGTTCGGGCAGTGTAGGGGGTCATGCAGGGGCTGGTGTTTCAGGGTTTAGGGCAGTGCAGTGGTGTTCGGGCAGTGTAGGGGGTCGTGCTGGGCGTAGTGTTTTAGGGTTTAGGGTAGTGCAGTGGTGCTTGTGTAGTGTAGGGGGTCGTGCTGGGGGTAGTGTTTTAGGGTTTAGGGTAGTGCAGTGGTGTTTGTGTAGTGTAGGGGGTCATGTTTTAGGGTAGTGCAGTGGTGTTTGGGTAGTGTAGGGGTCGTGCTGGGGGTAGTGTTTTAGGATTTAGGTTAGTGCAGTGGTGTTTGGGTAGTGTAGGGGTCGTGCTGGGGGTAGTGTTTTAGGGTTTAAGGTAGTGCAGTGGTATTTGTGTAGTGTAGGGGGTCGTGCTGGGGGTAGTGTTTTAGGTTTTAGGGTAGTGCAGTGGTGCTTGTGTAGTGTAGGGGGTCGTGCTGGGGGTAGTGTTTTAGGGTTTAGGGTAGTGCAGTGGTGTTTGTGTAGTGTAGGGAGTCATGTTTTAGGGTAGTGCAGTGGTGTTTGGGTAGTGTAGGGGGTCGTGCTTGGGGTAGTGTTTTAGGATTTAGGTTAGTCCAGTGGTGTTGGGGTAGTGTTTTAGGGTTTAGGGTAGTGCAGTGGTTTTTGTGTAGTGTAGGGGGTCATGCTGGGGGTAGTGTTTTAGGGTTTAGGATAGTGCAGTGGTACTTGTGTAGTGTAGGGGGTCGTGCTGGGGTAGTGTTTTAGGGTTTAGGGTAGTGCAGTGGTGTTTTTGTAGTGTAGGGGGTCATGTTTTAAGATGCAACGCTCCAATACCTGACCAGTCTGCACTACATAAAACTGCAAAAAACTAAAAATAAAAAGTGTTTTGCACACTTTTGTCATTGGGCTATATGTGGGCTACATCTGGGTAATATTTGTGCTACATTTGGGCTCTTTTTCACTGGTGGCCATCTTGGAAGACTTCTTTGTTATGAAGTTTCCTAATTTCCTCATTTACTGCAGTCTCCTCAGTAGGAAATGCTTTCAGTTTTTACTTTGATTCCATCAAGAAGGCATTCAGATGTGTCACACATTTGCCATAAATTCAGAATGTTATTACTCTAGTTGTTCATTAGATCACTGTAGTAAAGCTACTGCTCACCAAGGAGTTAACTGGAAGTCTACTGCTGGTATTGAAAGTGATTGTTTCAGTCTGCATGTCAGAATTTTCTAATGAAATAGAAGAGGATTTGAGATCTCACTTAAAACATGCACTAAATTTTCTTTTTGCAGCACTAACCATAATTTCTATGGCAAAATGAACCCCCTCATTTTGTTCCTTTTTAAATTAAATGTTTTAAGTGTTACCAGTTTATTCCAATCAAGATGGCTTCAGGTGTGCCATACTTTTGTCATAAGTAAGGCTGTTAGCACTCTAGTTGTTCTTTAGAACACTCTGGGAAGCTGCAGTAGAACACAAAGGCATCAACTGACAGGCTGCTCCTGTTGAAATATAACAGGAAGATATTTGAGATCTCACTTAAAACATGTCCTAATTTTTCTTTCTACAGCACTAACCATAATTTCTATGGCAAAATGAACCCCCTCATTTTGTTCCTTTTTAAATTAAATGTTTTAAGTGTTACCAGTTTATTCCAATCAAGATGGCTTCAGGTGTGCCATACTTTTGTCATAAGTAAGACTGTTAGCGCTCTAGTTGTTCTTTAGAACACTCTGGGAAGCTGCAGTAGAACACAAAGGCATCAACTGACAGGCTGCTCCTGTTGAAATATAACAGGAAGATATTTGAGATCACACTTGAAATATGTCCTAATTTTTCTTTCTACAGCACTAACGATAATTTCTATGACAAAATGAACCCCATCATTTTGTTCCTTTTTAAATTAAATGTTTTAAGTGTTACCAGTTTATTCCAATCAAGATGGCTTCAGGTGTGCCATACTTTTGTCATAAGTAAGGCTGTTAGCACTCTAGGTGTTCTTTAGAACACTCTGGGAAGCTGCAGTAGAACACAAAGGCATCAACTGACAGGCTGCTCCTGTTGAAATATAACAGGAAGATATTTGAGATCACACTTGAAACATGTCCTAATTTTTCTTTCCAGAGCACTAACCATAATTTCTATGACAAGTTGAACCCCATCATTTTGTTTTTTTTTAAATTAAATGTTTTAAGTGTTACCAGTTTATTCCAATCAAGATGGCTTCAGGTGTGCCATACCTTTGTCATAAGTAAGGCTGTTAGCACTCTAGTTGTTCTTTAGAACACTCTGGGAAGCTGCAGTAGAACACAAAGGAATCAACTGACAGTCTCTGCCCTTGTTGGATGTACATGTTTTACTGAGAATGTCAGACTTCATTCTCACATGACTGAGAAAGATAATGTGAATTTACAGAAAATATGCTCTCATTTTAGCTTTTGGGGCACCTTCCAAAACTGTATGGGACAAGCATGTGAAAATAGTTTTCTCTCAAACATGATTCATGATATCCCAGCAGAAGGTTTTTCACAGGGTAAAATCACCTTAGAACACACCACAATTCCTGAAATTAGTATGGTACCATCAACAAATGAATTCTAATGTAACTAAAGTCTGTTATCACCCTTTATAGTTCTCCTTTTGGTAACCCTCAAAATCTTCGATTCACTACAATGCATTTCAATGGGGTACTATCATTTATATTGGTCCCAAGATGGCTGCCAGCAATTCCAGGATGAAGTGCTGACAGCCAATCAGATCTCACGATGACATGTGTGGTTAGGCTCCGCCCAGATATATATGTGTTTTTACTTTTGATTTTCTCAGCAACTACTGAACGGATTTACACCATTTAACAAAAAGGGTTCTTTTGAACCAAGAACTACCTCTTTGCCAAATTTGGTGTAATTCCGTTCAGCAGTTCGGGCTGTAGCCTTGCATAAAGTTTCCTATGGGAAATTGATTTTTTGACTCTTATTTTTTAATTTCTCCGCAACTACTGAACGGATTTACACCATTTAACAAAAGGGTTCTTTCTGAACCAAGAACTACCTCTTTGCCAAATTTGGTGTAATTCCGTTCAGCAGTTCGGGCTGTAGCTGTGTCTAAAGTTTCCTATGGGAAAATGAATGGGGAAAACACGTTTGGGACCCCCTTTTTCTCGGCCCCGCTTGACGAATCACCCTGAGACTTTCAGGGTAGGAGCGGACCGGAGCGGGCCATAAAGTTTGAAAATTTCATGAAGATTCGTCAACCGACGCAAGAGTTATTTCAAATAGAATGTCGCGGATTTCCTATGGAAAATAGGTCCTAACTATAACTATCTACTGGCGACCGCCAGTAGATAATATATATATATATATATATTTATCTATCTATATATATATATATATATAAATATTTATCTATATATATATATATATAGATATATATATATATATATATATATATATATATTGATATATCTATATATATACATATATATATATCTATATATCTATATATATACATATATATATATATATATATATATATATATATATATATATATATATATATATATACAGATATATATTACCTACTTGCGGTTGCCAGTTGGTAGTTATAGTTAGGACCTATTTTCCATAGCAAAAAGCGTTTTTTCTTTTGCCAATATCTATGGCACCGTTTGATGAATCTTCGCAAAACTTTCAGTACTAATGGGGCGCTCCGGTCATCTCCTGTCTTGAAAGTTTTGGGGTGATTCGTCAAGCAGGGGCCGAGAAAAAAGGAGGTCCCAAAACATATTTTCTCCATGTATATTTCCATAGGACATTTTGGAGAAAGCTACAGCCCGAGCTGCTGAACGGAATTACACCAAATTTGGCAAAAAGGTAGCTCTTGGTTCAGAAAGCATGCTTTTTTTAAATGGTGTAAATCCGTTCAGTAGCTCCTGAAATATTCATATTTAAAAATCTTTATATATCTGGTGACCGCGGTTGATCCTCGAACCCTCCCGAGCACGAGCTTGATTCTGATTGGCTACCAACACTCCAAACCAAAAAGTGTTGGCAGCCATCTTGTGACTCGGTTGAATCGAGTCACAAGAAAAAAGGTTTAAAAACAAGAAAAGGGGGCAGGGTAGAATCACCCTGACACCCTGGGCCTGTTCAGGGGGCCCAAAAAAGTATTTTTTAAAAACAATTCTGCAGGATTCGCGTAGGGTACGTGAATCCCGCCCCCAAAAAAATGAAGCGTGAGCTCCTGCACTTCGTTTGTTTTAAGCCCCCGGGTGGGCTAGGTTCCGGTGGCAATATATAATTATGTTGTGGGGGCCTGTGGGGGCGCCCGTAGCCCCGAGGGGGCACCCGTTGCCCTGAAATCCACCACCTCCACGGGGCTTTGTTAATTATGCGTGAAGGGCAACCAGCCCCCCCGCAGCCCCAGAGATCGCCACCTCCCCGGGGCTTTTTTATACATATGCGTGGGGGGGTCCTGCCCCCCCAAGCTGCTCTGGGGACCGCCACCTCCCCGGGGCTTTTATTTATTTTGGTTGTGGGGGCCTCACAGGCCACCCCAAGCCCTGGGGACCGCCACCTCCCTGGGGCTTCAAAAACTAAAAGAAAGTGTGGGGGGGGTTGCTGCCCCCCCACACTAACTTGGGGACCACCACCTCCCCGGGGAACACTCTGCAAATACTGGGGTCCATTGTGGACCCCGCGCCCCGGCGACCACCACCTCCCCGGGGCAATGTACAAGTTAGGAGGGGGGCCCCTCCAGGAGCCCTCCTTGGCCCTGGGGACTGCCACCCCCCAGGGCCGGCTCCAGCAATGTCCTGGAGTGCTCACCCCGGGGACATTGCAGTTTGAAATGGCAGGGCGGGAGCACTGCTCCCGCCCTGCCATTGCAAACTCCTGCTTCGCTTCATGGAAGTGAGAGCAGAAAAACTGCTCTTGCTTCCATGAAGTGAAGCGAATTGCTTTTGGACAAGGGGAGCTGCATGTCAGCAGCTCCCCTTGTCCAAAAGCAATGCGGGCTCCCGCAGCAGGCGGGGAGCCGGCAGGGACCGAAGGGGGCATTGGGGCTCCCCAGCGGTCCCCAACTTGAGGCCAGGCCCCGGGGGATGGGGTCCCCGGGGCCAAAAATGGCCTCGGGAGGGGGGGCGCTTGGCCCCCCTCCTTCAAAAGGAATTAAAAAATAAAAAATAAGTGGCCATGCCCCCGGGGATGGGGATGGGGCCGAAACAGGCCTTGGGAGGGGGGCCGAGCGGCCCCTTTCCTGTTTAAAAAAAAGAAAATTAAAAAATGGCTCAGGCCCTGTGGGATGGGTCCCCAGGGCCCAAAAAATATTAAGAGAAGGGGGGCCACACAGCCCCCCTTCTAAAAAAAAAAGAAAAGAGAAGCCGGCATCTCACCGGTGGGCCCCGTCCCCTCCCTGCACCAC
This sequence comes from Calotriton arnoldi, assembly GCA_963921515.1. Classification (NCBI taxonomy): domain Eukaryota; kingdom Metazoa; phylum Chordata; class Amphibia; order Caudata; family Salamandridae; genus Calotriton; species Calotriton arnoldi. Next base: position 2,012,468 of record CAWUFW010002496.1, read on the forward strand.
TCTTTAAACGCGCCTCCTGGCGCGTTCTGGGTTGGGAGATTAAGTCCCCTTGAATCGTAAGGATCCTTGGGGGCCAACTAGCCCACCAGGTACCTCCAGTAAGCCCCACACAGTAGGATTGCTGAGAGGTGGTCCGAGGCCATGCCCCTTTTTATACCACTCTGCAAACGTGCCTCTTGGTGCACTGCTGGTGGGGTGATGAGTAGGCCTGGGCGGTAAATTCAATTCCGCTCGCGGAATTTGCGGAATTTGGGTAATTTCGCGTTCCGCGAAGAACGCGGAATTGCCCAAAATTCTGCGATCCGCGGCTTTGCAGAGTTTTTTGCTTGTTCGCGCTTTCAATATGCGTGTTCGCGAGATATTTCTCCCCGAGCACGCAAACAGCGTTCGCGAACAGGAAAAAAGCATTGCGAACGGGCGGAACAAGCAATTCCGCGTGTTTACAGAACTTTTGCGTGCTCGCGGAGATTTTTTACTGTTTCGCGGAGCTTCGCGTAGCGCGACTTCACAAATTCCGCTTACCCCTAGTGATGAGGTCCGCTTGTGTCCTGAGGACCTCATGACTAAAGTGGACTTCATCCCCCGAGCAGCAATGCGCGAAGAGGCATGTTTGCAAAGTGGTGTAAAAAGGGGGCGTGGCCTCGGGCCACTCTCAGCAATCCAGTTGTGTGGGACTTACTAGAGATAACAGGAGGGCTAGTTGGCCCCCAGGGACCCTCAGGAGGCAAGGGGACTTCATCCCCCAACCAAGAGCATGCCATGAGGTGCGTTTCAAGAGTGGTGGAGAAAGGGGGGATGGCCTGTGTCCACCTCTCAGCAATCCCAATATCTGGGGCTTACTGGAGGTAACAGGTAGGCTTGTTGGCCCCTAAGCACCCCCGGCAGCTGAGGGGACTTCAATCCCCATCCAAGAGCGTGCCAGGGAGCGCGTTTGCAGACTGGTGGGCAAAGGGGGCGTGGCCTGCTATGAGAACTTACCAATGCTGCTGGGTGTGGCTTACTGGAGGTAATAGGAGGGGTGGTTGACCCCCAAGGATGTCCTTGGGGGTCAGCTACCCCTCCTGTTACCTCCAGTAAGTCCCACACAGTGGGATTGCTAAGAGGTCTTTGGAGGCCACGCTCCCCTTTCTCCACCACTCTGCAAACGCGCCTCCTGGCACACTACTGGTTGGGGGATGAAGTCCACGTTACTCCTGAGGGACTTTGGGGGCCATGAAGCCTTCCTGGTACCCACTGTAAGTCCTATGGAGCGGAATTCCGGAGCGCTGGTCGCAGGGGCGTAGGAGACACTAATTTTCTGGGAGGGACAAGGGCAACCTTTTGGACTTTCCAATGACCCTATACAAATCACCCATTGTCTGAGAGCTGCACGCTCCATTAAACTAATACAATCGCATAGTTTTGTAGTGAAACATTGATAAAGGCAGTCACAGTTTGCAAGTATGCTTTGTTATTTACATTCACAAAGTAATAAGACCAGATGTGAAAAAACATGTTTTTGAATCTTACATCTTCATGCACCAAGCAAACAAAGGTGGGATGAAAAAAAGGAAGAATAAACTGAATGCTCTTCGCGACATTCCTAAACTTCAAGATGCAATTGAACTAATATTGGAGTGTATTGGAGTGTATTGGAAATATCTAAAATACGAATATGAAATCCAACCTTACCAGTAAAGAAGAAGTATCATTGCCATTCCAAAGATGTAAAACATGGCACAGTTACTCTTTTCTATCCAGGAATTACAGCTTAAAAGAGTGTATTGAGGAATTCCCAATGTTAATCTTTGAGAGGAGTAGGCCTCACAGTAGTGAAAAATGAACATAGATGTTTTTCACTACAAGGACATGCAAAGCTTGAAAGTACATGTCCTACCTTTTAGTAACATAGCACCCTGCCCTATGGGCTACCTAGGGCCTACCTGAGTGGTGACATATGTGCAATAAAAGAGAAGTTTTAGGCTTGGCAAAGGGTTTTAATACAAAGTCGACATGGCAGTAAAACTGCACACACAGGCTCTGCAGTGGTAGGCCTGAGACATGTTTAAGGGCTACTTTTGTGAGTGGCACAATCGGTGCTGCAGGCCCACTAGTAGCATTTAATTTACAGGCCCTGGTATATGGTATACAACTCTACAAGGTACTTACGAGTAAATTAAATATGCCAGTTGTGTATACACCAATGTTAACATGTTTAGGGGAGAAGTGAATGCACTTTGGCACTGGTCAGCACTGGTAAAGTGCTCAGAGTCCTAAGGCCAACAAAAGGAATCAGCAAAAAGAGGAGATAAGCAGGCAAAACGTTTGGGGGAAGACCACCCTAAGGCTGGCAGGTCTAATAGTATGGTATAGGATTCTGTGTGTCTGAGTATTGAAGTCAGTGGGATCCCTTTTGGAAACCCCTGGTTTAGCAGGGCACAGGAAGGAGAGCGAGAATAGTTTCCCAAACACTGGAAATGTATTGCCTGCATTCCTGTGGCTGGAGGGTGGAGAAACCCTTAATGCATTGCAGAGTAAACAACACAACACAGAAACTTTTGTTGTCTAATCTATGAGAAGCATTATTGCAGATGAATGATATGAGTGTAGAGTGCACTCAAACCGCATTATCTTGCACAAAAATATATGAAGCCCTATGAGGTAAATTTGCAATAAGAATTAGCCTTGTGTGGGATGCTCACAAAAATGAGATTTACAGTGCTTGTGTGGAAGAGAGACGCTTGCCAATGTAAAAGAGCCTGCTGTGAGAGACACATGAGATGCTCACAAAAGAGAGGTAAAGTGAGATATGCAGAATGAGTTGTGTGGCAAAGCTCAGATATGAGATGTTAGTGATGAACACCAGAAACACAGTATTTGGGTGTGAAGCTTACAAATTAATACAGTGGGCGGAAGGTCACAAATGAGTAGTGCGCGGGATGAACTAAAGCACAAATACTTTGTTATATGGGCGGCTCACAAAAACTATAAAATGCACAAAACTAGCAAATATGCCTTGTGCTAGGATTATTCGGGCCAAAATTATTGCTCCTGGGAGGGTACAAAGGCTTCAGGGAAGGTCAAGGTCAACCTCAGTTAATTCTGCCTTCTCAGCCACTTCAATAGGGACCTCCATCTCTAGCAGCAGGGAGGATTCTTTAGAAAGGGTATACCACCTGCTCAAACGTGAAAGAGCCAAGCTCAGAATAAAATAGGAACAGTTGGCCCTAGATAAGGAAACCCTTGAAGTCCAGAGGGCTAGGAAGAATTTGGGATTAGAATTCCATGGTGGCAGCACTAGTGAAACTAGAGTTAGGGAACACTCCTTTGACATTGGGAACTTGAGCAGGATAGTCCCTCCTTACCAGGAGGGTGATTACATCCGTAAGTGGATTACTACTTTAGCGAGTGCCGGTAAAGTTCAGAAGGTTCCTCAGGGGCAGTGGGCAGCTATCATGTGGCTCTCCTTTGCTAACAAAGGTAGAGACAAACTCTTGACTGTAAAGTAAGAAGATGCAGATAATTACAAAGTCTTGAAGAGTGCCCTCATAGATGGGTTTGGTTTAACCACTGAGAAATTTAGGGTTAAGTTTAGGGACACAGAGAAGGCACACACTCAAGACTGGGTTGATAGTACTATTAAGGCTATGAAAGACTGGCTTCATGGAAGTAATGTGCATGATTTTGAGGGACTGTACAAATTACTTGTGAGGGTGCACATCCTTAATAACTGTCAAAATCAGAAACTGCACCAGTACCTGGTGGACTCGGATCTGACCTCTCCCCAAGAATTGGGAAAGAAGGCAGACAAGTGGGTCCGCACTAGGATGAAACAAAAGTCTTATGGTGGTGGTGACCAGAAGAAGCAAGGCTCTTCTATGGCCCAAGAGAAAGGTGGGGAAAAATCTCAAGAAAAGAAAGAGTCTTCTGAAGGTCCCCAATAATCTTCCTCTGAGGTAGGTCCCAATCCTCTTCCTCCTCTAACAAGACACCTTTGTGCGATTTGTGTAAGGAAAAAGGCCATAGAGCAAAGGATTCCAATTGCTCTAAGTCTGGCACCAATACTACTACTCCTCCTAAACCAACTAGTGTTCCTAACAATAGTACTGCTAGTAGTAGAGCTCCCCAAGAGTTTAGCTGGGTTAACCTTGGGTACTGAAGTGGGTTCTGGCATAGTCAGGACTTCCACTCAGGCTGTTTTAGTCTTTGATGATGGCACTGAGCTTGCCACCCTTATTGTAAATCCCACTAACTTGAGCAAATACAAGCAACAACCTCTCATCTATGGTCAGGAAGCTGTAGCTTACAGGGACAAAGGTGCCAGTGTTACTATGGTGACGGAGAATATTGTGTCTCCTGAGCAGATTCTACTTGGTCAGATTTACCAAGTGACCAATGCTAGCAATGTCAATACAGGTCATCCCATGGCAGTTGTCAATCTCAGCAGGGGAAGGGTAACTGGCCCAAAGAGAGTTGTGGTATCTTCAGACCTATCTGTGGACTGTCTACTGGGCAATGATTTGGAAACTTCAGCCTGGTATGAAGTGAAGTTCAGGACTTATGCAGAAATGATGGGCATTTCAGCCAGTATCTTTGCGGTCACTAGGGCTCAGGCCAAGAAGTTAGGCACTGAGGGAGCCCTGGATCCTGAAAAAATGGACCAGCCAGCTCCCAAGAGAAGGAGCAGGAAGGGTAAGATGTATCCTCCTCTCAGACTCCTAGCGAGAATCAGCCTCCTGAGGGAGATGATCTCAGTACCTGTGAATGAACTGTCCTAGAGAAGCTTGGGCCTGACAAGACAGAGCTACTGTGGGCAGGGGTCCTTCCAGGGAAGACTTGAGTCTGGAGCATGAGGCCTGCCCCTCTCTTGAACAACTCAGACAGCAAGCTGCTGCTGAGGAAGCAGGGAATGTCACAGGGTCTCACAGGACTTATGGGGAAGATGGGCTCCTGTTTTCTGAAAGCAGAGACCACAAGCCTGGTGCTACCAAGAGTTTGGTCATACCTCAGAAGTTCAGGGGTTTCCTATTGACCCTGGCACACAACATTCCCATTGCAGGACCTCCTAGGCAAAGCAATACTTGGGACAGGCTTGTCCCTCACTTTCACTGGCCCCACAAGTCTGAAGACACCAAGGAGTTTTGTTGCTTCTGTGTCACCTGCCAAGCCAGTGGTAAGTAAGGTGGCACTACAAAGGCCCCCTTAATCCCACTACCAGTGGTTGGGGTTCCCTTTGAGAGGGTAGGGATATACGTAGGTCCCTTAAACCCTCCAACAGCATCTGGACATAGTTATATCTTAGTGGTGGTGGACCATGCCACTAGATATCTAGCGGCTATTCCCCTTAGGACCACTACAGCTCCTGTAGTGGCCAAAGCCCTCCTGGGTATCTTTTCCAGAGTTGGGTTCCCTAAGGAGGTCTTGTCAGACAGAGGTACTAACTTCATGTCTAGCTACATCACTGCTATGTGGAAAGAGTGTGGTGTTAACTATAAGTTTACCACACACTACCATCCACAGGGCAATGGGCTTTAGACCTTCAAAGGTGTGATTATTGGACTCCAAGAAAAGCTGAGGCGAAATGGGATGTCTTACTTTGCCTACACTTTGCCTTCTCTTTGCCTACAGAGAGGTTCCTCAGAAGGGGGTGGGCTACAGCCCATTTTAATCTCTGTTTGGACATCTAGTTAGGGGTCCTTTATGTCTAGTCAAAGAAGGGTGGGAGCAACCTCTTAAGGCTTCTAAATAGGACATAGTAGACTATGTTCTGGGCCTGTGTTCTCGCATGGCTGAGCACAGGAAGAAGGCCAGCAAAAACCTTGAGGCCAGCCAGGAGCTTCAGAAAGCTTGGCATGAACAAAAGACTGTACTGACTGTTTACCAGCCAGGACAACAAGCATGGGTGTTGGAGCCTGTGGCCCCAGCAGCTCTCCAAGACAAGTGGAGTGGCCCCCACACTTTACTAGAAAATAAAGGTGAGGTCACCTACTTAGTTGACCTAGGTACTCTAAGAAATCCTCACAGGGTATTTCATGTGAATCACCTGAAACCATTTGTCGACAGGACTGACATGAGCTTGCTCATGGCCACTGATGAGGGACAGGAGGAAGAGAGTGATCCTCTCCCTGATCTCCTCTCTCAGGACTCTGTTGATGCATAAGTTGAAGGAGTTGTCATGGCAGACAGCCTCACTAATCAACAGCAAGCTGATTGCAGGCAGGTTCTCAGACAGTTTCCTGGTCTCGTTTCTCTGACACCCAGTCAAACCACCTGGTGTACCCATGAAGTGGACACAGGTGACAGTCTCCCTGTGAAGAGCAACATTTACAGACAGCCTGACCATGTCAGAGATTGCATCAGGACAGAGGTCCAAAAGATGCTGCAGTTGGGGGCCAAAGAGCTTTCAGATAACCCTTGGGCTAGTCCTGTAGTCCTTGTACTAAAACCTCACACCCAGGATGGTAAGAGAGAGATGAGATTTTGTGTTGACTATAGAGGCCTCGATGCAGTCACTAGGATTGATGCCCATCCAATTCCAAGGGCAGATGAACTGATTGATAGTTTGGCGCCTGCTAAATATCTCCATACATTTGACCTGGCTGCTGGTTATTGGCAAGTCAGACTCAATGAGGATGCCAAACCCAAAGCAGCATTTTCAACCCCCAGTGGGCATTATCAATTTATTGTGATGCCTTTTGGTTTAAAAATGCACCTGCCACATTTCAGAGGCTGGTGAATATAGTCTTAACAGGTCTGGAAGCCTATAGTGCAGCATATCTAGATGTTATAGCTGTCTTTAGCTCCACCTGGGAGGACCACCTGGTCCACCTGGGAAATGTACTTGAGGCTCTGCGGAAGGCAGGCCTCACTATCAAGGCCACGAAGTGCCAGATAGGGCAGAGCAAGGTTGTGTACTTGGGCCACCTTGTAGGTGGAAGCCAAGTTCAACCATTGGAGAGCAAAATTCATTCAGACCATCATGGACTGGATTGCTTCCACTACCCAGACTTAGGTCAGAGCTTTCTTTGGCCTGACTGGCCACCACAGAAGATTTGTTAAGGGTTATGGATCCATAGTGACAGCCCTTAATGATCTCACCTCCAAAACAATGCCTAAGAAGGTTCAGTGGACATTTAGCTGTCAGAGGCATTTGATGACCTGAAGCAAGCCATGTGTTCTGCTCCAATTCTGCAAAGTCCTGACTAATCCAAGCCATTCATTGTCCAGGCAGATGCTTCTGAGATAGGGATATGTGCAGTATTGTCACAACTTAATGCAGAGGGCCAGGATCACACAGTAGCTCTTATAAGCAGAAGGTTGGCCACCAAGGAGAAGCGTTGGTCAGCTCTTGAGAGGGAGGCCTTTGCTGTTGTCTGGACCTTGAAGAAGTTGATGCCATACCTGTTTGGCACTCATTTCATTGTTCAGACAGACCATAAGCCCCTCTTATGGTTAAAACAGATAAAGGGTGAAAACCCCAAACTTTTGAGGTGGTCCATTTCGTTACAGGGGATTGACTTTTCAAAGGAACATAGAGCTGGGAGTAACCATCCCAACGCAGATGGACTTTCCAGATATTTCCACTTCCAAAATCAAGACTAAACTGGGCAAGGTTAGTCTCATGTCCTTACCTTTGTGGGGAGGGGGGTTGTGTAGGAAAGTTGGATCTGCTTTCATTGTTAACCCCACTTTTTGCCTGGTGTCAGTATGTTTTGACTGAAGTCTGCTGGGATCCTGCTAATCAGGACCCCAGAAAATGTGCTCTCTCCCCTAGATTGGCTCCGATACTGGTGTACCCTTATTAGTCACTAGTATATGGTACTAATGTACCCAGGGCATAGGTACACCAGGGGTCTACCATGGGCTGCAGAATGTATTGTGCCACCCAGTGGAGTTCACTTAAACTCTGACAAGAGGCCTGCCATTGCAGCCTGTGTGAGATGGTGCTTGCACCTCTCACGACATATATGTTTCCTTATATCTGAGGTCACTGCACTTAAAACCAATAAGTCACCCATGTGACTTATTGTGTGAGCAGGACATCCCTATAAACCCTAGAGTCGATTCTCCAGGCGTTGTTAGTGTGGTCAGCCATTTTAAGGTATATAGTGGACATTAGTCATCATTACAAGATGTCTAACTATATAATGGCTGCACTGAGCCTGGTCATGTTTAGTATCACACATGTTGAAATCATACCCCAACACTGATTCTGGTGCTGGAAGTATGATCCCATGTACTGGGGGCTCCATAGGGGACCCCCCTGTACTCCCGGTAACAGCCTTTAAGGGTCTGCCAGCAATCTAGTGCTGCTGCCTACCAGAGACACGATTCTGCCAACCTGTTGCTGAGCAGATCTCAAGCAGGGGAAGGTAGAACAATAGGTTTCCTGTCACAGGGAGGTGTGACCACCTCCCAGGCAGGACTTAGTGTATTGGGCTGGGTTGGGGGCATTTTCTAGGTGCACCATACTGCTTTGAAGGGCAAATTTGGTGCCCTCCTTGCATAGTCCAGTTTGAGCCAGTTCAGGAACCCTTGGTTTCCGCTCTGGCACGAAACTGGACAAAGGACATGGGAGTATCCTCCCCTCTGTCCAGTCCCTCCTCTAGGAGGGACCCCGGAATCGTTCTAACCCTTACACTGTGGGTTGATCCTCAGATTCATCGTGGAACAACACTCACCTCTGAAACCAAGAGACTCTTTGACCGTCTGGACACTTGGACTTCACCGGACTTCGACTAGAACCAGGACTGCATCAAGGAAGACTACTGCTGCTCCTGGTCTCGCTGTTCTTCAAATCTTCTGCATCATCTGTGTCTGCGCTTCAACAAGGTTCTCCAGAAGGGCTGTGGGCATCAAGGACATCCGAAGTAACCTCCGTTGGAGTGAAGGAGTCACTCCCCTGCATCTGCAGGCACTGCAACAAAGCTCACCGGTCTGCTGCTCCTTTCGACCTATGGACTTTCTGAGGCCCAGCAACACATGTGGTGGTTCTGCAGCTCCCTCGAGGCCTGACCTGTTGTCTTTGCAATTTGGAGGACAGTATCCCTCGGCGAAGCCGCTGGGACCAAGTGTCGACTTGCTGTTGCCAAGGCTTGTTGGCTCAGCTCTCCAGAGATCTTCGGGCTACAAGAAGCTCCAACCTCTAGAACCTCATCTCTCAAAGATCAGTGTCCTCACTGCATCCTCTGCACTGTGGGTCTCCATCTTTTGTAAGCTGCCAGAGGTCCTCTTGTGACACTTGTGCCTTCAGCCAGTGGGTTCTCTCGAGGGTCTTCCTTTGTTCAGTGGGATCCCCTGCTTGCTCAGGGCCTACTCTGACTCTCCTGCACTTGGTGAGTCCCTTGGATATTGCTGTTCCCAATGTTTGCATCGTTTCGCTTTCCACTCCAGTTGCGGCTACCAAGGCTTGTTGGTGCTCCCACCAGACACTGACCACCTGAACACTGACACCCGATTTGGGATGTTTACCACAGAAAAAGCCACTCCTAGTGTGATGACCTAAATGTCTCTAAGTTTGTGATGTGCAAATTGGCATCTCACAAAACTTGGTTTGATAAGGGGCGGGCATACACCTGACGACAGGGATGCACTTCTAAAACTAAGTGGGGGCCCTTACAAAAATAAAGTGTACTAAAAAACCATTACAAATGACAAATCAAAATTTAATTTTATGTGGATAGCATCTGTATGGTCATTAAAAACAGCATTGCGGTGTATATGAGGAAATTATTGTCCTCCCACCGTCATGTATAAAGTCAACATGTTTCTGCCCTTCGGCCCATTGGGGTCCATGGCATTCATCAGGACTTGCAAAAAACTAAAGGCTCCTCCCTTACCAATTTTATGGAAAAAGGGAATCCACTTGGTGGGGTGAAAAAATGTCACCCTCAACCTTCAGGAGGTAAAAATAATTTTTCTCAAACCTGTAAAAGTGAAAAGAGGATAAAAAGAGACATTGTGTAATACAAATTTGTAATGAGGTCATAAAAATTCAGCTGCCCACTCCACATGCATTCTACAGTGAGTGGCTATGATGTGCTACAAACGTGTCAATCATCTGTGCACCATACTCAGAAGTTCACGGGACATATGTCCCGTATTTCTTACCCTTGTGGGGGGGATCTACTAGCCCCATAGGAGGCCGTGGACGGTAGACCCAAAGAGGTCACCAGCTGTCAAAAAGGGGAGAGGAATGACAGAAAAACGAACATTATATCATCAATTGTGATCATAGTTGCAGGCAAACAAAACAGCTTGGTTCTAAATGTAGTTGTTTAGAATGAATTAATTATTGGTTAGTTAGCGTAAAAGCACCTCGTGCCCCACGGATCGTAGGTTCAGGGCATCCAAACTCGCACACACACACACTCTTACTGTAACCGCTGCGTTTCCGCTCCTTGCACCTATGTCTGCACGGGTCGTCACCTCGTAGATGACTGTGAGGGAGGACTATCCAGTTTTTATAGCGTGTACGTGCTGTTAACATGGTGCAGGTGTGGTTAATGAGGGTAGGTGGTAACCAGTAGAAGAAGGACCACGGTGTTTCCGGTGTCGTTGCCCTCATTAAATAAAAATATGCCTGGCCTGCCTGGAGCAGCAACGCCATTGAATACCGCTGACGATCAAGAGCGCTTCCGTCTGAGCAGTGCGGCCGCTGTCAAATGGTGCGCATGCGTCTCAAAAGGAGGGTAAGCGGTATCCAGTAGAAGAAGGACCACGGTGTTTCCGGTGTCGTTGCCCTCATTAAATAAAAAATGCCTGGCCTGCCTGGTGCAGCAACGCCATTGGATACCGCTGACAAGCAAGAACGCTTCCGTCTGGGCAGTGTGGCCACTGTCAAATGGCGCGCATGCGTCTCAAAAGGAAATTGAAACGTTTGAGAGGCATGCCTATTCTAAAGCCCCAGTGTTAATACATTCACATATTTACGTGTATTAAAAGGAGTATCAATGTACCTAGTCTCATTTCTAGCACACACTGCCATTTGAGCTGCCATAAGTTTATTAGATCCGCTTTTAGCGATGTTAGTGACATCGCGTATTTACAAGAAAACATGTGTATATTATAAATTGTTAAAGCAAGTCAACCTCGAGGTTGTGAGTTTTCTCGGTCTAAATGTCTAGTAATCTGCAGGTGGGCGATGTTCCCCTATGCAGATACGTGTTGTCTAGTACACTAAAACCCCGTTACATACTATATGTCTGAAAAAATAGACCGGCCTAGGATATTTATAAAGGCTTAGTCGAAAGAACCCAATATCGATACCAGCTGCGTCCCCTTGTCTTAAGCTTGCTATCTGTACTGGTTTCTTACTGATAAAGCTGGTTAAGAGACCGGTTTCGGGATTTGGACCCCGGATTACTCCCTGGGATGTGTCCTGTGTTTGTCATGAGGCTACATTTATCCTGCCAACTGTAGCCATGGGATATCATCGTTTAATCCTGTCTGATTGGATTTCAATCGATACACCCATCTTTGTTCCCTGATGTGCAATGGTCTCGTGAGGTCCGTTGTAGATTTTTTCAAAACCTCTAATACTGTCCATCTCAGATCACTGTCTTTATGTTCAGAGTCCAGAAAATGTCTCGTAAGTTTGGTATTCGTCTTCTTGCACCGTATCGTACTGCGGTGTTCATTGATACGGATCTTAATCTTGCGGGTAGTCATCCCCACATAGAGGAGTTTGCAGGGGCATGTCAATAAGTAAATGATGTTCTCGGTATTGCAATTACTGAAACTATTCAGTTTCCACGGTCTACTTGTGCCAATGTCTACTTCTTTTGTTGCAGTGGTATAAGGGCATGCGACGCACCCACCACAGGGATAGTGTCCAGTGGGTCTATGTGTGTTCCAGAGAGTTGTTTGTTCTGCTATCCCAAGAATATTGTCTTTGGCGTGGACAAGTTCATCACACAAACTTTTGCTTCTTTTAAATGCGAAGAGTGGGAGATCCCACTTTTTACCTGCACTACCCAGGATGTGCCAGTTTTTTTTGATAATTTTCTTCACGGTGTTTGAAACTGGCGTGAATGTAGTAACGCACACCATCTGATCCTTTCTTTCTTTCTCTGTTGTTTCCAGAAGAGCTTCCTGTGGGTTGTTCCTTGCCCTCTTTTTCGCTCTCTTGATTAGTTTTTTAGGATAGTGTCTTTGGAGCAACTTCTCCTCTAATTCTTCAGACTGTTCCAGGAATGTTTCGGTTTTTGTGCAGTTTCGCCGTACCCTTTAAAATTGCCCTACTGGTAAGTTGTCGCTCAGGGCTTTAGGATGATGACTCTCATACAGTAGTAGACTGTTTTTGTCCGTAGGCTTGTTGTGTACCCTTGTTTGGATACCCTCTGGTGTCATTTCAATATCAAGGTCCAGAAACGTGGCCTGATGTCTATTGATCGAGTGAGTAAACCTTAGATGATGATCTTTGGTGTTAACCCAATCTACAAAGGCTCTTGCCGTGATTTCATTCCCATGCCAGATGATGAAGACGTCATCAATGAAGTGTTTCCACGTTTTCAGGTGTTCTGTGAACGGGTTGTTTTCGTTGAAGATGAAATCCTCCTCAAATTGGCGGACGTACAGGCACACCAAACTTGGGGCAAATGTACTGCCCATGGAAGTGCCGGTGACCTGATGGTAAAGCACTTCCTCGAATTCAAAAAACATTTCTGTAAGGGCAATTTCTGCACATTCCAGGACAAAGCTCTGTGGAGTGGAGAACTGCCATTCCATATTGAGCAGGATATCTTCCACTACAGCCAGCGTTCTCATTTGTGGGATACTGGTATAGAGCGCCTCTATGTCCGATTTGGGATACCTTGTGCATGGCTCCTTGTTTTCCTCAGCGACATGCGACATGGTCACCGTCTTCACTCTTGAACCTCCCAACATCGGTGGGCATTGTGCTTCCATGCCTCCTGGTCACTTCCGAGTGGCATAGACTCTGTCCCCATATAAATTGTAATCCTTCTAATATAGCACAGTGAACTATGAAGGAAAGGACATGAGACTCCTACACATTGTAACCCTCACTATCTTATGTAACACATCCTGTAAATTGATTTACACACGTGATTTATTGTCAATGTATAATGCGTATCTGTGATTTAAAGTGCTCTGACACCCTGGATTAAGTTGAGTAGCGCTATAAAAGAAATAAGACAAAATAGCAAAATAGTGGTATTTAAATTGTTATTTGTGTAAATATTAGGACAGACCAACACATCTGACACAATGTACTGCGCGCAAGATGTGTGCTTAGACTATGTCTGATGCTAATTGTTCTCATTTTCCAGGACGAGGTTCAACTGTTCAAAATAAACATTTCAACAAAACATTAGGCTTTGAGTGGCTGAATTGCAAAGTGTGAAACATCAAACAAGGTAGGGTCCTGGCTGAGGAGGTGCCGGATGCAGTCAGCAATCAACAAACTACCTCTCTTCCTTTGTCCTGGAAGTGCAGACTGCAGGCAGCGGTGGGGAAGCGGTGAGCCTAGGTGTGAAACAATTCCTGGAGCTTTGCAGCACAACAAATAAGAAGGTCGCAGGTCAAGTGCAGAGCCATTCACACGTCAAAGCACTAGTGCTTTGATGTGCCAATGGCCTTGCCACTGACAGAAGAAAGAGGGGAAATTCTCTTGTCTCCCCCACCCTTGTCCCCTGTGTCCCCCCACTACAAAATCTGGGGGGATATATACCCTCCGTCCCCCACACTTCCTATGCCCATGGCTGGTCGGAGGTCCAGCCCCCTTTCTCCACCACTCTGCAAACACGACTACCAGTTAAAGAAGCATTTGTAATGTGATAGGTCTCGCATTTGCAAGAGTTAGAGCTATTGGCGTTGTAAATGTAAAAGTTTTTTACTAATGTTTTTTGGAGTGGAGTAGATGTAGGTTGTGTGTAGTGGAATTGTGTGTAGGACCCTTGACCTTGCCAGGTAGGTCGCTCCCCCGCCACACAGCTCCGCCTGTGGTGTCCTGCCCGCTGCTGCTGCTGGTAAGCTCGCCCCTCTGCTTGTGGCCTCGGTGCCCGTTTTGCCTTCTGTTTCCCCTCGTTGCCCACATTTCTCTGTGTCCTTTTTGCCTTCTGTTCCCCTCGTTGCCCCATTTCTCTGTGTCCTTTTAGCCTTCTGTTCCCCTCGCTGCCCCCATTTCACTGTGTCCATTTTGCATTCTATTCCCCTCGCTGCCCCCATTTCACTGTGTCCATTTTGCATTCTGTTCCCCTCGCTGCCCCCATTTCACTGTGTCCATTTTGCTTTCTGTTCCCCTCGCTGCCACCATTTTCTGTGTCCTTCTTGCCTTCTGTTTCCCCTCGTTGCCCCCATTTCCCTGTGCCCATTTTGCCTTCTGTACCCCTCGCTGCCTCTCTCCACTCCCGCCGCTGCGTCCCCTGCGACCCCGCCCCCCTGACTGCCCAATCGCTGCCCCTGCCTCCCGCTCCCAGCTGCTCCTCCCTCCCACCTCCCCATATATGGCGGCCGCTGCACGGTGAGGAGAGCGACCCTTGACCTTGCCAGGTAGGTCGCTCCCCCACCACACAGCTCCGCCTGTGGTGTCCTGCCCGCTGCTGGTAAGCTCGCCCCTCTGCTTGTGGCCTCGGTGCCCGTTTTGCCTTCTGTTTCCCCTCGTTGCCCACATTTCTCTGTGTCCTTTTTGCCGTCTGTTCCCCTCGTTGCCCCCATTTCTCTGTGTCCTTTTTGCCTTCTGTTCCCCTCGCTGCCCCCATTTCCCTGTGCCCATTTTGCCTTCTGTTTCCCCTCGTTGCCCCCATTTCTCTGTGTCCATTTTGCCTTCTGTTCCCCTCGCTGCCCCCATTTCTCTGTGTCCATTTTGCCTTCTGTTCCCCTCGCTGCCCCCATTTCTCTGTGTCCATTTTGCATTCTGTTCCCCTCGCTGCCCCCATTTCACTGTGTCCATTTTGCATTCTGTTCCCCTCGCTGCCCCATTTCACTGTGTCCATTTTGCCTTCTGTTCCCCTCGCTGCCACCATTTTCTGTGTCCTTCTTGCCTTCTGTTTCCCCTCATTGCCCCCATTTCCCTGTGCCCATTTTGCCTTCTGTACCCCTCGTTGCCTCTCTCCACTCCCGCCGCTGCGTCCCCTGCGGCCCCGCCCCCCTGACTGCCCATTCGCTGCCCCTGCCTCCCGCTTCCCAGCTGCTCCTCCCTCCCACCTCCCCATATATGGCGGCCGAAGGCAAGCCCGTCTGCGCCCGTCTGTGCCTGGACCGCGCCCAGCGCCAGAACCCCTGGGCCGTGCACCCCCCGCTCCAGCCTCGAGGACCGACCCCGATACGATGCCACCACACTCCACGCTCTCAACCCCGGACGGACGCACAACTGCTTCAAGGCCACCCCGAAACGCACCCATGGTCCCTTCACCTGCCGGAACTGCAGCTACACCAGCCTCAGAGCCACCGAGGCGCCCGCCAAGAAGTACCTCAACCACCTCCGATGCATCCTACTGAACACCCGCTCCGCACGCAAACACGCCGTCGAGCTCTGGGACCTGCTCGACACATCATCACCAGACGTCGCCTTCCTGACAGAGACCTGGATGAACGACTCCTCCGCCCCCGACATCGCCATAGCCATCCCAGACGGCTATAAGATCACCCATAGAGACCGCATCAACGCAGTAGGAGGAGGAATTGCCATCGTCCACAAGAACACCATCAGGGTCTCGACCAGCACCGACGACACTCTCAGCACCGCCGAACACATGTACTTCCAGATCCACACGGACCCCAACACCAGCCTTAGAGTCACCCTTGTCTACAGACCCCCTGGGCCCCGACCCCAGTTCAGCGACTCCATCGCCGACTTCATCAGCACGCACGCCCTGACCTCTACCGACTACATCCTCCTCGGAGACCTGAACTTTCACCTGGAGAACAACAACGACAGCAACTCCACCACCCTGATCGACAACCTCGCCAACCTCGGTCTGAGCCAGCTCGTCACAACACCGACCCATTCTGCCGGCCACACGCTTGACCCCATCTTCTCCTCAAGCTCCCACGTCTCCTTCAGCCACACCACGGAACTCCTCTGGACCGACCACCGCTGCATCCATTTCACCTTCCAGAAACCCACCACACACCACCGCACCCAACAGATCCCACGCCGCTGCTGGAGCAAAGTCACCGAAGACCAACTATGGGCAAACCTCGCTCTCAGCCCTCCCTCCGACCCATCCAACACCGATGACGCTGCCTGCAACCTCAGACGATGGATGGACGACTGTGCCAACACCCTCGCCCCGCTGAAAAAACTCACCTACAGTGACACCACCAAAAGAGCCAGCTGGTTCACCTCGGAACTCCTAGCTTCCAAGCGTACCTGCCGGAAACTAGAGAAGAAATGGCACAGTGATAAGACACCGGACAGCCACGCAGCCCACAAAGACGCCATCCGTAACCACCACCACCTCATCAAGTCCGCCAAGAGAATCTCCTTCAAAGACCGCCTCGACAACAATGCACACAACAGCAAGGAGCTCTTCAACATCGTGAAGGAACTCTCCAACCCCAGCTCCAACACCAACGACATCCCGCCGTCGCAAGCCCGGTGCGATTCCCTCGCCACCTTCTTCCACCGCAAGATCGCCGACATCCACGACAGCTTCAACACCCAGACAGCCCCAACTAAGATTGATACACCAGACCCGCCGCACACCATCGACCACGACCCCCTGCCAGCCTGGGCCAGCGTGAACATCGATGACACCATCAAGACCATGAGCACAATACACTCCGGCTCCCCGTCAGACCCTTTCCCGCACCACATCTTCAACAAAGCCAGCAGCTCCATCGCACCCCACCTGTGCAACGTCATCAATCTCTCCTTCGAGACCGCGACCTTCCCAGAGAGCTGGAAACACGCAGAGATCAACGCCCTACTCAAAAACCCAAGGCGGACCCGAGAGACCTCAAGAACTTCCGGCCCATCTCCCTGCTTCCGTTCCCAGCCAAGGTCATCGAGAAGATCGTCAACAAACAGCTAACCCGATACCTCGAAGAAAACAGCATCCTGGACCCATCCCAATCGGGGTTCCGCAGCAACCACAGCACTGAGACTGCCCTCATCGCCGCCACCAATGACATCAGGATCCTGCTGGACAACGGTGAGACCGCAGCCCTCATCCTGCTGGACCTCTCCGCCGCCTTCGACACTGTCTGCCACCGCACTCTACGCGCACGCCTCCACGACGCAGGGATCCGAGACAAGGCCCTGGAATGGGCCACCTCCTTCCTCGCCGGCAGAACCCAGAGAGTCCGCCTCCCACCATTCCGATCCGAAGCCTCCGAGATCATCTGCGGCGTACCCCAGGGATCATCCCTCAGCCCAACACTGTTCAACATCTACATGGCCCCGCTCGCACGCATCGCCAGACAGCACGACCTCAACATAATCTCCTACGCCGATGACACTCAACTGATCCTCTCCCTCACCAAGGACCCCTCGCCGCCAAATCCAACCTCCATGAAGGAATGAAGGCCGTCGCCGATTGGATGAAGATCAGCCGACTAAAACTGAACACGGACAAGACAGAGGTCCTCATCCTCGGCTCCAACCCCTCAGCCTGGGACGACTCCTGGTGGCCAACGACACTAGGAGCAGCCCCGACACCCACCGACCACGCACGCAACCTGGGAGTCATCCTCGACTCAACGCTCTCCATGGCCAAGCAAGTCAACGCAGTCTCCTCCTCCTGCTTCAACACCCTCCGCATGCTTCGCAAGATCTACAGGTGGATCCCGACAGATACAAGAAGAACAGTCACCCAGGCCCTCGTCAGTAGCAGACTTGACTATGGGAATGCCCTCTACGCGGGAGCCCCGGCCAAGCTCATCAAGCGACTGCAACGCATACAAAACGCCTCCGCACGCCTGATCCTCGATGTACCACGCCACAGCCACATCACCCCCCACCTGAGGAACCTGCACTGGCTCCCCGTCGACAGGAGAATCTCCTTCAAACTCCTCATCCACGCACACAAGGCACTCCACAAGACTGGCCCAGCCTACCTCAACAGACGACTCCTCTTCTACGTCCCCAACCGCCAGCTCCGCTCCGCCGACCTCTCCCTCGCCACCGTCCCTCACATTCGAAGAACTACCACCGGCGGCAGATCCTTCTCCCACCTCGCCGCCAAGACCTGGAACACCCTTCCACTAAGCCTACGACAGACCCAAGACCTGCTGACCTTCAGGAGGGTACTCAAGACCTGGTTGTTCGACCAGTAGCAGCACCCCCCCTTTTTTCTCCCCAGCGCCTTGAGACCCTCGCGGGTAAGTAGTGCGCTCTACAAATTCTGTGATTGATTGATTGATTGATTGAATTATGTGGTATGTTGTGCAGTGAAATTATGTGGATACAAAGTATGTAGTATTTAGTGTATAGGAATTATGTAGAGCGGGATTATGTGTTATGGCGAGTAATTATGTGGTATGGTAGTTTGTGTTGTAGAGTGGTAACCTAAGGTTTAGTCTTTCTCATTTCCATAGAATCCAATCTATAAACTCAATGAGACAAAAAAAGAAGGAACCACTGAGGAGAACTTCTGGACATAGTCAGAGGTATGAGCAGGGCCACTGGAATTATGCGACTGTTTGGCTGCACCGACTTTCGCACAATTATATATTTTCTGCATTTGCCACATAATTAATCATCTGCTGCATAATCTGCAGATTTGAACAAAAAAACCTTGTTTCTATCTCAAACGGCTCAAACGTTACCAAAAATGCAGTGCATGTGTTAAAGCGTGGTGGAAGGCCCTTTGCAAACCTAGAATGGTCACCTGTTTCTTATTTTTCTGCACTCCTCTTGCCTCTTTCTGCACATCTCTTCCATTTTCTGCACCTCTCTTGCCTCTTTCTGTACCTCTGTTGCCTCTTTCTGCACCTCACTTGCTTCTTTCTGCACCCCTCTTGCCTCTTTTGGCACCCTTCTTCCCTCTTTCTGCACCTCTCTTACCTCTTTCTGCATCCCTGTTCCATCTTTCTGCACCTCTCCTGACTGTTTGTTCAGCTTTCTTGTCTCTTTCTTCACTTATCTTGCCTCTTTCTGCACCTCTGTTGCTTGTTTCTGCACTTCTCTTGCCTCTTTCTGCACCCCTCTTGCCTCTTTCTGCACCTCTGTTGCTTCTTTCTGCAATTCTCTTGCTTCTTTCTGCAACTCACTTGCTTGTTTCTGCACTCCTCTTGCCTCTTTCTGCACCCTTCTTCCCTCTTTGTGCAACTCTCTTGCCTCTTTCTGTACCTCTCTTCCCTCTTTCTGCACCCCTCTTCCTCTTTGTACACCTCTGTTCCTTCTTTCTGTACTTCTTTTGTTTCTTTCTGCACCTCTCGTTCTTCTTTCTGCACCCTTCTTCCCTCTTTCTGCACCTCTCTTGCCTCTTTCTGCACCCCTGTTCCCTCTTTTTTCACCTCGCCTGCCTGTTTCTGTACCTCTCTTGCCTCTTTGTGCACTTCTCTTGCCTCTTTCTGCACCCCTCTTGCCTCTTTCTGCACCTCTGTTACTTCTTTCTGCACCCCTCTCGCCTCTTTCCGCACCCATCTTCCCCCCTCTTTTTGCACCTCTCTTGCCTCTTTCTTCACCCCTGTTCCCTCTTTCTGCAGCTCTCCTGCCTGTTTCTGCACCTCTCTTTCTTCTTTCTGCACTTCTCTTGCCGCGTTCTGCACCTCTGTTGCTTCTTTCTGCACTTCTCTTGCCTCTTTCTGAACCCCTCTTGTCTCTTTCTGCACCTCTCTTGCTTCATTCTGCACTCCTCTTGCCTCTTTCTGCACCCTTCTTCCCTCTTTCTGTACCTCTCTTGCCTCTTTATGCACATCTCTTCCCTCTTTCTGTGCCCCCCTGCCTCTTTTTTCACCTCTGTTCCTTCTTTCTGCACTTCTTTAGTTTCTTTCTGTACCTCACTTGCTTCTTTCTGCACCCCTCTTCCTGCACCCCTCTTGCCTCTTTCTGCTGCTCTGTTGCTTCTTTCTGCACTTCTCTTGCTTCTTTCGGCACCTCCCTGGCTTCTTTCTGCACCCCTCGTGCATCTTTCAGTACCCCTCTTCACTCTTCCTGCACCCCTCCTGCCTCTTTCTGCACCTCTGTTCTTTCTTTCAGCACTTCTTTTGTTTCTTTCTGCACCTCTCCTGCTTCTTTCTGCACCCGTCTTGCCTCTTTCTCCACCCTCTTTCGCCTTTCTGCATGTCTGTTGCTTCTTTCTGCACTTCTCTTGCCTCTTTCTCCACCCCTCTTCCCTCTTTCTACACCTCTATTGCTTCGTACTGCACTTCTCTTGCTTCTTTCAGCACCTCTCTTGCTTCCTTCTGCACCCCATGCCTCTTTTTGCACCCATTTTCCCTTTCTGCACCCCTCTTGCCTCTCACTGCACCACTGTTCCTTCTTTCTGCACTTCTTTTGTTTCTTTCTACACCTCTCTTGCTTCTTTCTGTACCCCTCTTGCCTCTTTCTCCACCCCTCTTCCCTCTCTCTGCATCTCTGTTGCTTCTTTCTGCACCTCTCTTGCTTCTTTCTGCACCCCTCGTGCCTCTTTCACACCCCTCTTCCCTCTTTCTGCACCCTTGTTGCCTCTTTATGCAGCTCTGTTCATTCTTTCTGTACTTCTTTTGTTTCTTTCTGCACCTCTCTTGCTTCTTTCTGCACCCCTTTTGCCTCTTTCTGCACCCCTCTCCCCTCTTTCTGCACCTCTCTTGCGTCTTTCTGCACCTCTGTTGCTTCTTTCTGCACCTCTCTTGCTTCTTCCTGCACCCCTCGTGCCTCTTTCACACCCCTTTTCCCTCTTTCTGCACCCTTGTTGCCTCTTTATGCAGCTCTGTTAATTCTTTCTGTACTTCTTTTGTTTCTTTCTGCACCTCTCTTGCTTCTTTCTGCACCCCTTTTGCCTCTTTCTGCACCTCTCTTGCATCTTTCTGCACCTCTGTTCCTTCTTTCTGCACTTCTTTTGTTTCTTTCTCCAGCTCTCTTGCTTCGTTCTGCACCCCCTTGTCTCTTTCTCTACCCCTCTTCCCCCTTTCTGCACCCCTAATGCCTCTTTCCGCACCTCTGTTCCTTCTTTCTGCACTTCTTTTGTTTCTTTCTGCACATCTCTTGCTTCTTTCTGCACCCCTCGTTCCCCTTTCTGCACCCCTATTCCCTCTTTTTGTACCCCTCTTGCTTCTTTCTGCACCTCTGATGCTTCTTTCTGCACTCTTCTTGCTTCTTTCTGCACCTCTCTTGCTTCTTTCTGCACCCCTCTTGCCTCTTTCTCCACCCCTCTTCCCCTTTTTGCATCTTTGCTGCTTCTTTCTGCACTTCTCTTGCCTCTTTCTGCACCTCTGGTTCTTCTTTCTGCACTTCTTTTGCTTCTTTCTATACCTCTCTTGCTTCTTTCTGCACTCCTCGTGCCTCTTTCTGCACCCCTCTTTCCACTTTCTGTACCCCTCTTGCCTCTTTCTGCACCTCTGTTGCTTCTTTCTGTACCTCTTTTGTTTCTTCCTGCACCTCTCTTGCCTCTTTTTCCACCCCTTCCCCCTTTCTGCATCTCTGTTGCTTCTTTCTGGACTTATCTTGCCTCTTTCTGCACCCATCTTCCCTCTTTCTGCATGCCTCTTGCCTCTTTCTGCACCTCTGTTCCATCTTTCTGCACTTCTTTTGTTTCTTTCTGCACCTCTCTTGCCTTTTTCTGCACCCCTCTTGCCTCTTTGTCTAACCTTGCTCCCCCTTTTTGCATCTCTGTTCCTTCTTCTTGCATTTCTCTTGCCTCTTTCCTCACTCCTCATCCCTCTTTCTCCACCCCTCTTCCCCCTTTCTGCATCTCTGTTGCTTCTTTCTGGACTTCTCTTGCCTCTTTCTGCAACTCTGTTCCTTCTTTCTGCACTTCTTTTGTTTCTTTCTGAACCTCTCTTGCTTCTTTCTGCACCCCTCTTGCCTCTTTCTCTGCCCCTCTTCCCCTTTTCTGCACCTCTGTTGCTTCTTTCTGCACTTCTCTTGCTTCTTTCTGCACCTCTGTTGCTTCTTTATGCACCCCTTTTGCCTCTTTCTGCACCCCTCTTCCCTATTTCTGCACCCCTCTTGCCTCTTTCTGCACCTTTCTTCCCTCTTTCTGCACAACTCTTGCCTCTTTCTGTACCCCTGTTCCTTCTTTCTGCACCTCTCCTGCCTGTTTCTGCACTTATCTTTACTCTTTCTGCACCTCTGTTGCTTCTTTCTGCACTTCTTTTGCCTCTTTCTGCACCTCCGTTGCTTCTTTCTGCACTTCTCTTGCTTCTTTCTTCATCTCTCTTGCTTCTTTCTGCACCCTGCTTATTTCTCTCTGCACCCTTCTTCCCTCTTTGTGCATCTCTCTTACCTCTTTCTGTACCTCTCTTCCCTCTTTCTGCACCCCTGCCTCTTTCTGCACTTCTTTTATTTCCTTCTGTGCCTCTCTTCCTTCTTTCTGCACCCCTCATGCCTCTTTCTGCACCCCTCTTCCCTCTTTCTGCACCCCTCTTGCCTCTTTCTGTAGATCTGCTGCTTCTTTCTGCACTTCTCTTGCTTCTTTCTGCACCTCTTTGACTTCTTTCTGCACCCCTCGTGCCTCTTTCTGTATCCCTCTTCCCTCTT
Source organism: Calotriton arnoldi (assembly GCA_963921515.1). NCBI lineage: Eukaryota > Metazoa > Chordata > Amphibia > Caudata > Salamandridae > Calotriton > Calotriton arnoldi. Next base: position 2,035,038 of record CAWUFW010002496.1, read on the forward strand.
TCTGCACCCCTCCTGCCTCTTTCTGCACCTCTGTTCCTTCTTTCTGCACTTCTTTTGTTTCTTTATGCATCTCTCTTGCTTCCTTCTTCACCCCTCTTCCCTCTTTCTCCACCCCTCTTCCCCCTTTCTGCATCTCTGTTGCTTCTTTCTGCACTTCTCTTGCCTCTTTCTCCATCCTGCTTCCCTCTTTCTGCACCTCTGTTGCTTCTTTCTGCACTTTTCTTTCTTCTTTGTTGCTTCTTTCTGCACTTTCCTTTCTTCTTTGGCACCTCTCTTGCTTCTTTCTGCACCCCTCTTCCCTCTTTCTGCACCTCTTTTGCCTGTTTCTGCAACTCTCTTGCTTCTTTCTGTACTTCCCTTGCCTCTTTCTGCACCTCTGTTGCTTCTTTGTGCACTTCTCTTGCCTCTTTCTGCACCCCTCTTGCCTCTTTCTGCACCTCTGTTGCTTGTTTCTGCACTTCTCTTGCTTCTTTCTGCACCTCTCTTGCTTCTTTCTGCACCCCTCTTGTCTCTTTCTGCACCTGTGTTCCCTCATTGTGCACCTCTCTTACCTCTTTCTGTACCTCTCTTGCCTCTTTCTGTACTTCTCTTGCCTCTTTCTGCACCTCTGTTGCTTCTTTCTGCACTTCTCTTGCCTCTTTCTGTACCCCTCTTGCCTCTTTCTTAACCTCTGTTGCTTGTTTCTGCACGTCTCTTGTTGCTTCTTTCTGCACCCCTCTTGTCTCTTTCTGCACCCATCTTCCCTCATTGTGCACCTCTCTTACCTCTTTCTGCACCTCTCTTGCTTCTTTCTGTACCCTTCTTGCCTCTTTATGCACCTATTTTGCTTCTTTCTGCACTTCTCTTGCCTCTTTCTGCACCCCTCTTGCATCCTTCTGCACTTCTGTTGTTTCTTTCTGCACTGTTCTTGCTTCTTTCTGCACCTCTCTTGCAAATTTCTGCACCCCTCTTGCCTCCTTCTACACCTCTGTTGGTTCTTTCTGCACTGCTCTTGCTTCTTTCTGCACCTCTTTTGCCTGTTTCTGCAACTCTCTTGCCTCTTTCTGCACCCCTCATGCCTCTTTATGCACCCCTCTTCCCTCTTTCTGCACCCCTCCTGCCTCTTTCTGCACCTCTGTTCCTTCTTTCTGCACTTCTTTTGTTTCTTTATGCACCTCTCTTGCTTCCTTCTTCACCCCTCTTGCCTCTTTCTCCACCCCTCTTCCCCTTTTCTGCATCTCTGTTGCTTCTTTCTGCACTCCTATTGCCTCTTTCTCCACCCCTCTTCCCTCTTTCTGCACCTCTGTTGCTTCTTTCTGCACTTCTTTTTCTTCTTTCGGCACCTCTCTTGCTTCTTTCTGCACCTCTCTTCCCTCTTTCTGCACTTCTTTTGCCTGTTTCTGCAACACTGTTGCTTCTTTCTGTACTTCCCTTGCCTCTTTCTGCACCTCTGTTGCTTCTTTCTGCAGTTCTCTTGCCTCTTTCTGTACCCCTCTTGCCTCTTTCTTAACCTCTGTTGCTTGTTTCTGCACTTCTCTTGCTTCTTTCTGCACCTCTCTTGCTTCTTTCTGCAGCCCTCTTGCCTCTGTCTGCACCCGTCTTCCCTCATTGTGCACCTCTCTTACCTCTCTCTGCACCTCTCTTGCCTCTTTCTGTACCCATCTTGCCTCTTTCTGCACCTATTTTGCTTCTTTCTGCACTTCTCTTGCCTCTTTCTGCACCCCTCTTGCCTCCTTCTGCACCTCTGTTGGTTCTTTTTGCACTGCTCTTGCTTCTTTCTGCACCTCTTTTGCCTGTTTCTGCAACTCTCGTGCCTCTTTCTGAACTTCTCTTGCCCCTTCTGCACCTCTGTTACTTCTTTCTGCCCTTCTCTTGCTTCTTTCTGCACCCTTCTTCCCTCTTTCTGCACCTCTCTTTCTTCTTTCTGCACCCCTGTTCCCTTTTTCTGCACCTCACTTGCCTGTTTCTGCAACTCTCTTGCCTCTTTCTGCAGTTCTCTTGCCTCTTTCTGTACCCCTCTTGCCTCTTTCTTAACATCTGTTGCTTGTTTCTGCACTTCTTTTTATTATTCACTGCATCCAGGTTATCAGTAACAATTGACATGCATGTATATTTACATCATCTATAGTCGTTTCATATACTGAGTTACTGACATGACATCACTTTTTTCCTTGATCTCACTACCCGTGAGCTGAGTTAGTTTTGTTTCGAAACAGCAGTACTTTTTTTAAATTAGGGTCTGAATTATGAAAAAGAAAAACAATATAACAATAACGATAACCAAAATAGGGAATCTGGATTCCCCCTTATCTAACCCCCTCCCCTACCCCTTGGCAGCAACAGGCAGGTGTTACTGTATTTCTAATACAGGAAATCTGGCAGTGCACCCATGACTTGTTGTGATTCATGTGTTTATGGTGTGAGAGGGCGTGTGCAGTGTTTTTGCATGAGATGGTGATGAAGCGGGCCCGGCGAATGGTGAACTATGTATACTCTCGTTCTCGCTCTGAGTTGTTACTGCAGACACTGCAGTCAACATTTGTCCCCAATCCTAGAGATCGTTCTCTGCATTTTTATCTGAATGTACTGCTCTAAGGTGGCATTCCTCAGCCACCCCCCACTCCCTCAGATCATCCCTCCATTTTTCCCACTTGGGTGGGGCTGGATGTATCCAATGGATCGCTATCTGTCTTTTTGCTAGGACTAGTCCTAGCAGCGCAAACTTATAACGCATCCGAGCCCCTTTCCTGGGTGTCAGAAGTAGGCCCAGAATGCAATGTTTTATGGAGGTGTCGATTCGCACCGCCGTTGCTGTGCAAAGGGACAGCACCACCTGGTTCCAGAACTGCTGTAGGCGTGGACAACTCCATGTCATGTGTAAGAATGTGGCGGGGTCCACGCCACAGTGTGGACACACAGAAGACAACCCTGGAGTGAACCGTGCACGTAGATGTGGAGTCAGGTACGTGCGGTATAAATAATAAAACTGGATGAGTTTGAACCGCGCATTACTTGTAACCTCTGCTACCTGTGCCAAAGCTCTCCTCCACTTGCCGTCTGTTAGTGGGACGGGCAGGTCGTCGTCCCATCTCACCCTAATGTCGAGGTTAGACCCCCCGTCCTCCTTTAATGCTTTGTATATGCGCGAAATGACCCCTCGACTAGAACCTGGATCTAGCAATGTTATCAATGTGCAGGACTCTTTTGGCTCATCGGGGAATGTGGTCCACATCTCCCGCACAGTACGTGATAATTTGGCGTACTGTAATAAATGCCCCGGTGGCACCTGAAACCAGTCCTGAGCCTCCTGAAAGGTCATGAATGTACCAATCTGGTAGAGATCTCCCGCGGTCTCGCAACCCCCCTCATACCATCTCGAAATATCCATGGCCTCTTGGATATTTTGGAAACCCTTCAACCAATGCAGACGCAGTGCACTAACATACGGGGCCTTTCAGATAACCAGAATCACTGCTTGCTCCCAGACTTCTGTAACCCGCCGAATTATGTGCGGGCAATCTTTAGAGACCCTAGAGCCCATCATTAGGAACCGCTGTAGTTGTGTCCCATCATTCCATCGTCCTAGTAGGTCCGACTCGACCGTGCGTTCCCCCATGCACCATTGTGCGGCGTATTGCAAAAGACCAGCCATATAATATAGCCTTAGGTCTGGCAATCCTAGGCAACCCCCATCCATGTCCAATGTGAGTGTTTCCAGCTTGGCTTTGCTCCGATTTCCAGCCCATACCAGGGAGGTCAGGAGACCATTCAATATGTCGAACGTAGACTTAGGGATTTTGCAGAAGGAGTTCTGGAGCAAAAGCAAAAGCAAAACCACCATTTTTGATACCGCCACTCTCCCCATAATTGACAGTAGCAACCTGTTCCAGAACGTTATTGATGCCCGCAGTCCAGTAAGGACCCTCCCCATGTTTATTTCAAACTGGGACTCCGGCTGATGAGCAATCTGCATTCCGATGTAACGGAATCAATCGTACTTCCAGTCCATGCCAACTACGGGAAGATTGTGAGGTGTCCCCCGCGCCAAGGCAGCGAGCGGGAACAGTATTGTTTTCTGGCAGTTGATTCAGAGGCCAGAGGAAGCCCCAAATGAATCCAGTATTTCCCGAACCGCTGGGATCGCCCCTTCCAGCTCGCACACATAGAGAAGAGCATTGTCTGCATACATGGAAACCACATGTGTACGACCATCTACCTCTATACCCCATGGTTCCATATCGCTACGCAATCATACCACCAGAGGCTCCATGGCCGGAGCAAAAAGCAGTGGGGACAATGGGCACCCCTGCCGCATGCCCCTCCCAGTCTCTATGATGTCCGGCACCTGCCTTCCATTCTGCACTCTGCCCATCGGTTTGCGGTATAACAGTAAGACCCAGGCTATGTACTCGCTTCCAAACCCCATTCTCCGCAGTACTTACCAGAGGTAGTCCCACCGGAAAGTGTCAAAGGCTTTTTCAATATCCAGGGCGACTACTGCCGCAATGAGGTCTGTGTCTGCTACCGATTGCAGGACGTGTGATAATCTACGTAAATTCACAAGTGTTCCTCTCCCTGGCATGAAACTGCATTGGTCCTCATGTACCAATAAGTTCACTACTCTCCATAGTCTTAGAGCCAGAACTTTGGCTAGTAGTTTAGCATCCACTCCCAGCATCGACAGGGGCCTATATGCAGCTGGTTCCTCGGGGTTCCTGTCAGGCTTGGGGAGCATGACAATCTGCGCCTCTCGCATGGACTGGGGGAGAATTCCAGCCTGTTTAGCCTTTTGCAAGGTATCTAACAGATGCAGAAGGAGTATATCGGCGTACGCCTGATAGAGTTCAATGGGCATACCGTCTGGGCCAGGCACCTTGCACCGGGCCATCCCCCGTAGGGCTTCCTGTAGGTCCTCCAGCTGGAGCGCTGCCTCCAGTTCCTCCCACTGTTCGTCCGAAAGCTGCGGGAGTGGAACCCCTCAAAGGAAGTCACCCCCATCTGACCTCTCGTTGCCTGTGGTCCCGCGGTAGATATCAGCCAAGTGCGCAAATAGAACTGCATTGACACCGACCTGCGTGTTAGCTGTCCCTCCCTCGGGGCGATGCAGTGTAAGAATCATCGGGGTGGGCGCTCAAATTTTAACAACCACGCGAGCAATCTCCCTGATCTGTCACCTTCTTTATGCAGTACTTGCCGATATTCCCTGCGGGTCAAGCAATCCAGTCTATCCCAGGTCTCTCCCACTACATGTTGCGCCTGTAAGAGGGCATCTGAAGGCTGATCCATCGCGCAGCCCTCGCGTTGTAGCCTAGCCAACGTGTCCCCCCCCTCAGTTCCATCTCTAGTCGTCTCCTGGTGCCCCCCACTCTGGACAAGCAGTCCCCTCTGGTGACCACTTTGAATGTATCCCATTCATTACTTCTAGTTTTAGTAGTGGACCAATTCTCATCAAAGTGATCTATTATGGTTTTCCTAAGTTCTTCTCTGAATACTTGGTCTCGTAGCGTGGATGATTACAATCGCCATATCGGGACTCTCGGCCTAATCCTCTCAGGTCCCCATTCTAACAGCACAGGGGCATGATCCGATCGGAAGCGACCCAGTACCGCAGTCTCGCCCACATTGCCACACAACTATCGGGAGAGCAAAAACCGGTCAAGCCTACTGTAGACCGCGCGGGCCGGCGTATAGCACGTATACTGCCGCTCTTTAGGGTGTGGTTCATGCCAGATGTCTACACACTGAAGCCTATCCATCACCCCTCTCAGGGCTGCCGACATATTCGGCTTGGTGTGGTGTTTGGAGAGGTGCCTGTCTAATGTACCATCTAGCACGCAATTGAAGTCACCCGCCCATACCACTGGTATCCCAATGTATGGCAGTAACCGATTCTCCAACTCATCAAAGAAGTCAGCGTCATCTATATTTGGGACATAAACGTTCACCAGACACACCTCCATCCCATCCACATCGCCATGCACTATTACGTATCTACCCACTACATCAGCTTCATAGCTGCGGAGCTTAAACGGGACCTGTGGAGCTATCCATATAGCTACCCCCCTGGCATAGGAAGAGAAGGTGGATGCGAACAATTGTCCCCTCCATTTTCTGTGGAGTTTCTGTATTTCAGTGTCTAGTAAGTGAGTCTCCTGCAACATAGCCACATGTGTGCCCTGCCGCCGCAAGTATGTCTGTACTCTATAATGCTTCACAAACGAGTTTAGCCCTCTCACATTCCATGTTATAATTTTATAGTGCCCCATGACCAACAGTAAACACCAGCCCCAGTATTTATGTTATTGACCTGCCTTCCGCCAACTTCGCTGCCAAATAACCCCATACTCTGAACATTGGAAACACCCAACCCCAGGGTAGACACTGTATTAAACCAACTTGCATCCCCATATGATCCCCAAACATCAAACCCCCGCCCCAATTGTACACCTCATTAACAATAGTTCAATTTCCATCTGTACAATAGAAAACGACAACAAAATCAAAAACACACACGCACTCTCAGACATCATGCCACTCGTACCACCATAGCCACTACCCTTTGACACTTCTGATTGTCTCCACTATCGGGACAGAGGGTTGTGCCCCGCCCGGACCACCGGGGCATCCGTCAGCCGAGCCCACCCTAGCCCAATCGGCACTCACTCCCATGCATACCTCAGTCATCCATAATCAATCCCCGCAACATTGCGCCCCAGTCAAGCAATGCCTCCTCCCAGAGAGAAAGGAGATAGAACGAAAGTTGAGAGATAAGAATAATAGTAGGGATACAGGAATAGAGAGAGAGCGGGTATAGAGAAGAAGAGAAGATACAGGGGGGGTAAGAGACGATGCCCACCCACACCATTGCATTGGCCATCCGGATTCCCCACATTGCTATGGGAGGAGGAGAAAGCGGAGGGGGAAAAAGAAAGAAAGTGACCCCTTCATATTTCAATTCCACGCACCCCCAAGAGGGTCAAGGCATGAGTTGTGTCCCCAACAATACCCATATTGGGGTTACTCTGTTTGGCACTATGTCCTCTTGTTATGCACTCATGCAGGATCTGTTTGCTGCGGAGTATCCTCGATGACCTTGCCCATGCTTGTGTCCGAACCTGTGGGCATCACCACCTCAACCAGAGCTCTGGCAGCATCCAGTTCAGCCCGCTGAGATTCCAGGTCTATCCTGGGGGATCTCCTACCCTCGCCTCCCGAGTCAGTCCCCTCCAGTTCCAACGCCCCATCTCGCTGCACCACCACCCTCTGTGCCGATCTAGAGTTTTTACTGGGTTTACCAGCGCACCTCTGCCACTTCCACTCTGAGGGTTCACCGAGGATCTTGCCACCACTTGTCCCCTTCGCAGAATTCTTCCTTCACCAACCAGTCCCACGCTTCCTCTGGTGGTGTAAAAAAGTGTGCACAATCTGCATGGAGGACTTTCAACTTTGCTGGGTACAGAAGCATGTACTGAAGGTTCATCGTACGCAACTTTTGCTTGACTCAGAGGAAGGACGCCCTCTGCTGTTGAACCATACGGGTGTAATCTGGAAAAATGCGAATTCTCTGGTTCTCGAACGTCGGATCCCCGTCTCGTCTAGCCGCCCTAAGGATGCTGTCTCTATCTCTATAATTGAGGATCCTGGCGATGAGTATCCTGGGTGGCGCACCCGACGGTGGCGGCGCAGCGAGCGCCCGGTGTGCACGCTCTATTATAAAGACTGAGGAGAGCTCGCCATAGATAGCGTCTCCTTGATCCATTTTTCTAGGAAGAGTTCCAGCTCCCTCCCTTCGGCCCTCTCTGGAAAACCAACAAAACACCGGTTACATCTGCAGGATCGTCCCTCCGCATCCTCCGCTCCGTGCTCCAAGGACATCGTTTTTGTGAGAGCTTGGTAAGCATCACCTTCAGGGCCGAGACCTCCTCTCGCAGCTCACCAACTGTCTGTTCCATGGCCAGCGACTGATCTGGGACCGTGCGAAAGGTCCGCCCGCAGCAGTCCCACGTCCATGGAGACTGCGTCTATTTTTGACTGCACCATTGCGCTGGAGGACTCAATAGCAGCCAATATTTGAGGTCCCGTGGGCTCAGGCTGTGCCGCACCTCCCCCAGTCGGCATCACGAGCAGTGTGGCAGTTTTTGAGAGTGCACCCTGAGCTGTAAATTGGTCCATCTTTATTTGTCGGGCAGCCCTCGGTAGGCGATCCTTGCCCATTGCTTTGTAGGCTGCTCGGTGCACCCACCAGTGCCCAGCACCAGCGCCCTTCCACTCGCACGCGGGGAGCAGGCCAACTCACCTCCATTCAACACTGTAGGCATGGTCCGACCTCCGAACCTCATTTGCATCCGGCCCGGGTGGCGCTGTGGGTCCCAGCAGATTTCCAGTGCCCCAGAGCAGGGCGAGGAGAGCAGATTTGGTGGGCCAGGATCCTTTTGACCTCCACTCGGAGAGCCGGCGCCACGGCCTAGATACGGCACATCCACAGAAGGAGGAGGGATGGGCATGAGGGGGCGAGCAGGCCTCAATCCATGGGCCCGTGCTGCAGACAGTATGTGTCACCCCGTGACCCGCTGCAGTCAGCCTAATCAACCACCGTCTCCCACGGAGCAGACTGGCAGAAGGGAGATAGGAGGGGAGAGGCGATCACTCCGGCACGGCCTCAATCTGCCTCTGGGCGATTTAGGGCTCACCTCCATACTCACACCCAGGTGCTGGGTCTCCTCGCTGCGCTCCGTCCGTGGGTCTCAAGGTCACCGAGGGGGACAGCGGCCATCGCCAGGAGGCACTCGACCCCCCAGTGCATCCATCTTCTTCGACGGCAGGGCCTTTCGCAGGCCTGATCTTTACTGATCCAGCGCGGCCCAGCACGCACGCCTCAGCCGCACGCACGGCGCCGGCCCAAGTCGCCTCCAAATATTGCCTGTGGAGCAGTCCTCAGCAGTTGGAGCCCCCCGACACTCGGCCACTGCCCCCCATCAACAGTTGGGGGCGAATTCGAGGTGTGAGGGTCCGAACAAGGTAGGTTCTTGAAGGATATTTCGCGGGCAGGCACAGAGCTCCTTTAGGCAGCGTCCGCTCCCGTCGCCATCTTGGCCACAACCCCCTTCTGCACCTCTGTTGCTTCTTTCTGCGCTTCTCTTGCCTCTTTCTGCACCCCTTTTGTCTGTTTGGGCACCTCTGTTGGTTCTTTCTGCACTGCTCTTGCTTCTTTCTGGACCTCTTTTGCAAGTTTCTGCACCTCTGTTGCTTCTTTCTGCACTTCGCTTGCCTCCTTCTGCACCTCTGTTGCTTCTTTCTGCACCTCTCTTGCTTCTTTCTGTACCACTCTTGCTTCTTTCTGCACACGCTTGCCTCTTTCTGCACCCTTCTTCCCTCTTTCTGTACCTATGTTGCCTCTTTCTGCACCCCTGTTCCCTATTTCTTCACCTCTCTTGCCTCTTTCAGCAGTTCTCTTGCCTCTTTCTGCACCCCTCTTGTCTGTTTTTGCACCTCTGTTGGTTCTTTTTGCACTGCTCTTGCTTCTTTCTGCACCTCTCTTGCAAATGTCTGTACCCCTCTTGCCTCCTTCTGCATCTCTGTTGGTTCTTTCTGCACTGCTCTTGCTTCTATCTGCACCTCTTTTGCCTGTTTCTGCAACTCTCTTGCCTCTTTCTGCACTTCTCTTGCCTCCTTCTGCACCTCTGTTGCTTCTTTCTGTACTTCGCTCGCCTCTTTCTGCACCCCTCTTGCCTCTTTCTGCACCGCTGTTGCTTCTTTCTGTACTTCTCTTGCTTCTTTCTGCACCTCTTTTGCTTCTTTCTGCACCCCTCTTGCCTCTTTCTGCATCCCTCTTCCCTCTTTCTGCACCTCTCTTGCCTCTTTCTGCACCCCTGTTACCTTTTTGTGCACTTCTCTTGCCTGTTTCTGCAACTCTCTTGCCTCTTTCTGCAGTTCTCTTGCCTCCTTCTGCACATCTGTTGCTTCTTTCTGCACTTCTCTTGCCTCTTTCTGCACCCCTCTTGCCTCTTTCTGCATCTCTGTTGGTTTTTTCTGCACTGCTCTTGCTTCTTTCTGCACCTCTCTTGCTTCTTTCTGCACCTCTCTTGCAAATTGTTGCACCCCTCTTGCCTCTTTCTGCACCCCTCTTCCCTCTTTCTGCACCTATCTTGCCTCTGTCTGTACCCCCTTGCCTCTTTCTCCACCTCTTTTGCTTCTTTCTGCACTTCTCTTGCCTTTTTCTATACCCCTCTTGCCTCTTTCTGCACCTCTGTTGGTTTTTTCTGCACTGCTCTTGCTTCTTTCTGCACCTCTCGTGCAAATGTCTGCACCCCTCTTGCCTCTTTCTGTACCCCTCTTCCCTATTTCTGCACCTTTTTCGCCTGTTTCTGCAACTCTTTTGCTTCTTTCTGAACTTCTCTCGCCTCTTTCTGTACTCAAATGGGAAGTGCAACATGTCAAGTTTAAACGTCTGCGTGCTCTCGTGACTGAGGTATATGCCTACTTGTACATGTATTCTTACATGTGTTATGCATCTGAAGATGGTAGCTTAAAAAGCAGGAAACTTCTCCTATAGGTGGTCAAATCTTCTCAGTTCAGCTCTGTCATTCGGTTGCACAGGCAGATATGTCTTATGTATATAGGTGTTATAGAGCCCCTCAAATATACTTTTGAATACCCATGTGCCCTGCATTGTGAGCAGAAAGAAATGTATACACCATTTTGTACACACATTTATAGAGTATGCTGTTTGAAAAACAGAGTTTAAAATATTTGTATGGTTATTTTTATGTAACATGTCACTAGGTAAAAGCAGAGACACATGCATGCATACCTTAACAAACTTGGTGCGACTTACAACAGTGATATGGTTAGGATTTCTGTTTTACATTTGGTAGGCCTAACATTCTGAGCAGTCGATCAATTGTGAACCTTGAAGAGAAAAGTGAAGTTTAAGACATCTTGGGGGAAGGATTAGTGATTAGGCTACTTTGTATGAGACTTTGGAAAGGTACACGTCACATATTACATCACTCATGACATGCTCAGTGACATCACTGATGACATCACTGATGACATCTCAAATGACATCACTGATGACATCACTGATGACATCATCCACTTAATATCTGATGCACCTCCTCACACCCTAATATAACCTTTCATACACCCACTCTAAAATACAGACTACCATTTTTGAAACCATAGACACACCAATACCAGTTAGTACATACCCACTCACTGATTCATAGATCTACACACACATCCACTTACTCACCCATACAGTTACTCATACACACAGTCACTCATCAATACAGCCACTGATATATGCACTCATACACTCATACAGACACTCACACATCGCCACTCACCCATAGAGTTACTCAGTCACCTAGTCAGTCACCCAAAGAGTCAATCACACTGCTATTTACTCACCTATACAGTTGTAGACACACCACCTCACTTATTCATATAGATAGTAACACATACTTACTCTCTTCTACAATCACTGACACAAGCACACACTCACCCATATAGCCACTCTCACACTCACGCAACACATACAGTCACTTATATACTCCAACACTCACATATACTGCCTTTCACATATGCAGTTACTCACCCATATAACACTGAGACATCCATACACTCACCGACACAGCCATACGCACACTCACTCAACCATACCGTCCCTCGCAGACACACTCATGAACCCATACACCCAGGGATTCACCCACTCATACATCCATGCAGGGAGTCACACAGCCCCTCACCCACCCACACAGACACTCGGGCACCCATACAGGTACTCAGACAACTAATCAATAACCCATATAGACACTCACGTACCTACTCACCAACCCATGCAGCCACTTACACACCAACTGACAGACTGATACTCACATTTACACAGGTTAGTCACTCACCCATCCATTCACTAAGACATGTTTAATCACTCACTCATGCAGTCAGTCAAGCACCCAACAAATCATCAATACAGACACTCATACACCCACTCATTCTTCGAATACACCTTGGCGTATATATATATAACATTCTTAAACTTTTTAGAAACACTCACAGTCACTGGATAATATCATCAGTGATGTCATTTGAGATGTCTTCAGTGATGTCACTGACCATGTCATGAGTGATGTAATATGTGACGTCATCAGCAGTGCATTGAGGGGGCGTGAGTTATAGTTAGCTCAGCTAACTATAATAGCTGAATTTCTCTGGTTTTGTACGAGTGAAATGTCAGCCTAACTATAACGTCCCTGAAACCTGTAGTTTTTTCAGTGAATTATATACATATATATCCCAGTACCCACATTTTTGTTTTGCTAATACCTTCGGCAGCCTTTGATGAATCTTCATGAAACTTTCCCAAAGAAAAGTTCAACCACAGCAGTTCCCCCCACCTTGAAAATGTTGCAGTGATCCATCAAGTGGGAGCTGGGGAAAAAATGGTGTTCCGAAACCCAATTTCCCATGCAGTTTCCTATAGAAGCTTTAGACACGGCCCAAATGGCTGAACAGAACTACATCAAATTTGGCAAAAATACATCCACAATTTCAACGGCGGACTCCTAGCTCTGCACCTCACGCTAGTTCCAACATATCCTGGTCCTGCGAAATCCTCCCCAGTGCCAGCCGTTGCGTGACGCCTCTGTGCTCCAGATCCAGATAGAATACTACAAGTGGGGGTGCGCCAGGCAAGGAAGTCCAGTAGGCTTAATCTAATATCAAAAAAATCCTTTATTTCAAATTGTAATTTTATATGAAAGTTCAATAGTATATGGGGCACAGAGATTTCTTTTCCCCTCTCATTGCTTATTATGACACTGGTTTTTTATATGCAATAGGTCCACAACATGCAGGTCTTATTATGCCTGTGAGAATTCCAACAGTCTTCAGCGCAATATCCTGGAGAATACTGCCATTGGGCTACTACACTATCGGAAATCATCTGATGATTTTATAAGGTACACCCCTGTTACTAATTACTAATCTTTTTTACTCTTAGGATTATCTATAGAACCCAGGTCTTATATCCCTTATACATGTGCCGTCTGGGGCTGACATATTACGCCTGGGAATACGCTTTTTTCCCTCTGTCTCCCTGTGTGATGATTGCTCATGCTTCAGACAATTGTTACTCACGCACTTGTCCTAGTTCATAGGTATGAATTCTTATTCTGTATGATTTTGCTTTCCTATCAAACCACTTCACTTACCTAATGAGCTAATATTGCGGTTACATCTTAGAATGTCACATGTCTTTCTGTTTTGTTTTTAACTTGTACATATTAATGTGCTTTTAAGTTCAATGTATTATGTTACTCATTGTTAAATATTAATGTATGTACTTGTTAAGTGTTCAACCTCTCCTAGGAGATAGATGTGGTTCTTTGTCTGAGTCTTGTGCCGTTTTGTAAACACTTTTTTAGTTGATCGGCTTTGTTTCCATGTTTTGATTTTTGTCTCTTTATATGTTATTTTCAGCCCTGATGAAGTTTCCCGTGAGGGAATGAAACGCGTTGGCTGAGCGTTGCTTACTATTGAACTTTCGTATAAAATTACAATTTGAAATAAAGGATTTTTTTGATATTAGATTAAGCCTACTGGACTTCATTGCCTGGCGCACCCCCACTTGTAGTATTAAATTTGGCAAAAATCTTGATCTTTACCCAAAAAGTGTGCTTTTTGTGATTTGGTGTAAGTCTGGTGTAAGTCTGTTCAGTAGTTTTTGGGAAATTAAGGTTAAAAATTGATATATTTATCTCAACGTCAGGGTACTCTTGAATGTCTCTTGCTTTCATGCAACTTCAAACAATGGAGAGATCTGATAGGTACAGAGGGTTTTTTCTCATGGGCTATCATGCTCCTGCAGTACTGAGGCACTCCTGTAAGTCCCACAGAAGCTTGTTCTCTGATTGGCTGGCCATAACATAAAGTCCCTATGTCCCGAAAGAAAAGAAAATATCCTACCCCTGGACCTACTGGGACATCCCAGAGGGTCCTGCCCAGGGCCAACTTTAAGAAAAAACTGTTGTTGGCTGAACGGCACTCTCGAGGTAGCTGGCTTGACCCCCTACTCCTACAAGAGTCCTGCGGGATCACAAGGGCCTGCGTTGACTCCTGCGGGATCAGAACACCATTTAAAAAAAATAAAGGGGATTTGAGTGTCTGTGATGGGTTGGTCTTGTATGGGCAGTTGCCTCTGTGATTAAAACATGCCTGATACGGTCAAAGGCCATGCGAGGTGGGAGGGCACGTATCGATGGTGAAGCGGAGGGCCAGGCCTGAGGCTAGCCAACCTCACGATATGCACAACCGAAGGCCGTGCACAGTAGGGCCTCCCCACAGATGTTGGTGTCCAGGCTACAGGCCAGACCCTACAGCCAACCCCACACTGTGGGGGATTGGCTGCCCATGCAGTTGGTCATCAGCAAGGGGACAGGTGCAGGGCTGGTAACAGGCCTGACCCTGCGGCCATGCCCATGCTGTTCACAGCCAAAGGCCATGTGCAGCAGGAAGTTGGTTGCCCAAATGAGACTGTGTGCAGAGCCTGTCAGCAGGGTTAGTATAGCTAGGTATGTTAATAAAACAAATAAAACTCCAGAAATGCACTGAAAACAAAAATGTTAAAGTGGCTTTATAGTTAACTATGGTAATAATATCTTACTTTACATCACAAAAAAATAGAAATTCACTGAAAAAAACAAAGGTTAAAGTGACGTTATAGCTAGGTGAAAATTTTAGTTTTATTAACATAGCATCCTAAACTAAATGCTGAAGTAACTATAACTCGCTCCTTCGCCATGCACTGCTTATGACCTCACATATTGTATCACTCATGACACATTCTATGACATTATTGATAAAATCAATATGGCATCTGAAATTACATCATGGACGACATCAGTGTGCATGGAGGGGGCACAAGTTACAGTTACTTCAGTTACCCTCACAATTTTCTGGCCACTATGTTTTGGTATGTCGATTTTTTTTTTTACTCGATATTCTGACATATAATCTTAGATAGATTTATCCAAATTCAGGCTTAGCCATGAAACGTGAGAACCTTGCCCTGGGCTAGATGTTCACTGTGCCACTCCCTCGCATTGTTGTAAGTTAGAAGTCTCTGAGATATATCAGCAGCCAGCCGACAGCTGTACTTGGAAATTGCAAAGATACTGATTGAAGCTTGTAAACAAATTATTGAGTATACCTTATTTTTTCCAGATCACCTTATGCGAATCTTTCACAAAATTAATGCAAATTCAACAGATATTTATTAATGAATTCCGTTATATGAGGCCTCGGTTTGCTAAAAGCCCCGAACTGAAACTCACAGAACACCATTTTCTTTTTTAAGGTATGTAACATAGAACAACTAATAAAACAGTTAGTTTTGCAAAAAATAAAACAGTTAGGGGCATATTACTAAGGTCCGGCGATAATTATCGCTCAGCGCGCTGAGCGCGAGGATAATTATCGCCTGCCTAACGCTGAATTTTATCACTGAGATAGCGTGCTATCAGCAACGCTCATCTCAACAGTGATAAAATTGCAAGCGCTAACTGCCAAATGTGCGATTATCGCTGGAAATCCAGCGATAATCACACAACTTTTGGCGATAGCTTGCTGATAGGGCAGGACAGACTCAGCCATGATATCCACCTTCCATTGGATATCATGGCTAAGTCATACTGAGAGCAGGCGTTAGAAAAGTAGCGCTAACCGCGGTTAGCGCTACTTCTCTAATCGCTCTGCATGTTCGCCTGCAGCTTGATAATAGGAGAAATGTCGGTTAGCGACATTTCTCCTGTTATCCTGGGAAGGAACGCCCACTTTGCATCTCATTAGAGATGCAGAGCGAGGCGTAGGGAAAACGGGTGCTAACATGCGTTAATGCATGTTAGCACCCGCCTTGGTAATAGGGCGGTAATATTATCCTCGCTTTTTGGCTCTTAAAGCCAAAAAGCAGAGATAATGGCCCTTGCTAATATGCCCCTTAGTTTTGCAAAAAAACATTCAGCCATATCATCTACGTAAAAGGCGGATAAAAGGGATATTCACTGTCTAGTTGGTACTGGGTCTGCACTTTAGGAACTTTTTAAATATTTCTAGGACATTTCATGTGATCAAATAATTGATTACGAGTATAGTGAGCACAAGGCACAAATTCAGTTGTGTCAGTTCACTGCCACCAAGGAACTGAAGATATATCTGTTTCAGTGAATGTTGGCTCGGATTAGAGCAGCAGGCCGTGTTTTCTGCATAATCAATGCACTCTCCCAATTAAGCCGCATGTAAATTTTTGTCTAACTTATGCTGCAACCTGCTTAAGAATGAAAGACACAGTAGCTGGCTGTTTTTCAGTGATGTACTTGTTTCATTCTACTGGCTGTCAGGCAGATTGGCTCTAAGGTTAATGGTTTTGCCCTGGGCCTGACTTGAGAGCATGAGGCTCAGGCCAGATAAGAAGGAGGACCCTTTTAAATCTCGTTCATGCCATAATCCCCTGACCACATTACACTTCACTTCCACTGCTGTCTTTCTTTTCCTTTGTTTGTCTAACTTCTTAAAGGACCGTGTTCTACTCAAACATCCCAAGCATGAAATCCAACTCCATTCTTACTTCTGTTTCAAGGTTTCAATTCATATTCTTCAAAGGTAGCCCAGCAATATTAAAATTACACATCCACATCTGAAATCACTTGGGGAAAACCCTTCTCACAAAGCCTTTAGTAGCAGATATATGTCCACAGATGTTACAGTAAGCATGGCATCAGGCAGGCAAGCCCTTTGTGTGCTATTATAGGCAGTAATATAGGACCTCGGGCCAGATGTACGACGTGCAAAATAGCGCCTCGCAAATTGCGAGTTTTTTGCGACTCGCAATTTGCGAGGCGCTATTTTGCATGTACAACAGTGTGTTTAACACTGTTTGCGATTCCCAATGGGGTCGCAAATTGCCAGGCTCATGAATATTAATGAGCCTCTCGCAATTTTTACCTTAGACTGACACAGGACCTGCAGTCTTTTAGGAAACAACTAAAACGTGGCTGTTCCAACAATAACACTATGGTGTCGGGGCGGGACTCTTTCTGTTTCAGTTGTTGAGATTAGCGCCGGGACACTCTCTGTGAGTATCCGCGCGCTTTATAAATACCCAATTTCATTTAATTTCATTTGCGAGTCCATTGGGAATGGCTGGCCCTCCCAGGGATGGTGGCCTGCTGGGCTCAACAGACCACCATGTCTGGGATTGCTTTTAAATAAAGCAGCCTTTTTTTTTTAAATGCAGCCCGTTTTCCTTAAAGGAAAACGGGCTGCATTTAAAAAAAAAAAAAGAAACGTTTTCGTTTCATTTTTCAAGGGCAGGCAGTGGTCCCTGGGACCACTGCCTGCCCTTAAAAAATAATTTTGCATGCATTTACAAAGGGGAAGGGGTCCCCTGGGGACCCCTTCCCATTTGCGAATGCATTACCACCTACTTGAAGTAGGTGGTAATTTGCGAGTGTTTTGCGACCGCAATTGCGGTCGCAAAACATTTGTACATAGCTTTGCAGTTGCTATTAGGAAGGGAACGCCCCTTCCTAATAGCGAGTCGCAAAACAGTATTTTCAGAGTCGCAATTTATTTACAAAAGTTTGTTTGTACATGGGTCCATGCATTTTAGCTTGTGCAAACGAGTCTAAGACCCGTTTGCGCACGCTAAAATGCGTCGTACATCTGGCCCTTAATCTACAGAGAATCGATTCGGTAAAAGTGGTCGCAAATTGTGCACCAACTTTTACTAAATGTTTTTTTCGCGAAACCAACCTTTGTATTAATAGGTTAGATCACAAAATACAGAATAATAGTGGGTCGCAATTCGGCTTAGCTATCAATATTCAGGAGGTAGGTTGCAAACTGCAACCCACTAAAATTGGACAAAATAACTGGGATGGTGATCTGCTGAGGTCTGCACCATGAATGTGATTGCCTTTAAATAAAGAAATCTTTTTTTTTAAATGCAGCCTTTTTTTCTTAAATGAAAACGGGATGCCTTCTAAACAAATGAATAATATACAAACCTCTTTTTAAGTCAGTGGTCCAATTGACCACTGCCTATTTCTAAAAAACGTGTTTGTCAACATTCTAAAATTCATTTACAAACAAGTTACCATCTCCTGTGAGTGGGTGGTAAAATATTAATGTTTTGCGACTGGATTTTGGTTGCAAAACATTAATATATACCATGCAGAATCGGTATTTAGAAGGGACACCCTAAATATGCCCCTCCCAAATATTGATTCTTTATTATTTCCTAAACCTTTTAACGATTCAGAAAACCTTTTCTGTATCCTTAATTGGGTTTAGTACATTTAAAAAAAAAAAGTTTTAGCAGTTGCAAAACCTCAGATTTACCGAATGTAAGGGTGTGCAACCGTTAAAACACTTTGCACATGAGGCCTTTAGTGCAGGGCGAAGGGTTTACACCCAAAAAGCAGTAAACATGTTGCTTTATTAATATTACAATGAATACTAATGAGTTAATGTTAGTGTGTACAACAAACTTTGTTCTGATAAGGGAGAGGGGTCACAATGCTAGAGCCTGAAGTTACCGAATCGCAATTTGGAACAAAGGCCCCTTTTACACCCCTTCCAATTTGCAATGCGGTACTTGCTGCAGAAACCATTTTAAGAGTCAGAACAAGTTTTATGACTTGCAAAATGGGTTTTGAGCATTATAGAAAGGGATTTTGTAGTCACACATCTAGTGATTTTGTGAATCGCAAAGTTTACGATTGCAAAATCCTTTGGCCATTTGAGCCCAAATGTCGAGTATGTATCTGCTTTTCATGTGCACGTTTAAAAGTCAACATATAGTAGCAAATAATAATAATAATAATTATAATAATAATAATAATAGCAACTCACTGACCCATCATGAAGGTGTTAGCTAACGTAACAGGTAAAGAGTAGGAAAACAAAGTAGTTAAAACATAAACAGCTCTGCCCTTATCCCCAGTCACTAAATTGCGTTTGCTTTCAGTTCAGCTTTTAGGTCTCTCACTAGCCTCATGTTTTCCGAATAATGAATAGATATAAATACATAACACTTGCATAGAGCTCTTTGGATCAGCCCGTCTGCCTGTTCAAATGCC
This sequence comes from Calotriton arnoldi, assembly GCA_963921515.1. Taxonomy (NCBI): domain Eukaryota; kingdom Metazoa; phylum Chordata; class Amphibia; order Caudata; family Salamandridae; genus Calotriton; species Calotriton arnoldi. The sequence goes on from CAWUFW010002496.1 coordinate 2,054,156, forward strand.
ATTTACACTTTCCTTCCTCCCACCAGAGCATGAAGTATGTGTCAATGGCTCAGCCAAATCAGCTTTTGCTGTCTTGCATTGAGAGATGACATTTTGCAGATCACATGCATAAAGTAGTGCACTTCTGTGCCAAGGCTAGTGGGACAATCTTTTCATTTTTTGTTTTTTTGTTTACTACTGCTATTTTATTTAACTTATTTTTCTTTGAAAGTATAAGCTCGCCATCTGTGGCATTTTTTACTTTTCTTTTGCATTTAACCTTTTCCTTTTCATTGCATATGTTTGCAGTTTTCTTTTAGAGAATCACATTCTTGCCAAGGCCTGGCGTATAGGCACCAGCTATGGAGCTATAAAACTTGTTCATAAGATTCCGTGGCTAAAGGAAAAGCAAAATGATAATTTGTCACCGAATTGAGCGAGGAGGTACAAGGCAGAAAGGAAGACATCATTGAAAAGAACACTGTGTAGCTCGTTGGGTTGAACCGGGGTCTTGGCGAGGAGCAACGCAGTGCAGGACAAGCTGAGATGTTTTTATTTTTGTATGAGATGTGAGCTGTTCTGGGAGCATAGGTGCCTTGGTTCAGAAGGCTGGAGTTGCAAATGGTAGAAAGAAGGCTTGCCCTAGAACATTTGAGGTGTGGTCCAAGCAATCTGCAGTGCATCGAAGTACACTTACAAGGTGATGGAGCAGTAAAAATAAAAATTTTAACCCCTAACAAATTTTATAATTAATTAAATAAAATGTTCGTTTAAATGTATTAATCAACACCGTATGTGTGGGAATGGTAATATGCTAATGTGTGTGCTAAATAATCTATTAATAAATGTCTATGTGTCTAATTATAACGTAAAAATAAATGCGTACTAATAAAAATAAATGCATGTTATTGTGCTTCATAGAAATAAAACATGTTGTTGCAAAAACAAATAGTGATGGTAAGTAAGGAACAGCTTAAATGTTGCTTTCTGCTAGGTAACAACTAATTGGGGTACGTAGACGGGAGGGAAATGAAAGGGATATTTTTCTCTATTTTAATTATGTTTTATTTGCCTCAAATTAGTGCTTCTAAAGTAGAACCGAGTGGCGATATAAAATGGCCACCAGTGGGAAGATGTGCGCAGGCGCAAGGGGACACGTGGTACGGGATGAGATTGAAGAAATCTGGAACCTCGTGATGTCTCTGAGAGGCTAGGATGCAAGAAATGGTCAAGGCTGGTGTGACCTAATTGAACTGATAGTGTGCCATGTTGATCAGCGGAGAGCCCGTGAGAAACAAGTCTAAGAGAAAGGACAATGACTGCGGAGTTCTCGAATGTGTCGAAAGAAGTTACAAATGAACTGATCGAATCGGATGGAAATGTTTAAGCGTATGGGAAAGGAAATGATCCAAGGACCCTTGAATCCAAGAGAACTTGATTAAAGAATGAATAAGCTGACATGCATGGACCAATGAAAGAAAAGCGTGATATTAATGTTGCAACAGTTAGTTAGCAAAGTTAGAATTAGGGTATAAGAGGGCCTACTCTTAGTGGGAGGGGTACACAAGTTCCAGTCAGAATTGATGTCAGTCGTGGTTGCAGTCACAGTCAGGAGAGGAGTTGAAGAGTCGTGTTGGTGGCTTCCAGTGCTGGGTGGTCCTGATCGATCCCTTATTGAGCGGGAGATGCTGAAAGACTGTTAGAGGAGACGGGTTGCAGGTAGCTGATGCTGACGAGCTGAAGTTGCTGTTGCTGTCTTAATTTTACAGTTGAGTATGAGAATCAGGCTATTTCTAATTCCTAACTTAGGTTTAGAAATCATTAGGCAAAATTAGGAAGTTAGGCAGGTAATTAGGGTTTTGGCTTCATGACAAAAATTTCCTTTCTGCAATAAATTGATTATGTTTAATAAAATTGTGAATTTAAGATTGAATAATTGAATAAAGTATTAAAAATTCTTTTCATGCTTTTAAAATTATATAAAATTTAAGATTCTTTAAACTCAAAATGACTCAGTGGTTATTTTCCTAAATGATTGTGACATAGGAAATTGTTTATTGTGATTCAGCTGGTCTTAATCACTATGAACTAATTTCTTAAATGAATGATTCATCGACAAATAATGAGCAGGAATATCTTAAGAAATAACTAAAATAAAGGGACAAAATAAGGTAATAAGATATCCTGGCTCTTCCAGCGGTACATAAAAAGGTGTTCTCCATTTAGTTCTCATGCTTTTCCTAGGAGTACAGAATTTCACAAAGGTGTAAAGGAAATCCAGGAGTGTGCGTGTGTGTTAGACGATGTTTATGGGCCCCATCGTCATGTGGATATGAGAAATATAGTTTGCCCCTGGATGACCTATAAGTAACCTAGGAGGAGAATAGTTTTTATTGTACGCGCTGCATCAGATTTCTTGGTAGCAGAGTTATGGTTTTCTATAGATTAGTTTAGTGATGATTGTTTATTGATTATTGATTATTTTTGATGACTAACTATATGTTGAGTCACGTTATGTTATATGTAAGTTTTCACGCTTCTGGGATGTAGGAAGTGGAACACGTGTGGCAAGAGAAGTCACATGGAATTTGGTACATGGTCTGAATTCATTTTGGTTATAACGCAGGTTGTGTTATGTTAGGGATTTCGGTGTGAAAAGTGTGTAAATGAAATAGCAAATCACGTTTACTTGTGAAACTTTGGCCTTAATTCTCAGGAGCCTAGTCTCCACATGTGTCTTATCCCCAGAGAAACGAGTAAATTGTTTGTTTGAAAGAAGGGTAAGGTAGAGGGAAGTGCTACTTTATCGGCGAGAGTAAATAATTCTGTGGTAGGGTAGAGGTAAGCGCTGCCTACTGGAAAAACAGGATTCTTGTATAAAAGGACAAGGCTGTCACTTTGTTTAGCGAATCAGACTATGGAATTGTTTATTTGTTGTAACTAACGAAGAAAACAGTGAAAAGAAAAATTGCCGATAAATTTTGTAAAGGAGGGGTAAAGAGTAGAAGTGACGTGAAAAAGTGCCGCGCTAGGATTGGATAGTGCGCTAGTCACGTGAACACAGAGCAGGAGTGACGTAGAAAAGTGCCGCGCTAGGATTGGTTGGTTCGCGGACGGTGGAAATTGTTCTGATTGGTACGTTAGTGTGAATCGAGCTGTAATTGGTCGAAGTTCCGTACACAGAAACAGCGTTAGAATAAAGAGAAAACAAATAGAAAACATGCCGTATTACGAGTATGAAAGGGAGAGAACGTCATGGACGACGAAATTGAAGAATTTCTTTAAGAAAGACAAAAAGGTTGTGACTAGAGAGGGACAAGTAATTCCTCCGCCGAAATCAGCAGCTTCACATATGATGCTGAAATATGGGTATCATACGTGCATATGGTTGGACAATTGGGTAAAATATACAAAGAATGATGGAGCATTGGCTTTTCCTGAAAATGGTTCTTTTAATGTAGCGGTTTTACGGAATTTAAGAGAAAAATGTTTAAATTGGAACCTAGACCTAGACCGACACAGTTTGAGGCTTTAACAGAATGGGAAGATGAGATGTACGAGCGAGAAAGGTTCAGAGGAATGAAAGGTTATGAGTTTGTGCCCGGAAGATTGTGGGGAATGAATCATGAGGACAGAATAAAACGATGGAGATGTGCTAACATGACAGGAGGTTTGTTTCCAGCTTTTACAGTCGAGGAGGGGACAAAGAAAAAACGGACTGAGAAAAAGAAACATTTAGAGAGAGAAAAGTATATGCATGAGAGCGAAACGGATGACGAGTTGTTGGAAGATATTTTAAATAGAAATCCACCTCCGTATCAGCAGAGTTCTACAGTGGTGACACCAAATGCGCCACCAATAGAGACTATGCGAAATAAAAGTCCGGAAAAGAGAAATGAAGTAAATAGGTCACAAGAACAAATGAGAGCTTCTCAAAATGAGGGAATAGAAAGCGACAATGCAAGTGAATTGGCAAGGACAACAAAAGAACTAACTGAGAAAATTAGAGAATTAACGAAAAATATGGAAGCAGTTACTGTGCCTGTAACAATAGGTCCAGTAATACCAGTTTTTGAGAATCAGAAAATTGATGAGCGAGCTTTGGTGATTCCCTTAAGTTCACAATTTCAGAGAGAAAAGGAAAGAATGGAAACAAGTCCAGGTACAAGCAATTTGGCTAGTGCTTACAGACCAAGTCCACCTGAAAATTTAACAGTAAATGAGTGTAACGGTAGGAAAATACCTATGGTAACTGAATCTGCAACAGTGACACCTGAAAAGAGTGGAAATTGGACAGAAATAAATAGTACTCCCATAGGTCCGACTCCTGATGAGTTAAATGAGTGGATGAAAGCTTTTAAAATAAAAGAAACGGAAGAAAAACCATTAGATGTGATCAGATTAAAAATTGACATGGAAGAATTAATATTAGGAACGATTGGTACTGAAAAGATAAAAAATTATCAGGATGATGAAATAATGTTTCTGTGTAAAAGTATAACATGGAGGGCAAAGAATTTACATGACAAATTAGAAGAAGTGGCTAGTGAGATTGGAATAGATTTTGCAAAAGTAAAAACATTACAGAAACCATACAGAGTGGATTTTTGTGAAAAAGATATTGAAAATTTGAATACAGCAGGAAGGCTGACACAGATAAAAGAGTTGATTGTTTTATTGAGAAAATGGGGTGATGTGGACAGATGGAAGGTTAGATGGACAAGGAAGAATGAGAAAAGTATAGACAAAGGTTCTTTGGCTTTTGTGGTAACAGAAAAAGAACCTGTTGTTAAAGAATACCCTATGAGAGAAACTCCAGGTGGTAGTTATGTGCATGTTCCATGGACTAGGCAGGACATCCTGTCATTTACAAATGACTTTCCAAAACTAAGAGAGAAGCCAGTTGAATGGTACCGACAGGTAGAAAGGTTTGTAAAGGTCTCAAAAGTGTTGTGGATAGATTTGGATGGATTGTTTGACATAGTGGTACCAACGGATCTGTGGTCAGAATGTAAGATTACAGTTGACTGGCCAGCTACAGAATATCCAAGAGATCCTAAGACAGGAGCTCCAGGACCAGATGTGATGAAGAAATACGACAAAGTGATTACCTTTTTGAAGAATAAGATTCCTCCCAAAGAGACAGATTGGGTTAAGATTGATAGAACTACACAGGAAAGTAAGGAGTCTGTACATGCATATTATGAACGTTTGTTATTGGTTTTCAAGCAGTATAGCGGTTATGAGGAATTGAGTGAAAAGGACATGAGTCATTTTGTATACCGATTTGTGTTTGGCCTGAAACAAGAAATAAGCGATATGATTAAACAACATATGATAAACTGGCAAAATGGAAGTGTAGATGAGGTGTTGAGGTATGCTAAGTATTGTAGTGATGAAATAGAAAGTAAACAGCGTAAGTTGAAAGAAAAGGCGATGTGGGCACAAGTGAAAGTGGCAGAGAAACAAGAAGCCCAATTGGACAATAATAATGGAAATGAATCAGGACAGAATAAGATGCGACCAAACATAGGTAAAGGAAAAGGACAGGTGAGTCTAGAAGAGGCAAAGAAGAAATGGCCATGTCATAATTGCGGAAAATTAGGGCATTGGAGGAATGAGTGTAAGTTCCCACCTAAACCTAATCCGGAACATCAATCATTAACTCCACAGGTGCAGAATGAGGTAGTTGTTCAACAAAGTCAGGTGCCACAACCACCACTTCCCAACATTGTTAACCAGCAAAGATACAGTACAGAAACAGGATTCTACGGAGGAGAGCAGGTAACACAGTTGCCGCGAGCAGCTAACATTTCTCAGTATTGGTTGCGTCAGAGTGAGGATGACCCGGATGAAAGTTTCTGACGGTGCGCAGGAGAGGGGAAAGAGTGTGTGCTTGGCGCAACTCTAGAGGTAGATCAGTCTGGTCCCTTTGTGGATGGAGAAGTGAATGGTGCAAACGTAACATTCCTTGTCGATACTGGAGCTACCCGTTCTACTGTTAGGTCAGTGGAAATTCCGAACCTTCCTCTCTCAGGTGAATACATCCAAGTGGTAGGAGTAGCCAATCAGCAGATTAAAACCCCACTTACTGAATTGGTGGAAGTAAAAATTGGTTCTTTTAGCAAAATGCATAAATTTGTGGTGTGCGACTGTAGTCCTGTAAATCTTTTAGGTCGGGACCTTTTGTGTAAAATGAATTGCACAATTTATTGTACGCCAGATGGAATAGGTTTTCAGACTTCAGATGAAGATGTTTTGTACAAAGTAACTTTGATGAATCAAGAACCTGAAACGAATGGTTTGTTTCCTGCATTTGATGCAGAAAAACTTCCAGGAGAACTAAAAAGTGCTGTAAAAGAAAGTGTGTGGGATTTTACAGGTGAAGACATTGGGTTAATGAGAGAAGTTGATCCTGTAAAAGTGACAGTGAAAGAAGGGATAATTTATCCAAACACGCCACAGTACAAATTAACTCCAGAAATAATTGAAGGAATAACTCCTGTGATAAATAAAATGATTGAACAAGGAATTCTGAAAGAAATCATGAGCAGTCCATGTAATTCACCTATTATGGGACTGAAAAAGCCAAATGGAACATATAGAATAGTACAGGATTTGAGAAAGATAAACAAAATAGTTGTACCATGCTGTCCAATAGTGCCAAACCCTGCAGTGATTCTATATCAAATTCCGCATGAAGCTGAGTGGTACACTGTGATAGATTTGTGTCACGCATTTTTTTCTATTCCTTTGCATCCAGATAGCCAGCCATTATTTGCATTCCGTTTCGGAGAGCGTATTTTGGCATGGTGCCGAATTCCACAGGGGTATACAGAAAGCCCCTCAATTTTTAATCAGATTCTAAAGAAATCTCTGGAAGATTTGAAGATGCCAGAAAAATCAGTGATGGTGCAGTATATCGATGACCTATTGGTGGCATCGAAAACCAAAGAAGCATGTGTAAGTGACACAATTGCTTTGCTGAACCATTTAGAGAAAAGAGGACATAAAGTGTCTCCTTCAAAATTACAGTTTTGTCAGAAAGAAGTCCAGTATTTAGGACATAAAATTGAGAAAGGAGTGCGGAAAATAGCGACAGAAAGAGTAAGAATGATTCAAGGAATGAGAGCACCAATGACTCAAAGAGAGGTAAGAATGTTCTTGGGAATGGTTGGATATTGTCGACAGTGGATAAGTGGATTTTCTTTGATTGCAAAACCCTTACAAAAATTGACAAAGAAAGATGTAAAAGACCCTTTTGAGTTAAACAAAGAAGAAATGAAATCTTTCAAAGAATTGAAAAAGAAACTGTGTGAGGCCCCTGCATTAGGCATGCCTGATTATGAGAAGGATTTTGAGTTATACTGCAGTGAAAGAGATGGATGTGCATTTTCAGTACTGGTACAAAAACACGGCACCATGAAGAGGCCTATAGCTTACTTCTCAGCTGTTTTAGATCCTATAGCAAAAGCATTGCCTGGGTGTCTGAAAGCAGTTGCTGCTACTTGTGTAAGTCTGGAACAAAGTGAAGGTATAGTGATGGGGTATCCACTGAGAGTGTATGTTCCCCATTCAGTAGAAATTCTTTTGACAAGAACAAAAACACAGTACATGACACATAGTCGGCTGACTAAGTACGAAAAAGTCATCTTGAGTGCTGAAAATGTGACCATAGATAGATGCATAAATGTAAATCCTTCTACATCATTGCCAGATGAAGAGAGTATAATTGAACAAGACGAAGTAGATCATGATTGTCTGAATGTGCTGGAATATTGCACAAAACCAAGAGCTGACATAAAAGATGAACCATTAAAGGAATCGGATTATGTCATGTTTGTAGATGGTTCATGTTTACGCACAAAAGAAGGAGTGTTAAGCGCAGCTTACGCAGTATGCACAGTGGCAACTGTGATGGAAGCGTCTTGTCTGAAAGGAGTTAGGTCTGCCCAAGTTGCGGAACTAATTGCTTTGATTCAAGCATGTAAATTGGGGAAAAATGTACGAATCACGATTGTGACCGATAGCCAATATGGTTTCGGCATCGTACATGATTTTGGTCAGATTTGGTCACAAAGAGGATTTTTGACATCTGCAGGAACACCTATCAGAAATGGAGAGTATGTTAAAAAACTGCTTGAGGCGATACAGTTGCCTAAACAAATAGCTGTAGTGAAGTGCAAGGCGCATAAGAAAAACGAAGATTACATAGCGGTCGGCAATAATTATGCTGATGAGATCGCTAGATATTGTGCGGAAAACATGGCGTCCCTGAACAAAAATAGAGAAAGGGAGCATGTCTCTTGTCCTTTGCTTTTCACTAATACTGTTGAAACATGGGATGAAGTAAGGCAGTTACAAGAAACAGCGAGAGATGAGGAAAAAGATTACTGGATACAAGCAGGATGTAGAAGACAGGAAAATAATGGTGTGTGGGTATACAGAGATGAAAGACCAGTTATGCCTGATAGCATGATTGCAGACATGGCACGGATGTACCATGGACAAGCTCATATTGGGAGAGATGCAATGATCAGACTTTTTAGACAGACCTGGTATAACCCAAAATTCAGAGCCATTGCTGAAAGTCTTTGTCAAAGATGTCTTATTTGTCAACAGTTTAACCCAGGAAGAAAAACCGTAGTGAGTCTAGGAACAATAGGACGAGAAGGAGGTCCATTCACAAGAATACAGATGGACTTTATTGAGATGCCCCCTAGTAACAGATTAAGATATGTTCTAGTGGTCGTCTGTTTGTTCTCTCGTTGGGTGGAGGCATACCCCACAAGAAGGAATGATGGAACAACAGTGGCAAAACTTATGCTGCGAGAGTTCATTCCAAGGTATGGTTTTCCAGTCACGGTTGAGACAGATAGAGGAACACATTTCCAAAATGAGTTGATCCAATTGATTTGTGAAGCCCTGAGTATTAAACAAAAATTGCATTGTGCCTACAGACCAGAGGCTTCTGGGGTAGTAGAGCAGATTAATGGAACAATTAAAAATAGATTAGGAAAAATGTGTCAAGCTACAGGACTCAAATGGCCGGATGCACTGCCTCTTGTTCTGATGACCATCAGAAGCATCCCAGAAAAGAAAACGGGACTCAGTCCTCATGAAATGATCATGGGACGAGCAATGAGACAAGCACACGTACCTGTCAACAAGTTATTAACTATAACTGATGATCTAGTACTGGATTATTGCAAGGGACTGGCTGATGTGGTGCATTCTGTGTTTCATCAGGTTGGACCGGATGCGACCACTCTTGAAAGAAAACCAGCCCACGACTTGAATCCAGGAGACTGGGTCCGCATAAAAGTCCACAAGAGAAGAAACTGTTTAGTTCCACGTTGGGATGAGCCAAGACAGGTAATCCTAGTAACAACGACTGCTGTCAAGTGTGCAGGAGTGAAGAACTGGGTTCATGCCAGCCATACAATCAGAATTCCAGAACCTACAGATCGACATGTGAGTCGGCGTCTGGAAGTGTGGGATAAAAGTTTAACGGCTGGGACAACCAAGATAAAAGAAAGGGTGCCAGAACTTGAAGATCGACCTGAAAGTCGACATCTGGAGACCCCAACGGAAAACACCTCTAGAGAAGAAGAGGAACAAGAAGAAGAAGAAGAAAGAAATTCAGAAGTTCCAGAACTTGAAGATCGACTTGTAAGTCGACATCTGGAAATATCTGACACAACTTCAGGATCTGATGATTCAGCTGCAAACTGGGAAGAATTCCGAAAGAGAACTTGGGGTTATAAACCAATTAGAGAAGAAACTGAGCAAGAAATTGAGTTAGATGAACAACCAAGTACAAGTTATGGTGGAAATCCTTCAGAAACAATATTAATAGATGAAGTAGGGAAAGAAGTACACAAAAAGTTAGAAAATCGAGAAGAACCCCGAGGAGCAATAGGGATAGATAGAGAAACAGGAGAACAGGGAAATTTAGAAACAGAAAAGGAGAAAAACACCAAATCGGAAGAACCCCGAGGAGGGACAGTAATAAGGGAAAACAAAAAGGAGAAGACAGATCCACCAGTAGGAGAAGACGAGATTATAAGTTTCAAAATAAGAGACAATAGTGAGACAGTTGAAACAGAAACAGAAGAAAGTGGAGGAGAGGAAAAAGCAAAGACTGAATCAAGAAAAAGAAATTGGAAATCAGAAAGAGAAGAAAGAGAAGGTGAAGCCAAAAGGCCAAGAAAAGGAGATAATTGGCCCAACAGCTATGTCAGAAAATTGAGATATAGAATAATAAGAGCGGAAGACGAAGATGCTGAACAAGTAAATGAAGTAACAAGTCAAAAGGGGCAAGAAAAACCCAGTGGAAAAAGATTACAAAAGTCCAAAAGGACAAAGAAAGTGAATTCGAAATTTAAGTCACCTGAGTGGCTGTATATTGCACTAACTGATTACAAAGAAGAAGAAGAAAACACTCACGGAAACCAGAGACTGAGAAGTCGGATGGGAAAAGGTGAGATGCAACAAAACTGAAGTGAAGACTTATAGTGCTTCTGCCGGACGTGACAAATTTACTGGACGTGACAAATCACCGGATGTGACAACGAAAGAATTCTGGAGAGAATTAAAGAAAGTACCAAGCAAAGATTTTTTTGAAAGCAGAGTGGCATCTAAGTCATTTCTGAGGTGTAGTGACACAATTTTCTGAAACTTAACAAATAGAAAAAGAAAAATGGAAAATAATAGGGATAGAAGAGATAAATGTGAATTTATAAAGAGATGGTGCAAAATGTGCTGTTTTTGTACAGGGTTATTAATGACCATATGGATAGTTTTAGCAATCACAATTCCTATTAGTGTAGCTGTGATAGAAGCAAAGAATGATACTAAACCAGAAAAAGAAACTAATATTAAAGAACCAGTTATTTTAAGAAGTAGTGCAGAGTTGCATAAGGATAGGTCAGTAACAGATTTCTCAAAGAATGTTTTTACAAAGTTGTTGTATGAGTACGTAAAAACAATGGAAGTAAGAGATTGTTATGTTTGTATGCAGTTGCCTGCATCAGTATCCGAAGGTGTGACTTATCATCACCTACCTTTGACTTATGGAATAACATGTAGTGTAATAGCAAGTTTATTTTATAAAACAGGTAGATTAGAATCTTATTATACTGATATAGATAAGATTTTTGCAAACATTCCAGTAGTACCAGAACTTAACAAAGTAAAACCAGCAAAAGTTTTAGGAGAATTCTTTTTAGAACATAGAAAATTAATGTTAGAAGAAATAGTTAGTAACAACCTTACCTGTGAGTTAAAGAAAGAAGAAAAGGTATTTTTAGATATGGTTGAAGAAAGAAGAATGAAATTTCAGAAAGAAGCAATAAAAGAGGAAGGAAAACGCTTATGGACGTTTGAGGAAGGAAATCATGAAGGGAAAAAGATAAATGCAGCAATGACATTAGACTGGCCGCAAACAGGAAAGTTGTGCATTAAGAGAAATAAGACAGTCTATGACAATTACTTTGTAGGTTCCAGTATCTGCCATGACAATTATCAAATTCTGGGAGGTTGGGGATTCAAAGGTGGAAAAGACCCAATATTTCCAGGTATCTATTATATTTGTGGGAATAGAGCTTATTACAGGTTACCGGACCATTGGTATGGAACTTGCTATGTAGGCCTGGTCTTTCCAAAAAAATTTCACATGGACAGAGAAGAAAAGGGAACATACAAGATGATTAATAGATTTACACGTAGAAAGAGGGAAAGTTTTTCAGAAATTGTAGGTGATATTTTTGGAGCATTGATACCAGCAGTGGGAATATCTTTGAATGCATTTAAAATTCGGAAGTTATCCACAGTAGTAGATCGTTTATCTACAGATACTGCGGGAGGGTTCTTAATGGTAAATACCGAAATGGTTGCCATGAGAGCTATGGTGATGCAAAATCGGCTTGCCCTTGATATTCTTTTGGCAAAAGAGGGTGGAGTCTGTGGAATGTTGAAAGTCCAACATTGTTGTACTTACATTCCTGATAACAGTGAAAATATACAGAAGTATATTACAAATATTACAAGTTTGCACAAAGAACTAGTTCCACTGGAGGTTGAAAGTGTTTTGGGAAAACTTGGTAGAGGGTTTTCCTCAGTAGCAAATTGGTTAACTAGGATGAGTAGACTAGTGATAGGGAAAGTTATAATAGTAGCAACTATAGTAATATTATTAGCCATGATGTTGAAAATAGTAATCACAGGTATAAAGAGAAAAGTAAGACAGAATAAGATAAGAAGAAATAACAGATTAATGAGAGAAAGAGAGAGAGAAATGGGTGAAATTGAGTTGGAGAAAATGAAAGAAAGCATGTACAAAGAGACTAAAAGGCAAGATGAAGAAGAAACAGATGTATAAATAACAGAAGGCAAAGGATGAAAGACATGCTGCCTGAAAAGAAGTATGACTTGGTTTTATGTGGTGATTTAAAAATCACCAAAGGGGGATTGATGGAGCAGTAAAAATAAAAATTTTAACCCCTAACAAATTTTATAATTAATTAAATAAAATGTTCGTTTAAATGTATTAATCAACACCGTATGTGTGGGAATGGTAATATGCTAATGTGTGTGCTAAATAATCTATTAATAAATGTCTATGTGTCTAATTATAACGTAAAAATAAATGCGTACTAATAAAAATAAATGCATGTTATTGTGCTTCATAGAAATAAAACATGTCGTTGCAAAAACAAATAGTGATGGTAAGTAAGGAACAGCTTAAATGTTGCTTTCTGCTAGGTAACAACTAATTGGGGTACGTAGACGGGAGGGAAACGAAAGGGATATTTTTCTCTATTTTAATTATGTTTTATTTGCCTCAAATTAGTGCTTCTAAAGTAGAACCGAGTGGCGATATAAAATGGCCGCCAGTGGGAAGATGTGCGCAGGCGCAAGGGGACACGTGGTACGGGATGAGATTGAAGAAATCTGGAACCTCATGATGTCTCTGAGAGGCTAGGATGCAAGAAATGGTCAAGGCTGGTGTGACCTAATTGAACTGATAGTGTGCCATGTTGATCAGCGGAGAGCCCGTGAGAAACAAGTCTAAGAGAAAGGACAATGACTGCGGAGTTCTCGAATGTGTCGAAAGAAGTTACAAATGAACTGATCGAATCGGATGGAAATGTTTAAGCGTATGGGAAAGGAAATGATCCAAGGACCCTTGAATCCAAGAGAACTTGATTAAAGAATGAATAAGCTGACATGCATGGACCAATGAAAGAAAAGCGTGATATTAATGTTGCAACAGTTAGTTAGCAAAGTTAGAATTAGGGTATAAGAGGGCCTACTCTTAGTGGGAGGGGTACACAAGTTCCAGTCAGAATTGATGTCAGTCGTGGTTGCAGTCACAGTCAGGAGAGGAGTTGAAGAGTCGTGTTGGTGGCTTCCAGTGCTGGGTGGTCCTGATCGATCCCTTATTGAGCGGGAGATGCTGAAAGACTGTTAGAGGAGACGGGTTGCAGGTAGCTGATGCTGACGAGCTGAAGTTGCTGTTGCTGTCTTAATTTTACAGTTGAGTATGAGAATCAGGCTATTTCTAATTCCTAACTTAGGTTTAGAAATCATTAGGCAAAATTAGGAAGTTAGGCAGGTAATTAGGGTTTTGGCTTCATGACAAAAATTTCCTTTCTGCAATAAATTGATTATGTTTAATAAAATTGTGAATTTAAGATTGAATAATTGAATAAAGTATTAAAAATTCTTTTCATGCTTTTAAAATTATATAAAATTCAAGATTCTTTAAACTCAAAATGACTCAGTGGTTATTTTCCTAAATGATTGTGACATAGGAAATTGTTTAGTGTGATTCAGCTGGTCTTAATCACTATGAACTAATTTCTTAAATGAATGATTCATCGACAAATAATGAGCAGGAATATCTTAAGAAATAACTAAAATAAAGGGACAAAATAAGGTAATAAGATATCCTGGCTCTTCCAGCGGTACATAAAAAGGTGTTCTCCATTTAGTTCTCATGCTTTTCCTAGGAGTACAGAATTTCACAAAGGTGTAAAGGAAATCCAGGAGTGTGCGTGTGTGTTAGACGATGTTTATGGGCCCCATCGTCATGTGGATATGAGAAATATAGTTTGCCCCTGGATGACCTATAAGTAACCTAGGAGGAGAATAGTTTTTATTGTACGCGCTGCATCAAAGGAAAAGGAAAATATTAGCATAGGCAATGTGCAAGTATAGATGCGTTGAGACACTTTCACAAAGCATAACAAAAAAGAAACAAGCATTGGCATGGCTTTTCAATTGTAAGTCAACTCCACATTGTAGCAAACAGAGAGTGCACAGAATGGCTGCACAAGACACTCGGAGAGGTGCTGCAGAGAAGTATAAAGAGGGACTGTAGCGTGGCTTGTAGGAACACAGATGGCCTGGGAGAATGAGGGGCTGTATAGAGGGGCTGCAGTGAGGGGGGTACACAAAAGTGCTGCAGGGGTGTTACTGAGAACACAAAGGTGAGGCAAGGTGGGAAAAATAGGGGCTGCACTGTGCCTTGGGGGACCACTGAGGAACTACAGGAGAAAAGCTGGGCTGCACACAGAGGAGCTGCAGGTGAGAGGAGGCATACAGGCACCATAGCTCCATTACCTTACCCACCACTTCACAATGAAACTGTGGGCTTCTACACACAGGCATCATCTCCGGGCCCTGATTACAAACTAGACGGATCAAATCTAACATATGATTTTAAGCATTAATTTTGCTTTGCCTGATTATGACTATTTAGGTCTTTCCATACCCAGTTTTACTGATACCCATTTGAGAAGCGATTCCTGTAGCTCCTGAAGGAACTCCCGCTTCATACATGTCATTAGAAAGAGGTTATCATACGTGTACTTGGTTAAAAAATTGGATGAAATACACTGAGCAAGATGGTACTTTTAATACTAGAATTTTAGAGAATTTAAGGAGACAAAGGAATGATTTAAGACCTAATCCTAGACCTATGCAGTATGAAGCTCTTGGAGAATGGGAACATGAGGCATACAAAAGAGAAAGAGATAGGTATCAGACTAAATACAAGAATACTGTGAGTAGATATTCAGAAGCAAAATGGGATGCTCAAAAGAAAATGTGGAGAAGAAACATAGCAGAAGGAGCAAGGGTATTTCCAGTTATGGTAGCTGAGACTAAAGAAGGAGAAAAGTGTAAGGAGAAAAAGAAGAATGTTGAGGAACAAAAATCCCAAAAGACTGAATTTGTTGTGGACATTAATGAAATAGATGATGAATTTTTAAACAAATTATTAATGAATAGACCTCCGCCTTATCAAGAAGAACAGAATGGAGTAGAGACAAATTATTTACCGAGTGCAATGTTGATTCAGATAGAAGTTCCTCAAGAGAAAACTCCTGCAAGTGTGAGTCAAAATCAAAGTTAGAGAAGAGTTGCCAAGAATAATAACACAAATGAACCCAGATGTTTTGTCAGTTCCAGTGACTATTGGTCCAATATTTCCATTATACAATGATGGACAAGGAATTTCTCGAGTGCATGCATTAACAATACCAGATAAAAATACAAATGGATTTCATACAGGTTACAGAAGAATAAATGAAACTAATCAAGGCTTAAAAGAAAATAGTGGAGCAAATGTGAGTGTACTTTCAGATCAATCAGAATCATTAATTAACATTTCGGAAAGATCAGTTGAAACACCAAAACGAAGTATATATTTAGATCCAAAAAGATTATTGCAAATTGAGAAAAAAATGACACCTATATCAGGAGGGTCAAGAAGTGAAATAAGTGAAAATACTAATCATTCGGTCCATCACCGGAAGAATTAGATGAATGGATAAAAGTAATAGCACCTGGTTGCAGTGTACAGGATAATGATTCAGGTATAGATGTGAGTAAATTAAAAGCAGATTTGGAAGAAATGATCCTTGGTACATTTAGTCCAGATAGATTAGGTAAATATTGAGATGAAGAATTGCTTTTTATGTGTAAAAATATTACCAGGCAAGCGATAAATCTACATGAGAAGTTTGCTGAGATTGCACAAACATATGGAATTGACATAGAGAAGTCTAAAGCCCTAAAAAACATACAGACTAGATTTTAGTGATTAAGATTTAGAGAGCTTGAATGTTTCAGGAAAGCGTTTACTAATTAAAGAGTTGATTAGCACATTAAAACGATGGGGAGAATTAGATAGGTGGAAAGGAAGATTGGCTAAAAAGAAGGATGATCAACAGTGACTTCAGTGGCTTTACCATTGTTTCATGAGGGAAACAAGAGCAGAAGCAGTTGATGCAACAATATATCCTATGAGAGAAGTACCAGGAGGTGGGAATGTTCATGTTCCATGGTCAAGACAGGATATATTATCATTGACAAATGATTTCCCGAGGTTGAGAGAAAAACCAGTGGAATGGTACAAACAAGTAGAAAAGTTTGTACAGGTTTCAAAAGTTTTGTGGGAGGATTTAGATGGCTTGTTTGATCTTGTAGTTCCAGCTGATTTGTGGGTTGAATGTAAAATTGCTATAGATTAGCCAAAAGAAGAATATCCAAGAGATCCTAAAACAGGAGCACCAACTGAAGAGGTTATGAAAAAATATAATCAGGTTATTGAATATCTGAAAGGGAAAATTTCACCAAAAGAAACAGATTGGGTGAGAATAGACAGAACTTCTCAAGAATTGAAAGAGTCAGTACATGCTTATTATGAAAAGCTTCTACAGGTGTTTAAACAGTACAGTGGTATTAAAAGTATCACGGACATTTTGTGTATAGGCTTGTGTATGATTGAGACCAGAAATTAGTGCTATGATTCAGCAGCATTTGATTTGTTGGCAGAGTAAGACAATTGATGAAATTCTTCATTATGCGAAGTAGTGTGGTGATGACATTGACACAAGACACAAAAATTTAAAAGAAAAACTAATGTTGGCTCAAATGAAAGCGGCGAAGAAAGGAGGAATTGTGACTACAGAATTTATAGAAGGTTACCAAGGAAATGGTCAAACTACTGGTTGTATGAGAGGTGTAGTATTGAATGGAAATACTGTGACACAAATGATACCTATTCAACAAGGGAGAGGTAGAGGTAATAGAGATGAATTGAAAAAGAAGTTTCCTTGTCATGCATGCGGCAAGTTGGGGCATTGGAAACGCGAGTGTAGAAGTCTTTAAGTAAGCACAGGTATTACAGAAGTAAATAAAATTAATCAGATGCAGATGCATCAACAGAATCAGACTCAGCAAATAGAGGTAGAGGGCAGGGTCAACAGATACCTCAAGCTCCTATGCAGAATCAAATTGTGAAGGGTCAAGTGCAGAAATACAATGCAAAGGTGGGTTTCCATACAAATGATCAAGTAAATTAAAATGTGCAGGTGGCCTCACAATATTTGATGCAGTGGGAAGAAAATGATTCAGATACATCTCAATGACGGTGACTGAGGGGGGAGGAGGAGTGTGTGCTAGGCGCATCCTTAGAGGTAGATCAGTGTGGTCCCTATGTGGATGGCAAGGTTGACGAAAATTCAATTACATTCCTCGTAGATACTGGTGCTACCCGTTCCACTGTGAGAACTGTGATAATTCCAAACCTACCCCTCTCGGGAGAAAGTATTCTAGTTGTAGGAGTTTGAAACAAAATGATTAAGACCCCAGTGAGTGAACCAATGAAAGTGCAAATTGGAGTATTCCAAGATTTACACCGATTTGTGGTGTGTGATACAAGTCCAGTTAATCTATTGGGAAGGGACTTGCTTTGCAAGATCAATTGTTCCATTTATTGTCCACCAGATGGAATAGCATTTCATACAAAAGATGAGGATGTTGTTTTTAAAATGGCAAGACAGGGAACAGAAGTGAAGGATTTATATCCTTTGTTTACAGCTAACGATTTGCCTGTTGAATTGAGAGATACAGTGTTGATTGATGTGTGGGATTTTTCAGGAAAAGACATTGGATTGATGAAAGGAGTAGCCCTAATTCAGATTACAGTCAAATCAAATGCAGAATTTCCAAGAACACCAGCTTACAAAATGAGTCCTGAAACAATTGTGATTGAAATTTTTATTTAGCAGGGTATCCTAAAGAGATTCTAGGGAGTCCATGTAATTCACCTATTATGAGAATTTGCAAACCTAACGGGAAATATACGATAGTTCAGGACTTGCGAAAGGTAAATCAGATAGTAATTCCTTGTTGTCCAATAGTGCCAAATCCAGCTGTGATTCTTTATCAAATTCCCTGTGAAGCAGAATGGTTTTCAGTGATTGATCTATGTCATGCTTTTTTCTCGATACCTTTGCATCCGGATAGCCAATATTCATTTGCATTGTGGTTCGAAAACTGAGTTCCTCAAGGGTATACAGAGAGCCCCTCAATCTTCAATCAGATATTGAAGAAATGTTTGGAATCATTAGTAATGCCTAATAATTCGGTCCCGGTTCAATATATTGATGACCTATTGGTTGCGTCAAAGACAAAAGAAGCTTGTGTGACAGATTCAATTGCTCTACTGAACCATTTGGCAGTAGGTGGGCATAAAGTGTCACCAGCAAAATTGCAATTCTGTCAAAAAGAAGTTCTTTATTTGGGTCACAAAATTGAGAAAGGAATCAGGAAAGTGTCTCAAATCAAATCAATGCAATTTTGCAAATGAATCCACCAAAAACACAGAAAGAAGTTCGAATGTTTTTGGGAATGGTTGGATATTGCAGGCAGTGGATCAATAGTTTTTCACTGATAGCCAAGCCATTACAAAGACTGGCGCACAAAGACGTACCAGATCCTCTACATCTTGAGGATGAATGCATGAGAGCATTTGTTGAACTGCGAGACAATTTATGTCGAGCACCCTCATTAGGAATGCCAGATTTCAATAAGGATTTTGCATTATTCTGCACTGAACGCGACGGATGTGCACTTTCAGTTTTAACACAAATGCATGGAACAGCACGCCGTCCAGTGGCATATTTCTCTGCCACACTTGATCCTGTGGCTGCAGCTTTGCCTGTTTGTCTAAAAGCAGTTACTGCTACTTGTATGAGTTTGGAGAAGAGTGAAACGATTGTAATGGGATATCCATTGAAAGTGTATGTGCCACATTCAGTTGAGATTTTGTTAACGCAAACTCGCACACAGCACTTTACAAGCAGTCGGTTAACAAAATATGAACAGGTGATATTGAGAGCTGAAAACGTGACACTGATAAGATGTATGAATTTTAATCCAGCTACTTTATTGCCAAGGTCAAGTTGTGAAGTGGTGGTGGATGAAGCAGACCATGATTGCTTGGATGTTACTGAGTTGTGTACAAAACCAAGACCTGACATACAGGATACTCCTTTGCCTGAATCTGATCTTGTACTGTTTGTGGATGGATCATGCTTGAGAGATCAAGAAGGTACCTTGCGAGCTGCATATGCGGTTTGTACGGTGGCAAGTGTTATTGAAGCATCATGGTTGAAAGGAGTGAGTTCAGCACAGGTAGCTGAGTTGATGGCATTAACAAGGGCATGTTGTCTTGCAAAACACATGAGGGTAATCATATTTACGGATTGTCAATATGGTTTCAGAGTTGTGCAGAATTTCGGACAGTTGTGGTACCAGCGTGGATTTTTGACCTCTTCGGGTTCACCAATACGAACCGGAGAGTGTGTGAGAGATCTATTGATGACACTACGATTGCCAGCACAAATTGAGGTGGTGAAATGTTCGGCACACAAATCTGGCTGTGGTTATGTTACTGTGGGCAATAGATATGACAACGAAATTGTACCCTATTGTGCTCAAAATTCATTTACAATCAATGGGGAACAATTGAAAGAACGATATGATCAAGCAAAATGTAGTCTAATGTTTTCATCTGTTGAAACATGGGAAGAAATTATAGAGTTACAAGAGGCAACTGGTGAACAAGAAAGAGAAGGCTTGATCAAAGCAGGTTGTACACGCAGGGCAGATGATGAAGTGTGGGTTTACACTGATGGAAGACCAATATTGCCAGATATTCTGTTATCCCAGATAGCACGAGTTTTTCACAGACCTACACATGTGGGTAGAGATGCTATGATTAGACTCTTCAAACAAACTTGTTTTAACCCCAAGTTTAGAGTCATTGCAGAAAGTCTCTGTCAGAGGTGCATAACTTGTCAACAACAAAATGCAGGGAGGAAAACAGTTGTCACTTTGGGTCGAATTGGAAAGGCAGCAGGTCAATTTATGAGCATGCAAGTCAATTTCATAGAAATGCCTCCTTGCCATGGTCTAAAATATGTACTAGTGATTGTGTGTCTATTTTCTCGATGGGTTGAGGCATATCCAACAAGACGTAATGACAGCCTAACTGTTGCTAAATTGCTTCTTAGAGAGATCATTCCAAGATTCGGATTTCCAGTCTCATTAGAATCTGATAGAGGTACTCATTTTAATAATGAGATAATTCGGATGATTTGTGCAGCATTACAAATTGAGCAAAAATTGCATTGTGACTATCGACCTGAGGCATCTGGAGTGGTCGAGCAGGTAAATGGCACAATAAAGTCTAGACTTGCTAAGGTTTGTGCATCTACAACACTGAAATGGCCTGATGCATTACCATTGGTATTGGTGAGTTTAAGAAGTATCCCTGACAGAAGAACTGGACTGCCCCACATGAAATTGTGATGGGAAGGGCTATGAGACCGCCAACAGTCCCAGCAAATCAACTTATGAACATAACTGATGATTTAGTGCTCAATTATTGCGAGGGTTTGGCTGATGTAGTGCGTTCTGTGTCTCACCAGGTTGGAGAAGTCGCAACTACAGTACAACAAGAACAAGCACATGATTTGAGCCCTGGAGAGTGGGTGCTCATCAAGAAACACGTGAGGAAGTCATGTTTGGAACCTCATTGGCATAGGACATATCAGGTGATTCTTGTGACAACAGCATCATTTAAATGTTGTGGCTTGCCTAATTGGATCCACGTAAGTCATACACGTCGATTCCCATGTCCACTTGAAAGCGCAGAGTCAGTTGAGGGTGAACAAAGAGACAGAAAAGAAGAAAAAAGGGAATCAGCTAAGCGAAGTCTTGAATCAAATGAAGTAGATAATGTTTCTGGGAAACGAATAAGAGATGGTGACCACTGGCCAACAGGAGTAAAGAAAGTGAAATATACCTTGAATGAGAAAATTCCCGAGACTGTAATTGAAATATCTGGCCAATTTGAACAAAGTGATACAGAAGGAGAAGAAAATACAGTACGAAGAACAAAAAGAGCAAAAATCTCAAACAAAAAGTATACAGCACCTGAATGGACATATCTGGCTGCTGCAACAAACAATGAGAAAAAAGAAATCATTGAGTTCAGTTCCAGAGACAACTCATCATATGAGCCACCCTAAATGAACTGTGCTAAAGAAAAGGGGTGCGGAAAAAGAGAGAGGAGATTTGAAAATAAATCGTGACTTGAACGAAGTTCTGAGGCTCGAAAAGTGTGGGTACACAAACCTTATCAAATGGAAAAAATCTTATCAAATGAATAAAAAAGTTGACTAATTTATTTATTTATTGTTTTCTCTATAGTTTTTGATTTCCTTATAAAATGGCTAGAATGGCTAGAAATGAGACTGATAATCAAAATCAAGGTCTAACTAGGTGAAGGTGTCTTAATGCTTGCTTTATATGTGTTCTTATAATACTGTTTGTCTGGTTAATACTAATTTTAGTAATGCCTTATTTTATGTGTCCTGTTAACGTTTATTCTACTAATAATTATGTAAGTACAAAAATTAACTTAAGGAAAGATCTTCAAGAAGATCCACATACTAATATTAAAAAACTAACAGGGAATGACTTACATCAAGATAATTCTATTAATGATTTTTCGTTAAATGTTTTTACAAAATTGCTGTATGAATACGTAGATCATAGAGATTGTTTCATGTATCAAAGAGATTGTTATGTGTGCATGCAATTAGCCTCATCTGTGTCAGAGGGATGACTTATCACCACCTTTAATTAACATATGGAATTTCGTGTAGTGTATTAACAAGTTTATTCTATGGCAAAGAGCAATTTCAGTATTTTTACTCTAACTATGATTTAGTGTTTTCAGAAGTCCCTATTAAGAAGAACATGAATATAATGCGAGGAGTGCAGAGTATATGGGAGAATTGATTCACACTACTAAATCAATAGATACTGTACATGTGCATCAAAATAATCTAACCTGTATCTTACATAATGTAGAAATAGAATTTATAAATACTGTAGAAGATAGGTGACAAGAGTTTAAAAGAAAAGCTGCAGAACAAAAGACTAATATACATCCATGGGCTCATAGGGAGGGTAATTACAAGAAAGGTGAGGCATATGCTGCAATGACTCTAGACTGGCATCACAAAGGGAAGCTTTGCTTACTAAGACAAAAGACTGAATATAACAATAATTTCATTGGTTCTAGTGAATGTGAACATACCTTCCTAATTACAGGGGGTTGTGGACTAAGAGGTGGTACTGATCCAGTTTATCTTGGAGTTTATTATGTGTGTGGTAAAAATGCTTATTATAGGTTGCCACAACATTGGTATGGGTGTTGTTATATGGGTATAGTTTCCCAAACTATATCATATGAATGAGAATCATGGAACGAATGAACAGAAACTAACATGGAGTAAAAGAGGAATTAGTGCTGCAGAAATAGTGGGTAATATTTTTGGCGCATTGATATTTTCAGTGGGAGTAATTTTGAACTCACATAAGATTAGAAAATTGTCTACAGTGGTTGATCGTTTATCAATGGATACTGCTGGTGGGTTCTTAATGATTGATACAGAGATGGTGGTCATGAGATCTATGGTTTTACAAAATAGACTTGCCCTAGATGTACTATTGGCAAAAGAGGGCGGAGTCTGTAGCATGCTGAAGATTCAACAATGTTTCACTTATATCCCTGACAAAAAGTAAAGACTTGGAGGGATATACCAGTAACATTACACATTTGCATAATGATTTAACTGAACTGAAGGTTGATGGTGCATGGGAGAAACTTGGTAAGGGTTTTCCCTCAGTAGGTAATTGGTTTTTAACACTAAGTAATGGCTTGTTAGGGAGAATACTAACACCACTAATTGCTATTGCTGCTGGCATATTAAAGGTAATACTTATAACTTAATGCTGTAAATGCAAAACAAAAGAGACTAAACATAGAGCAAGAAAAAGGAAGAGAGAAGAAATAGAGTTGGAAGACAGGAAAGGAGCTTATTATGAAGTAATGAGAGACATAGAGGGTGTTAGACTGAAACAGATGAAATCAGTACATTTTGAAACAAATCAGATCGTAATCAGATTTTATAGATTGTGTGATGGCTTAAGTAGCCATCAAATGGAGGATTGATGGAGCATGATTTTTTCGTAATAATCTTGCTTGATCAGATCTGCTCATAAGAGTGTTATTAACAAAACAAGTGACTAATAGTGTGAAAAGTATTAACATGGGGACATAAAAGGAATAACGTGGAAAATGTGCAAGAGAGATGCGGCGCATTCAGTGATCAAAGGCTGAAATAGTTTCTGTGCAAGAAAGCAAAGGAAATCATGAATTTTTATGTAAACACACTAGAAATGAGAAAGAGACTTTCTAAATGTGTACTAGAATCTTCACATGTAGCATAACAAAATAGAAAATAATGGAAACGCTTGCAGAAAAAATATTATCATAAATGATTTTCTTTTCTAAATAGCAAAGAAACCTTAATCATTAGTAGTTAATAAGATTATACCTATGGGGTTTAATAAGAATAATGAATCTCTAAAATAATGACTTTTCTTGTATTTCTTTGTGATCATTTAACTGAATTATGTTTTATTGCTGTTAGAAGAAAGCAAACCTTTTACAGATTACTCCAAGAAGGCCTTAAACGCTGCTAAATTATTTCTCTTTTCTAACGTAGGCCTCAGAAGAATGTACTTTGTCCTTCATTATTTCTAAAATGCTGATGTATTTGTTTAGTTGTGTAAAGCATATCTTTAGCACATCCTTTTTCATAAAGATACAATATTTTCTTCTATGAAAAATTGTGTCGACTATGTTGCAAGCCGTTGTGGAAGTGAGAGCGAGTACACAAAGAGACTACAATTTGTTTCCTATTTCCGAAGTGCGATGACTCCATTAGTATAACAAAGAACTTTTTAGAAAATCCGGATTAACTGGCTCGAACAATGATCACCTTATAATGTCTGACCAATAGAATTATGAGGAGTTGTGAGTTTGTTACTTTAGGGGGCTGAACTTTTAACATTTTGAAGTATAATTATTACAGTGAGAAAATAACTAAGTAGCAGCTGTTTCTATGAGAAGAGAGCCTTGCTTCTGCATTCTCTCTGCTATTCTGGTTGGCTGCTATCCTTGAAATTCCTGACTGAGACTGTCCTGATTACTTTGCACTTCATCGGCTGGTGATGTTGCTTAACCAATACCTTTTCGGCCGAACGGTTAGCTATTTCTAACTAAATGCCCACTGTGCATTAGTTCTCATTGATCTAGGTTCGTATGAAATCTGAATTGCATACCATTCTGAAAATGCAATGAATTATCTCTGTTCTCTCTCTCTCTCTCTCTCTCTTTCTCCCTCTTTTTGCACATGTTCTTGATGTATTTGATATGAACTGTATTTCTGTCGTTGTGAATTTACCTGTAACATTGAACCAAGGAAAATTCTTTGATGTTTCTTATTGTATTCCTGTAATGACCATTCACATTTTGAAATAATAGATAAAAGTATCTTTATAAGTATTCAGAGTTTGTCTTTATTGATGAGTTATTGACATATTAAATATTGTGACTATGTTGCTAGTTAGGCATTTCCTTCATTATAAGTCCTCATGAAGGAAATTGCATCCGTCTCTCATTATCGAGTCCCTATTAGCTCTACCAAAGGTTCATCGGAGGACCTGGAAGTATAAGTAGTTTATTGAATTATCATGGGCCCAAATGCTTTGTTTAAGAAAGATCCTGTTTATTGGCAATCAGGGTTATTGTGAATGATTATAAAAACTTTACATTGCTTCCGCTGGATCAGGTGTTTATTTTTTTGGTCCAAACATTGATAAAACCATTTCTTTTTGCACTTGGATCTAAAGTTTTTGCCTTTCAGCAACAATATTATTCATGGATTGCAGTGTCTATTAAAACTATTTTCCTATTGTAAGAAAGACACCATAATGTTTGTTTATTGCACTAGTGCATAATACTAAAATGAGACATATGCAGATAGCGCTTGAAATTCTAGATTTATGCACTGGATATTCACAATCAGAAATAGCATTCTCCATGCAACAATGGAATTCAAAGCACTGGTCAGAGGATATTTATTACTTATTTTGTAAAACCCTGTCTGGTTTTGTGTCTTCCCTTTCAACATGTACAGTGACCTGAGGCTCTGCTGAATAAGAGACATTGGAGGAGAAAGAAAAAGACAGAGAGTTGCATGGAACAATATAGTAAGAGAAGGAAAGAAGTGGGAGAAGGGAGGTAGAGATGGAGATGAGGTAGAAAGTTAGGTGAGGTAGGGAGAGACACATGGTAAAAAGGTAAGCCAGAAAGAAAGGTACGGAAATGTTGAAAGAGGCTGAGGTAGGAAGCAAAAGAGGCAAAGAGAAAAAGTTTTAGAATGATGGATAGAGGGGGAAAAATATAGAGATAGGAAGAAGGAAATAGAGAAGGAGATGGATAGGGTAAATAAAGGAGTACGGAAGGGAACGGTAGGGTAGAAAGTTAGGTGAATAAGCAAGGCATAGCAGACAAATGGAAAGGTGAGGGAGTGATAGAATACAAAGAGATGTAAGGTGGCAACCGTGGTGAGGTACAGGGGAAAAATGAAATGTAAAGTATAGACAGTGCTTAATTTGTAAAGAAATAAGGGACAGGTCTCTAGTCAGGAGGCCTCTGCAGCTTGCACCACCCATTTCCCTGCCAGCATTTCCAATGACAGTACCCACACAACTACTAACTAGCACACTGCTACAAGTATGACAATTCAGAGCTATAAAAATAGCTTGGGCGACAGGTATTATTTGGTTGTAATGCAAACTGAATTAATAAACAATTGCTGTCTGCTCATTTCTAAATAATATAAACAGTGCCACCATGTGGCAGCTGTCATAAGTGCTGGGGTTGACAATTAAGTGCTGGTGCAGAGCACCAGAAACCGCTGGATCAAATTAAGCACTGGGTATAGATCAGGTAAAGAGAGTAGTGAGCCATAGAGAATAGTAGTAGAGAGAGGGTGAAGGATACAAAGATTAGTTTTAAGACAATAAAAGTGAAATAGAAAGACAGGTGATATAGAGAAAGAGAGGTGTAGTGATCCAGAGGTACAGGGAGAGGTTGAATTAGAGACAGTGTGGTGAGGTAAAGAAAGAAGAAGACATGTAGAAAAAGTAGAGAGAGAGAGGTAAAGTACAGAAAATTTGTTGAAAAGGAGAGGGGTAGAGAGAAATGATAGGGGTGATAATGATATATAAAAAGAGTAGAGAAAGAGAGGTGCAGAGAAAGAAGCAAATTAGTGACAGATGTAATATAGAGGGAACATAGTAAGGGGAGAGGTGAGCCAGTGAAAGAATAAAGAAGTATACTAAGAAGCTAGGCAGCGAGAGAGCGGTAGGTAAGGTAAAGGTGACATAATGGGAGAGATGTGAAATAGAGAGAGAAATGAGATGGAGGGTAATAGGATAGAGAGATGAGAATGAAAGAGGTAGAGAGACATGTGGTATAGAAAGGTGTAAAGAGAGAGGTAAGGTAAAGAAATGTGATGAGATTGAGAGAGAATTGAAGTAGAGCATGGATACAGTGAGGTGAGATGTAAAAGGGCAATGTTGTGCATGGAGATGGCTAAGGTAGAGAGAGAGCTGGGGTCGGGATTGCGGTAGAGGGGTAGAGATATTGAGGTAGGCAAAGAGAGAGGGATCAATTTCCCAGGGGCCCTTAAAAAATGGGAGGCCTACACAATGGCCAGCTGTAAAATGCCAAACACACATGGCGGTTAACAGTGCACATTGAGCATTGGGTTGCAAGAAGCTCTGTCAACTGTGATAGATTTGTAGTCTCACAGATTGGTCTGTGAGGGTGGATAGTTCCCCTTTGAAGGGTCCTGTTTGGTACCCACAAGGTAAGTTTAATGCATGGGTCCTCTCAACACACAATTGCCGGGACTGAAGCAGTGAGCCAAAACCTTCCTTAGGAAGATGGTTAGGGTTTTTTGGAAATCTTCTTGTCTCATTCTGAAACACCAACTGTGGTGGGAGACATATATATTTGTGCATCCTGCTGGTTGCATATCTGCCCAGTACACATTTTGTAAGTAAACCATATGACATGCCAAACAGGAAGTCTAATTTGTATGTATTGTACATCTACCACAAAAAGGTCCGGCAATGCCTTCTTTTTAAGACAAAAATATCGCCTCCACTAAATTGACTACCACTATATCATCAAGGAAAGAAGAAATGAAGTTAAGAACAGTAAATCTATAGTTGCGTACATATGCTTACCTTGCTGATCTAGTGGTAGATGATTTGCAGGGTTGCACTACCCTGGTACCTCTGATCCAACAGTAACAATGCTAATATCCACACTTCACTGGACCCACTAGTGACCAGGCAAAGGATTAGTATTCTGGTGAGCAGTAAACTGGGGTAAAAGGAAAAAAGAGAAAGAGAAACACTGGATATCTTTTCCTTGCTTAAATTTCTTGCCAGTTTAACCCTTCACTATTGAGGAGTAAATATTTACAACTAAATAATGTTTTCATAGATCGTAGTCAGCAAGATTACAATTCACTGGTTCAACTATATCCTATTATATACTTCACAACAATGTCAGCATTAACCAGTCACTGTATTTGCTGACAACTCTATGACTTCCTGGAGCTGAAAGAAAGAAATAATCTTTAGAAACACTACATAGAATAACCTGGACTATAATATGTGTTCTAGACCTTAATTACCTTCATCAGATTTGGATTGCAACATAATAATTATGCATTAGTTTTATGCATTTCACTCCCAGTCAAATGCAATTGCTTCCCTAACACTAGCAATAGTGTGTCAAGTGAAGTAACAAAGTTGATACAATAACGTTTGTAAACCTAAGAATGGTTACAGTACTGGGTGCCTAGAATTTTGCAAAAGTACTCTGATATAAAGTTGTTAGAGAGGAAACTAACACCACTGCAGACATCAATAGAGAGTGTCACAGAGTTATACAGGGTGAAAGAGCAGTGCAGGCACAAAGACCCAAAGCAATGCAAGATAGGTGATGAGTTCACTAGGAAATAGAGAGCATGATCAGCAAGGTTTTAGTTAATGAAAAACCTGTGTTTGCAAGTCTAAAAGGAATTTATGATCAAAGCACAACAAGCACGTACTCTGTGTTCTCCTCAAACTGAAAACGTGATTGAAGAATAGGAGCATGAGATATAGTTAGCCAAGGGTACACAGAATCTGATAAGAAGTCTTGAGAGCAGAACAATACAACATACACACATACATAAATACGAAGGAAACAAATACATTGTTTTTTTAAGCATTGTTAGAATTACAATAAAGAATGTGTAGAGGAAAATGTCAGGAGTTTAAAGACACGGGTAATGTGCTGTTTTGCAGCAACTATGTAATTATTGAGTAACCTGTTATTTAACATTTTGTAAGAGACATTGTTTGTGTGACTATTTAAGGGGCTGCTTGTGAGCAGTTATTTGAGACCAGCTGTTTACCTGTGTGGAGATAGCTACTCTCCCGGCCCGACAGTAAACCTGCTTTTACCTTGCCAAGAGGAGTCTTGTCTTTTTCTTTAGCTCAGTTTCCCTGCAACAGTTGGCGAGCAAGCATAAGAGTCCGATTTGTCCTAAACTTACTGTTGCCACCAGAATACTGCCTACCCCAGCTGCATAAATCATTGCACATCTTTGATGAGGGAAGCAGACACCATGTTGCCTAAAGTCCTGCCTATTCACAGGGACAGGTAGGACCCAGAGATTGCCGTCTTTGAGGTGAGGACAATACAGACTTCATTCCATGGTTTGTATATTTTATGACTTGTCTCTTTGGCAATGGTAAACGTAGATGTAATGTAAATAAGGTTATCGCATGTAAGATTGTGTACAAGTGTTGCACAATA
Source organism: Calotriton arnoldi (assembly GCA_963921515.1). Classification (NCBI taxonomy): domain Eukaryota; kingdom Metazoa; phylum Chordata; class Amphibia; order Caudata; family Salamandridae; genus Calotriton; species Calotriton arnoldi. Next base: position 2,083,302 of record CAWUFW010002496.1, read on the forward strand.
TTAAGTTAAGAGGCAGCTTAGTCGGTAGAGTGTTTATCTCAATATATAGTTGGAAGTGGTCAGTGTGGGTGATTCGAAGTTGGGAGTCCAATATGTGTTCCAATATTTTGACATAGAGGGATGGCTGGAAGCCAATGTTGCTAAACTTTACCTCCAAGTACGATCTGAACACTCAAATTGCTGTCCCTACTTATAAGACTAGTACTAAAGAAAGGCCCCTTATCAATTTTGATCACACAAAAAGAGAGATGGGTTTGTCTAATCACACCTAATCCTCTACGGGAGGATTGACACTAGAGGATAGACCAATGCAGCAGATGAGTGTTCAATCAGTTCTGTGTGGCACTGATCCCACCCCTAGTGAGATAGGTAGATAGTCACCGAAGGGGAAAATAGTTGGTACGGTGTTGCCGATAATTTAGCAGGATGGACTGAAGGTTTATCTTCCTCATTAGCACCTTATTATGTTCCTTGACCACAAATAGACAAGGAAGATCTTAAAAGGTTGTTACCGCCACTTACAGAGGGAGCAAGGAAATGGATTAGATCCTTTGAGAAACAAACTGAAGGCATTCCCCTGGCACTAGGGGTCATAAAGAGTTTACTTAGCTCTCTTATAGGAGATGACACCGATACTGTTTTCCATAAGGCTGAAGTGAGAAATGTTGCACTCACTGAGACTAGGTATGATGGTTCTCCATTCAACTGAGTCCAGACAGTGGTCTGAGATCAGCTGAGGAATATGTATCCTGATAGGCCACACATTTGGTTCCTCATGGCTCAATCAATTCATTCAAATGAGGACCTCACTCAGTTTCTCAGCAGGATGAAAGAAAAATGGGCTCAAGAAGTAGGTCAGGGTTGGGAAGTAACGGGGCAAATACTGTGTTGTTTTATAAGGTAGTTAAGAAGGGTTTACCCTCTGATGTACAGGATAATTTAGACAAAATAGTGGTGTTGGAAGCCAAACCATGGGCAGAGATACAGGCACATATAATACAAAAGAAACAGGAGAAAGAGAAAAACAAGCAGGAGGTAACAGAGAAAGTAGCAGCCAAGTTAGTGCAGCAAAAGTTGGCAAAGAAAGGAACAGTGGAAGGGGCAGTAATAGCAGCCGCCACTCAGATGACTGCAATGTCTGTGGGACCCAGGGACTGCCCCACAACAGTACCCACTACAGCAGGATAGTGTAAGGGCACAAGGAAGTAGCAGAGGTGGACGAAGAGGAATAGGAAGGAGCAGGATAGGCCCCCAGAGGATGGATCAAACATGTCATTATTGTCACAGATATGGACATTTTATTAAAGACTGCAGGATCAAGAGATGGGATGAACAAAATTGAAGGACAGGAGTTTACAATCAGCCAGGGAATACAGTAGTGCAGGAACAGTCAAACCCACAAATAATATATTACCTCAGCTACCACCACTAAATGTACCGCAACCAGTAATGCCTCAAGTATAACAAATGCCATCACAGCAAAGTCACCAAGCACCCCCAATGGTAACGCCACCCCAAAGTGGACAGGGGGGTGTGATTCTGAGAGGAGGAAATCCCTCCTAAACAAATTATGTGGGAGGGAATACGCAATGAAGGTGCCCACAGAGTACTTCTTGTGTCCAGTATTATCAGTGACGCACAGGCTAGATGAGGACCCCACTGTGACTGTAGCTATCAATAACAAGAGGTATACATTCCTCTTGATATGGGAGCAACACGATCTTCTATTAAAGAGGAGACCTTCCAATTTCTAATAGATCAATGGATACACAAGGATTCTCTGGGGTGGTGATGAGGGTTCCATTTACTAAACCAGTGGAGATGGAAATAGGAGGGAGGTACATTGATGGCTGTCTACTATTCTCTCCGGCTGCCCCAGCTAATCTATTTTGGGGAGATCTATGGCTAAGTTAAACGTGACTAAACACTTTGAGCCTGATGGTACTATGGTTTGTTCTACCCCTTGAGTTTCTCCTTCCAGAATCATGGCTGTAATAGTAGATTCTTCTACTGGAGATCAAATCAGATCTCTCCCCGCTGATATAGAAGCATTTACCACAGTGGTATGCAAAATAGTAGCAGAAACGCCATAGCTACCCGGAAGGGAGGTTCAGTTATCTAATGAGTTTTTTTTCCGGCGACAAGGGCAAGATTCTTGGATACCTGACAATAAGTTGGTTTTGCAAATAGAGGCCTTAGAGATTAAAACGACCTATGGAACTCTGATAGCCTGTGATCACAACCATGTTTTATGGGCATGTGTTATAGTCAATGAGCCAGGTAAAATAGTTAAGGAAGTACTGGATGATCAACTGTTTGATGAGGATTCTAAGAAAACAGTTATAGTCTTTCAGGATGACATACCATTGAGAACAGAATTGGAATCAAGGATGCCCACCCAGGTAGAGCCTTTAATTCTGTTAGGGATGCAGATTTTTACCAAGTACCAGACACCTTATGGACTAAGGGTCCCCATGATGTAGGTCTTTTACGCACTGCTACTCCATTCAGAACTACATTGAAGGAAGGTGCTATCCTACCTAAGGAGAGACAGTATCCTCTTACCAAAGAAGCTGATGAAGCCATCGCCCCTACTATACTGGTGTTGCTAGAGCAAGAAGTAATTTACCCTGGAGTGTCCCCTTGTAATACCCCTATTTACCCAGTTAAGAAATCCAAGGGTAATACTTGGTGTATGGTTCCAGACCTGTGCCCCCTGAACAATACAGTGGTATACTAGAATTCCCAATTGTTACCGACCCTTCCATTATTTTGACAAATATTCCTCAGAATGCTAAATCGTTCTCTGTCATAGATCTCAAGTATGCTTTCTTTAGCATCCCTCTCCATCCAGACAGTCATTATTTGACAGCGTTCTCCTATCTCAGGACTCAGTATTTGTATTCTCATTTGCCCCAAGGGTATTGAAGGTTCCCTAGCATTATCAACAAGTGATGAAAAATTACCTGTTGAACTTTCAGTGTGACAGTACATAGTTGCAGTATGTCAATTACATATTAATTTGCAGTCCTACAGAGCACAGAAAGATACTATCTCTCTTTTGGTTACTCTCGCCCAGAGAGGATACAAGGTTGAGAAAGAAAAAGTTCAGTATTGTCAGGAGGAGGTTCATTACATATGACAGTTATTGCCAGCTTCTGGTTGAGGCGTAACTCCTGAGAGAGCAGCATCTATACGTCAAATGACTGAGCCAGGAACTGTTAAGAGAATGCAGAACTTTTTTGGCCTCTTTAACTATGTGAGACAATGGGTATTTGATTACAGCACTTTATTAGCACCCTTTTCAAAAATTGAAGACTGAGATATCAAATGTCCCAGTTTTGGAGACTCCTGACTACACTAAGGAGTTGTATCTCTTTTGTCACTGCAATGGTCAAGTGATGACAGGTGTCCTTGTGCAAAAATATCCCTTAGGACATAAACCCATTGCATACTTTAGTGGACAGTTGGATTCAGTGATGAGAGGACGTTATCCTTGTGAGCAAGCTCTCGCCACTGCAGCTTTTGCAGTACAGAAGAGCACCCCTATTGTCATGGCGGCACCTTTGACGCTCTATGCAGAAAATGCAGTGTTTGCTATCATTCAGAAGGCTGAATCAAACACGGCCACAGATAATGTTACACCTCATTATGCTGAGACAGCATGTTTCCATCTTTGAAAGCTACAGGAAGCTGCTCCATTGCATGAGAAACAGTTATGGGAGACCAGAGGGTGCTCCTAGTCAGGGGAAGATTTAATTTATAGACAAATATCTACAGGTAAACCAGTGATGCCTTAGACTTTACTTATGATAGCTCTTTATCAATTGCATTTATCAGCCCATATCTTGAGAGATCACAAGATCACAAATACAACAAGATTGGTTCGTTCACAATTTGCATGATATGCTTACCATGTACCTCCATAATTGTACTGTTTGTTAACAATTCTCTCCAAATCCCACATTGAAGTTGATAGGTTCTATCACACCCCGACCACAGGGTCCTTTTTTGCGCTCTTCATCTTGAATTTGTGGATATGATAGACAGGGGCAACAAATATTGGTATCTCATAGTTGTGGTTTGTACTTTTTCTCAATGGCTGAAGCAGGACTGTGCGTCCACTGTGATGCTAAGTCAGTTGCCACATTTCTGATCTGTAAAGTGATCCCCCGCTGGGGAAATCCAGAAAGGATAAGATCTGATAATGGCACACACTTTGTTAATGCAATTTTCACACATCTCACAACAATAGTAGGGATAAAGCTTAAACTATCTTCTGTTTATAATTCCCAGAGCAACGGCATTGTTCAGCGTCTATACAACTTACTGAAGAATAAGATCAGCAAGCTATGCGCCATGTTGTATAAAAAGTGGTTTTATTGCTTACCAGTAGCACTATTCTCCCTTAGGAACACACCTAGTTCTGATCATCATCTGATCCCCCATCAGATGGTGACAGAGAGACTCATGAATACGCAAATACCTGCCACTGGAAGTAAGATTCAGGGAGAAAGTACAGCTGAAATTTTGAATGATAAAATGCCCGTATATCTCTCGGAATTAACAAAAGTTGAAAAGTTAATCTCTAAACAGGTAACTAAAGCAAAGGAAAATTGTACCACTGCTGAGGTTGACCTTCCAAATTGTGCACATAGGCGCTACAGTTTTCACCAGAAATCTTGTTCAAAAATGGAGAGACCTGAAATTCGACGGTCCTTTTACCTTGACGATGGCCACCCTCATGGCCCTCCTGATAGATGGCAGGGAGCCATGGATCCATCTATCGGATGTTCGGATAAATCCTGCTTCATCCCAAGTATCACCAGCAATGTAAATGGAACAAGAGGAGGGAAGAAGATTGTGACCATAAAAATACCCCCCTGCACCTCTGCCTTTGGACAATTGTTTGAACCAGCAAAACGAAAGTTATGTATTTTTTCCTTTTTGTCTTTTAATACTATTATTCCTACTATTGAATATTTTAATTCCAATACCACACACTTGTGAAGAGAACTGTCTACTCCCACCAATGTGTCTCATAGTATTCATACTAGGCTGTTAGATAATATGTGGTGCCAACATATGTCAGACATAGGATCAGAAAGTACCAAAGAATCATGTTTTGTGTGCTCATTAATTCTTCATGCCATAGGATCAGATAGGTTATACTCAACTAAAGAAGTACCCCCAAGCACAGCTTTATGTCTTTTACATCTCTACCTGTGTAGGAATAAGGCCCGAATGCAGGCAACACTTGTTAGGGAAGAACAATTTCTTGTTATTGCAACAAAATATGACTCTTTAGCAGTTTTATATATCCTTACAGACAGACAGGACCTAAGGATGAGATAGCATGAATGAAGAAAACAGGTTGCCCTATAAACTGCTGAATGGATACAGATGGCCTTAGGCTTAGGGTTTCTAGGAGTAACAATGAGTGTAATAGTTATGTAGTGAATCCTTTACCCCTTGATTGTGTTTGTAGGCCAGGTTTTAGAGTTACTAGATTTTATGCCCATGATCAATGGCATTCTGATATTGTATTTTCTTGCAGGGCTATGTCTTTATGGAACCTACTGATATTAGTCAGGATGTAGTAAGAAAGTGTGCACGTATATGGGATGATAATGTTGCGCGATACACTTGGATGGACAGTACAGTGAGTCCTCAGACAGTGATAAGGTTAACGTTTGTTTCTATATGTTGCAGACGAAACAGCACCATTAATGTTGGACAGAATATCAACTGCAGTGCCACACTAGATAAAGCTGACATGCAGGGGGGCACCTCCAGCCTCATGGACTATTATTTGCAGTGTGAAGAACTACTGTACACTCAGTCACCACCGAACTGGAATGACCTCTACATACTAGTGACTTTGCACACCCCTGTCTTGTTAACTTCAGGAGTAAATATGTCAATTCTACATGAACCCCCAAAGAGCAGTCCAACAACTTTGTTACATCATCACCGAAGGAGAAGAGCTGCAGAATATTATGGCACTATGACTTGGAATGATGTTTCCCAAGGGTACCGGTTGTTTAATGATGCACAGTTGTTCTTTGAAAGTATTTTGCCATTTGTTCAGGAAAAGGCAACTGCTCGATGGTTGCAGATAACTTGATGGGAACTATTGAAAAGCATCAATACCATGAAAGATGGATTTAATGCCATAAAGGAAGAGATGCTTGCCATGAGAATGATGATCATGCAGGATCGTTATGTACTTGACCTTAAGATAGCCTTGGAAGGAGGGGTATGCACCAAGATATGAACTGTATGCTGTACCTATGTCCCAGCAAATGATGTGGACAATGAAACTTTGTCAGAAGCTATACAAACTTTGCCTAATCTACTGAAGAAAATGGTAGATGAGGGAGGTACCCCATATAACTGATTTAGTGGGTGGTTGTCTTTACTACCATCCTGGATATCGGGACTATTAAATGTTTTATTTCCAGCTCTTGCGGCGCTGTTGTTGATATGCTGTGGTACTCAGTTAATTTTAGCATGTGTGGAAGGATCAGTAGAAAGGCAGGAGGGATGTTGACAGGATACCTACATGAGTAGTAGATGCACAGGGTAATACATATTATCTAGTGACAAGCACAGTTGTAGGATTAAAGCCAGTAGTTGAAATATCAAGTAGAGGGGGGAACGATAGAGAGAAAACTAAATGTGAAGAAGTTATACCACTGCAGACATCAGTGGAGAGTGTCACATAGTTATATGTGCTGAAAGAGCAGTGCAGGCCCAAAGTCCCAAAGTGATGCAAGACAGGCGAAGAGTTCACTAGGAAATAAAGTTTGTGATCAGCAAGATTTTAGTTAATCGAAAACCTGTGTTTGCAAGTCTAAAAGGAATTTATGGTCACAGCACAACAAGCACGTACTCTGTGTTCTCAGCAAATTGAAAACATGATTGAAGAATAAGAACAGGAGATATAGTTAGTCAAAGTTACACAGAATCTGATAAGAAGTCTTGAGAGCAGAGCAATAAAACATACACACACACACATTACTACGCAAGAAGCAAATAAATAGTTTTTTAGCATTGTTAGAATTACAATAAATAATGTATAGAGGAAAAGGTCAGGAGTTTAAAGACACAGGTGATGTGATGTTTTGTAACAAATATGTAATTATTGATAAACCTATTATTTGACCTTTTGTAAGAGACATTGTTTGTGTGACTATTTAAGAGGCTGCCTGTGAGCAGCCATTTGAGACGCGCATTTAACTGTGTGGAGATAGCTACTCTCCCTGCCGCGACAGTAAACCTGCTTTTGCATTGCCATGAGGAGTCTCGTCTTTTTCTTTATCTCAGTTTTCCTTGCAACAAAGTTCACAGACACCAAATCAGATGACTCCTGTATAGATTTCATAGTGCAAAACCAGAAAATCTACTATGTAGTTCATAGCACAAAACCAGATGACTCCAGTATAGAGTTAAAAGCACATAACCAGAAGCCTCCAGTATAGAGTTCATATCCACAGTTTTAGCTCAAACACTTCTTTGAAGACAAGATCCTGAATCACTCTGATGTGAGAATGCAAATAAATCTGACTCCCAGCAAAAGGGGTTCGACTGCAGCAAAACAAATATCAAATGTTCAGCAAGATATGCCATAGAAAATGAAGAAATTATACCAAAATTGCCACAACCACTGAAAGTCCTAAAGCATCTTGGGAAACAGTACTGTTGCATGCTTCATATAGCATAGGCATATCAACCTCGAAGCAACTGTCCAAGGAGCGCCTATGCTTTGTAAACACCTATGGTCTCCTCTGAGATTTAGTTCAGGGGAATATATATCTGTGCTTGCCCAACATCCCCTGGTGAGCACGGCGCAAGAATCCTGACAATCATATGATGGATGCAATACTTTTGTTGTTGTCTGACCTCGATGTAGAGACATACAACCATTTTAATCTGTTAAAAACAACAACATGTATTTCTTTAGTTCTAGGTCTGCATAAGCCAGAGATTCCCAGTACACAGGGATGCAGGAAGATCTTAATTTAAATAGAAATAGAGCGGTTTGGCCATTATGGAATCATTCTTACTATCTCTAGAAACAACGTGCCAATAATTGGAACAAAAAGTGAATGGAAGAATTAAAAACACATCGCCATGCAGCCAAAGGACGAGCATTCTGGCATCTACAATAGCTATCAATCAGGATGCAACCACAAACATGCTTATAGCCCCTTCCTGAAGTAGCATCTTAATTCGTTGGTTGACATAACAAAAATGGTAGTGAAAATTACACTAGCACTGTTTACCACTATTCCACTGATTTAAAAAAGAACTCTGACTGGTAAAAGATATAGTGAAAGAGGAATCTAGAAAGAGCATGGCAGTTTGTGAGACTGACAGCAGATGGGTTGCAGGGACATGTAAAAAAAACATCCTTGGTGGAAGGGCATCGCAGCAAGCTAAGTTTGGATGGTCAAAATGGAAAACGCTAGCACACTAATAGGTACATAGATAAGGAGGTTGACATTTTCTCCCCTGTCTCTTTCATAGAATTTGAATTTTCTATCATAGCATATTAGGAAAATATGGATCGCTCTGGCAAGAACCAGAGGCTTCATGCATGTATGTTGTTTATTGTGCAAAGATGTCTTAAATGGAAAAACGTGTCTTAATTACTAAAGTGAATCTATGGCCACCACTTTCGCCACTTACGCTAGAACTTTATCTTTTTGCAAACTACCGAGATCCATGTGGGAACTGACATAAACTCCCATCTCTACTGTATTTCAATTGCTATTAATCAGCATTAAATGTACTATGCCCAGGTAGTTGAAGCAACATTCCTGCCCCGAACATCACTAAACTGGCTACCCGTGAATACACAAATTACCTCCAGGACCCTAGTTCTTAGTCACAAAGGTATTCAAATAAAGGCCTGAAAAACACATTCACAATAAAGCCTACTCCAGATCCTCATACAGAATTGAAATGAGGCAGCCATGTTGATTTCATATGGGGTTTCCTATGGAGTGTTCTCCCTATAATTATTTGCGCCAGAGCACTTCACTGATTTTACAAAGACTGAAAAAAATTTATTTTCTGATTCCTCTGAAAAGTCTCCTCACCTAGTAGGTAGGAATGTGCAAAGCTATTTCTGCAGGTTGTGAGATAATTGCCATCACATTACAAAATCATTTTCACTGTAATTAAACCAAAGTAACCTGGGCAATCAGGGCCAGACTGGCTACCGGGCGTTTTGGCATGCTGCCGAGCTGGGGGCTGATGTCACTGCGGTGGGGGCTAATTTCGTTGATGGAGACCTGTGTGTGCTACGAAATAAACAAAGCAAAACGAATTTCGTTCAGCACACGCAGGTCCCCATCAACGAAATCAGCCCCCAGCTCGGCAGCATGCCAAAACGCCCGGTAGCCAGTCCGGCCCTGTGGGCAATACATGCACACCTTTTCTATATACAAATGGTTGAATGTCACAACATCGACAACAGAAATTTTGACTTGCAAAATTATCATTGCCTAAACATCAATTGCAAAATTTCCGACTTTTAAACGCCCTTTGTAAAACAGAATAATATCAATAGCAAATATAATGTCAATAAAAAAACCTGAAGTATTACATCAACTACAGAAATAGTGCGATCAAAATTATCGATTTTCAAACAATGCATAGAAACTGTACAAACAATCCTCACTTTAAATGTCCACATAAATATCAAAGAAACATACGTAGAAAAATAAAATATATTTATATATAAACGCCACCACAATTACATTTATATTTTAAAAAAGAGTCAAAAACATACTTTTATTGCATATATGAATTATAAACTAATGTTTATCACATAAGGGACAAAAAAAAAAAAATAACTACTAACTCAGTCAAATTCAAAACAACATGTTAAAAATAGGAAAGCACTGCTAATTATAAAATTGTATAAAGAGAAGTGACCCCAAAACATCAATACTCCTGCCTGCCTCTCTGACTTACGTTACCTGACAGAAATACCTCCAAAATGAAAGATGTAAGGGTGCATTTCACAATAAATATAAATAAACAAGAGGAAAACCTATGTTAAAAAACACACAAAATAATTCATATAGATTTATACTTAAATTTACATTTCTACTTTAGTAGCACTACCTAAAAATACTTCAAATGACTTAAGCTACAAAAAAGGAAATTTACAACTTTAACTGAGCATTTGAAGACTAAAGAGAGAAGAAAGGATACCACAAGTTCAAAATTAGAATGTTATTTTTAATATTATGCACACTTACTGTTAGAAATGGGGTCTTAGTTGGCAAAGGTATATACATTGTCTAACTAGGGACCACCACTCTAGTGAGGGTGAGCTAGATATATACTAAAGGATAACCTGTGCTCACCCTCTGGTAGCTTAGCACAGAGCAGTCAGGCTTATCGAAAGATGCAATGTGTAAAGTATTTGTGTAGCACACACACACACAGTAACATAATGAAAACATCACAAAAATAATCCAGAGTTAGAAAAATAGACAATGATTGTATGAGTAAATCAAGACCATAACGGCAAAAATTCAATAAATAGGAACAGAGTTATGAATTTTTAAAGATTAAATCAAAATATTGTGCTTAGAGTCATATTGCACCAACCCGGGACATCTGATCGCACTAGACCGGGGTAAATCAAAAGTTCAGGCTGACCGTGATAGAGTGCAGGCCAGCAGGGTTCACACACGTCCTGCTGAAAAAGTAATTTGGATGGAGGAAGCGCTGATGTCGAAGACCTGATGCAATAAGCAGAGGAGGCGATGCGTCATCAATCCTGTGGATGGAGGCAATGCATCGGTTCCAATCCACCCAGTCAGCAAGACTTCGTTGACAAACCCCTTTGTGATTAAGGCAATGCGTTGAGCCGCACAATCCACCGTCATCACGCTGAGCAATCAGTTGAAGCAATGTCATCAGACAGCAGCTGGGTTGGCGTTGAAGGGTGATGTGTCGGTTCCAATTGGTGCAAAGTTGTCGATGCGTGGATTTTGCTGGATCAGCACAGAAAAAGTCACTTCCAAGGGCCCAGGACTGGGTTAGCACCACTTGGCAAGGCAGGACTCACAGATGGCAGTGTCCAAGTGCTGTTATAGGGTCAACGAAAGTCTTTGATGGCCCTGAGACCTCAGAACAGTGGGAAAGCCCTCAAGCCCTTGGAGTTACTCTGGGTTCAAGTTAGATGGGTCTAATCCTTTCCCTCAGAAGGACAGAGGGCAGCAAGTAGCAGGCAACAAGTAGCACAGCAGAGAAGAAAAGCAGTTTGTCCTGAGCAGTAGTCCTGCAGAGTGGCAGTCCTTGTAGTGGCACAGCAGTCTTTCTTCCTTGCATAGTTCTTCACAGGTCCAGAAGTGTACTGTCTTGGTGGGGTTAGAGACCAAGTACTTATACCCAGTTGTGCCTTTGAAATGGGGGTGACTTCAAAGAGGGATCTTTGAAGTAGACAGAAGCCCTTTCTTCCCAGCCCTACCTCCAGACTATCAGTAGGGGGTATTCAGCCCTTTGTGTGGGGATAGGATACTACCTATGCAGTTGCAAGTGTCAGCTCCTCCCTCCCTTAATGCCCAGGAAGGGCCATCAGAATGCAGATGAGTGCCCAGACACACCTAAGCGTACTGTGTTTGTGGCTGTATAGAGGGAATGTACAAAGTGAAGCTGTCACCCCCCACCCCCATGTGTATAGGAGACAAGCTGCAGGCACACAGAGCAGTAAGAGCAGATAAATGCCCACTTTCTAGAAGTGACATTTCTAAAATAGTAATGTTAAATATGACTTAAGTAGTAAAGAGGTTTTATCATTACCATTACAATGATATAAAACATGACAAAGCTACTTCTTTCTAATCAGGAATTACAGCTTAAAAGTGTATTAAGGAATTCCCAATGTTAGCCTATGAGAGGAGTAGACCTCACACTAGTGAAAAACAAATTTGGGTGTTTGTCACTAGTAGGACATACAAAACTAAAAAATACATGTCCTACCTTTTACTTACACAGCAACCTGGAGGGCCTACCTTAGGGGTGACTTAGGTGTAATAAAAGGGGAGCTTAAGACTTGGCAAAGTGTTTTAAATGCCAGGTCAAAGTGGCAGTAAACTGCACACACAGGCCCTGCATTGGCAGGCCCGAGGCAGGTTTGAAAGACTATTTGTGTGAGGGCACAATCAGTGCTGCAGGCCTACTAGTAACATTTAATTCACAGGGCCTGAGTATATGGTATACCACTTTACAAGGGACTTACAAGTAAATGAAATCTGCCAATTGTGTATACACCAATGTTACCATGTTTTGGGGAGAAGCACATGCACTTTAGCACTGGTCAGCAGTGGTAAAGTGCTCAGAGTCCTAAGGCCAACAAAAAGATATAGCAAAAAGAGGAGGTAAGCAGGCAAAAAGGTTGGGGGAAGACCACCCTAATCAATCATGACAGGTCTAACACTTACTTACAACTTCTAATTGAAAAACACATACAAATAAATCTGTCTCTCTTTAACCCCTTCGATGCTCATGACGGAGCGGTTCCGTCATGAGCATCGGTTGGGCTGTGCTTATGACGGAACCGCTCCGTCATGAGCACAGCCCCTGGGGGAAGCGCTGGCGCTCCCCCTCGGGGCATCGATCTTGCCCCCACAGAGGGGGATGGCAGCGGAAGAGTTTCCGCTGCCACCCCCGGCCCCCCCCAACGCTTCCCCATGACATCAGCGCGCACAGCGCGCACCGACGTCATCAGGAAGCGCTGGATGTGCTGGAAATCATTTCTTTCCAGCGCATCCAGAGGGAGGGTGAGAGTTTGTTGGTGCGGTGGGGCAGGGGGCCCAAATCTGGATGCCTTGAGGCATCGGGGGAGAGGAAACTGTGTTTCCTCTCCCCTGATGTCTCAATGCAGGGCATTCCTGGTGCACGATCGCGCACCGCGTCGCGATCGTGCACCAGGAATGTCCCACTAGACACCAGGGATTCCTTTTTTTTCTATAAAGGAAGCGACCCCTTGGGCAAGGGTCGCTTCCTAAGGGGGCAAATAAATTAAAGACTTTTCTGCCCCCCCTGGGGACAGATCGGCCGATTTTTGACCGTTTGTGGACCTAGGGGGGGCAGAAAAGCCCACTAGAGCCTGGGATCTTTTTTCAAATTAAATTGGAAGCGACCCCTTGGGCAATGGTCGCTTCCTGGGGACCAATTAATTTATAAGTATATTCTGCCCCCTCTGGGGGCAGATCGGTTTTTTATTTGGCCTTTCTGCCCCCAGGGGGCAGAAAACCCCACTAGACACCAGGGATTTTGTTTAATTGTAAATGGAAGCGACCCCTTGGGCAAGGGTCGCTTCCAGGGGCTAAATTTAAAAAAAGTATATTCTGCCCCCCTGGGGACAGATAGCCTGATTTTTTGGGTGTTTCTGGACCCAGGGGGCAGAAAAGCCCACTAGAGGCAGGGAATTTGTTTTTTTTTAAATTGGAAGTGACCCCTTGGGCAAGGGTTGCTTCCAGGGGCCATATTTAAAAAGAAATTATATTCTACCCCCCCTGGGGGCAGATCGGTTTGTGTATTTGGCCAGGGGGGGGGGCATAAAACCCCATTAGACACCAGGGAGAGTTTTAAATTTTAAATGGAAGCGACCCCTTGGCCAAGGGTCGCTTCCTTATGGGCCTAAATAATTTTTAAGACTTTTCTGCCCCCCCTGGGGACAGATCACCTGCATTTTATGGCATTTCTGGCCCAGGGGTGGGGGGCAGAATAGCCCACTAGAGCCGGGTATCTAAAAATAAATAAATTGGCCGCTTCCAGGGGACATATATTTTTTTATGTGTATTTGGCCTTTCTGCTCCCATTTGGGTAGTGACATAGCATGTTATAATGTTGTTTTATTTCTTGTGAATTGCAATTGTAATGCTTTATTTCTCCTTTTTTGTTAGGTCAAGGCTTTTGCTATTTAGACTGTTCCAGGTTGCGGTTTCGTTACTGTTTGCGTAGTTGCATGTGTTTGGTAAGAGACTTTTTTTGTACAATGTAAATGAGTTTTATTTCTCTGCATGAATGTGTTTTTGCGAATGGTGTAATAATAGCAGTATGTTTGGCTTCTGTTTTTTGAGTGTCAAAAACTTTTTGCATTTGTGCTCAATGTGTATTTTGTTGTATTGTGAGTAATTGGTTTTGTTTTTTTCTTTCTAGTGGGATATCGTTGGTTTTTGCTGTGTCTCTGCAGAGTAGGTGCTGGTGAGTGTAGCTGTCTCTTGTGAGTGAATCGTATAGTTTTTGAGTATATAGATCTTTGTGATAAAGGCACACATTTTTTTACTTACTTGCTTTGCACAGTGTTGGTTGTTGTTGACTTGTTTGTGCAGTCTCCTTTCTTAGTAAGGATAATGGCTAGCCGCAGGATTACTGCTCAGCAGGTTGTTGGTTTGCTTTTTGAGTCTTCCTCTGACCATGGTTCAGAGACTGACTCTGCATCTGAGGCAGAGGAGGCAGGGGACGATTCAGGCAGTGAGTTTTCTCTCCACATGGAATCATCGGATGATGAAGCTACTCTCAGTGCGGATGAAGTGCCTGTGTTAGAGGAGGACATTGATGTGCCGATAGTGCGGCAAGAGGCATCTGGGCTGCAGCCTGGGGCTGCAAGGCTTCCTGTTGGTGTAGTGCGGCAAGAGGCATCTGGGCTGCAGCCTGGGGCTGCAAGGCTTCCCGTTGAAAGTGCTGACCTCTGGGTTGCCCCAGGCATGGTGCAGCCGGCATTGCCAGACTTTACTGGTGTCCCAGGGTGTAGAGTGAATAATGAAAACTTTTTGCCGATACATTTTTTTCAGTTGTTTATGGACGATGTGTTTTTGGCAGAGATTGTTGAGCAGACTAATTTGTATGCCGAACAGTTTTTGAGGGACAACAGTGCCAGCCTTAAGCCCCACTCTAGAGCTACCCGGTGGACTCCCACAAATTTGGAAGAGATGAAGAAGTTCTTGGGTTTAACTTTTTTGATGGGCTTGCTAAGGAAGCCATCAATGTCTTCATATTGGTCTACTAGTCCCTTTATGGCAACGGCTATATTTCCGGCAGTCATGAGTCGTGATAGGTATTTGCTTCTGCTTCGGATGATGCATTTTGTCGATAATGGTTTAGCGTTGCCACGATATCACCCTGAATGTGACCGTCTTTTTAAGATTCGGCCTGTCATTGATCACTTTGTTGATCGATTTTCTGAGATCTATGCTCCTGGGAAGGAAATTGCAGTGGATGAGTCTTTGGTGTTGTTCAAGGGCCGCTTGGTTTTTAGGCAATACATTCCTAGTAAGAGGGTACGCTATGGAATTAAGCTGTATATGCTGTGTGACAGTAGGACTGGATATGTCGATAATTTCAGGGTGTACACCGGTAAGGAATCCAGGATTAACCCCCCTGGTTGTCCGTCCACTTTTGGAGTGACTGAGAAAATTGTGAGGGAACTTGGTAGAGGATTTTTTAACAAAGGCCACCATTTATATGTAGATAACTTCTACACTGGTGTGCGGTTGTTCAGGGAATTGGCCAAAGTGGACACTGTTGCTTGTGGCACAATCCGCTCTAACCGTAAAGGTTTCCCAAAAGAACTTGTTTGCCAAAAGCTTGTGCGGGGACAGTGCAGTGCGTTGCGTTGCGAGGAGCTTCTAGCTGTGAAGTTTTCAGACAGGAGAGATGTCTACATGCTGACTACCATCCATGATGAAAGCACTGCACCTGTGACTGTTTGGGGTCACATTGCTGAAATGCGCAAACCTGTGTGCATTTTAGACTATAATAGGCACATGGGTGGTGTTGACAGAGTAGATCAGAGGTTGGAACCTTACGCTGCTCTTCGTAAGGCTTACATTTGGTATAAGAAGTTGGCTATCCATCTTTTCCACTTGGCAACCTTTAATGCTTTTGTTGTGTTCCAGGATTCTTGTCCTGAGTCAAAGATGACTTTTGTTAAGTTTCAGGAGTCTGTAATTGGCAGCCTTGTTTTAGTGGAACAGGCAAGTGTTCCTAGAGTTGGAGTGGTGGAGGATGTTGCTAGATTGAAAGATCGCCACTTTCCTGATCACATTCCTCCCACACCCTCAAAAGACTTTCCCAGTAGGAGATGTAGAGTCTGTTGGCGAAGAGGTATGCGGAAGGAGACTCGTATGTACTGCCCCGAGTGTCCTTCTAACCCTGGGCTGTGTGTGCCTGCTTGTTTTAGAATGTACCACACGCAAAAGAATTTTTGGGAGCATCCATGAGTGGTAAAGTGAACTGCCTGGCCTCTATTGTTTAATATTTTTTGTTCAGTTTCAAGGTTGGCATTTGTGTAGTGTATTTAGTTTCAGATTTTGTGTTAGTAGATTTGTATTTATTTGCAATTTGTTTGTGTTTTCTTATTTATATAAAAAAATCCTAAATGTGATGGCGGTGTGCGTGGAGTGGCGCTTGTGTGGCGGTGTGCGTGGTCTGGCGTTTGGCTGGCGGTGTGTTTGGATTGGCGCTTGGCTGGTGGTGTGTTTGGATTGGCGCTTGGCTGGCGGTGTGCGTGGACTGGCGCTTGGCTGGCGGTGTGTGTGGACTGGCGCTTGGCTGGCGGTGTACGTGGACTGGCGCTTGGCTGGCGGTGTGTGTGGACTGGCGCTTGGCTGGCGGTGTGCGTGGACTGGCGCTTGGCTGGCGGTGTGTGTGGACTGGCGCTTGGCTGGTGGTGTGCGTGGACAGGCGCTTGGCTGGCGGTGTGTGTGGACTGGCGCTTGGCTGGTGGTGTGCGTGGACTGGCGCTTGGCTGGCGGTGTGTGTGGACTGGCGCTTGGCTGGCGGTGTGCGTGGACTGGTGCTCGGCTGGCGGTGTACGTAGACTAGCGCTTGGCTGGCGGTGTGTGAGTAGTGACTAGCTGCTGGTCACTACACACACTGCTAGCCAAACGCCACTCAACGCAATCCGTGAGCTGGTGTGGTTGCTGTGTCAGGAATGTGGGCATGTGAAAGTGATGGGCCCTTGAATGGCGCTGTCTGCTGGTGTGAGTGTTGTAATGTGCTGGGCCCGCGGCTGGCGTTGTGAATGGTTTTGTATGTGTCACACGTATGAAAGGTGTATGAATGGCCTGTAAAGAGGTTGGTGCCTTGTCGTGGCTTTACAGCTCACGAGCTGTGAGTCAATGGTTCAGTTTCTCGTACTTTCAATTAACAGTGCATTTCATTTTTGTGAAATTTCTGGTTAATACAACTGTATATACTGAACCATCACTCACCCTCGTGCCAAATCCAACCAGTATGTATGTGTGCGTGAGGAATAGGTGGTTGTGCATAAAAATGTCTTTTCTGTTTTTGTCAAGCAGGGTGTACCTTGTCCTTTTTGGTGAATGTTGTAATGTGTTGGTTTTGTGCCTGGTGGTGTGAATGGTCTTGTGTGTATCATGTATGAAAGGTGTGTGAATGGCCTGTAAAGCGGTTGGTGCCTTATAGTGGCTTTACAGCTCACGAGCTGCGAGTCACTGGTTCAGGTTTTTGTCCTTTCAATTATTGACAGTGCATTTCATTTTTGTGAAATCTCTTGTTAATAAAATTTTATATACTGAACCATCACTCGCCCTCGTGCCAAATCCAACCAGTATGTGTGTGTGCTTGAAGAATAGATGGCTCTGCAGTAATCTTTGTCTGTTTTGTCTCTCTGCCAAGCTGTACATTTCATCTAAGAATAACCTAACAACTGTAGTTTTTGTCGTAAACTAAACACCCATGGGAGTGCATGGTGATGTCTCTCTTGTGGGTTCCAACAAGTTATGTTACCCACAATGTCCTGCAAACCTCAAAATGTGACTGCGACATTTTCCTTGCATTATTGTGTCCAAATTTTCACATTGCAGAAAGTAACAACAAATTTCCAACCCCCCAGCATTTCTCCAAGTATCCCAATAGAAATGGAACCTCACTTGTATGGGTGGGCCAAGTACCCGCTGCAGGGAAGGGCCCAAAACCTATTGATGCAACATTAAAATTACCTATCACAAACCAACCTGGTTTTGCAAGGGGGGTCCCATGAGTTTTTGTCCCGGGGCTCGGCGGCCATCTAGGGAAACCTACCTAACCCACACATTTCTGGAAACTAGACACCCGGGAGAGTCCAGCGAAGTATGGCTTGCGTGGGTCCCCCATCATTCTCCTACCCAGAATCCCCTGCAAACGTCAAATTTTTCTAAAAAATTCACTTTTTTCTCACATTTCTGTGGTGGAAAGTTCTGAAATCTGCGTGGATCCACAAATTTCCTCCCACCCAGCGTTCCCCCAGGTCTCCTGATAAAAATGGTACCTCACTTGCGTGGGTGGGTCAAGGACCCGCGACAGGCAAGGGCCCAAAAGCTATTGAGGCGACATCAAAATTACCTTTCATAAACCAACCTGGTTTTGCATGGGGGGTCCCATGAGTTTTTGGCCCGGGGCTCACAGCCATCTAGGGAAACCTACCTAACCCACACATTTCTGGAAACTAGACACCCGGGAGAGTCCAGCGAGGTATGGCTTGCGTGGGTCCCCCATCATTCTCCTACCCAGAATCCCCTGCAAACATCACATTTTACCAAATATTTCACTTTTTTCTCACATATGTGTGGTGGAAAGTTCTGGAACCTGCGTGGGTCCACAAATTTCCTCCCACCCAGCGTTCCCCAGGTCTCCTGATAAAAATGGTACCTCACTTGCGTGGGTGGGTCAAGGACCCACGACAGGCAAGGGCCCAAAGCTATTGAGGCGACATCAAAATTACCTATCACAAACCAACCTGGTTTTGCATGGGGGTCCCATGAGTTTTTGGCCCGGGGCTCGCAGCCATCTAGGGAAACCTACCTAACCCACACATTTCTGGAAACTAGACACCCGGGAGAGTCCAGCGAGGTATGGCTTGCGTGGGCCCCCATCATTCTCCTACCCAGAATCCCTGCAAACCTCAAATTTTACCAAAAATTTCACTTTTTCTCACATATGTGTGGTGGAAAGTTCTGGAATCTGCGTGGATCCACAAATTTCCTCCCACCCAGCGTTCCCCCAGGTCTCCCGATAAAAATGGTACCTCACTTGCATGGGTGGGTCAAGGACCCGCAACAGGCAAGGGCCCAAAAGCTATTGAGGCGACATCAAAATTACCTATCACAAACCAACCTGGTTTTGCATGGGGGGTCCCATGAGTTTTTGGCCCGGGGCTCGCAGCCATATAGGGAAACCTACCTAACCCACACATTTCTGGAAACTAGACCCCCAGGGGAGTCCAGCGAGGTATGGCTTACGTGGGTCCCCCATCATTCTCCTACCCAGAATCCCGTGCAAACCTCAAATTTCGCTGAAAAATTCACTTTTTTCTCACATTTCTGTGGTGGAAAGTTCTGGAATCTTCGTGGATCCACAAATTTCCTCCAACCCAGCGTTCTCCCAGGTCTCCCGATAAAAATGGTACCTCACTTGTGTGGGTAGGCACAGTGGCAGCAGCAGGAAATGGCCCAAATCGTACTCTGGAGACTTCAAAATTACCTACAGCAAAACTACCTAGTTTTGGTGGGGGAGCACCTGAGATTTTGGCCCCGGGCTCGGCGGCCATCTTGGGAAAGTACCAAACCCAAACATTTCTGAAAACTAGACACCCGGGGAGTCCAATGAGGTATGGCTTGCGTGGATCTCCCAACGTTTTCCTACCCAGAATGCAATGCAAACCTTAAATTTAGCTGAAAAAACCACATTTTCCACATATTTGTGTGTGGAATCACTGTGCCGGCACAAATGTCCTACCACCCAGCGTTCCCCTTGTTCTCCCGAGTAAAATGATACCTCACTTGTGTGGGTGTCCAAAGCAGAATTGGCTAAAAACTTATTTTTTTAAAAATGTAGCGCTTAGAATTCTCGGTGCTATACTCTAAATCCCTATGTTTTGGGCTCTTCCTAGCCACAGGCCTTTGGCCCACCCACACAAGTGAGGTATCATTTTACTCGGGAGAAGAAGGGGAACGCTGGGTGGTAGGACATTTGTGCCGGCACGGTGATTCCACACACAAATATGTGGAAAATGTGGGGTTTTTTCAGCTAAATTTAAGGTTTGCATTGCATTCTGGGTAGGAAAAAGTTGGGGGATCCACGCAAGCCATACCTCATTGGACTCCCCGGGTGTCTAGTTTTCAGAAATGTTTGGGTTTGGTACTTTCCCAAGATGGCCGCTGAGCCCGGGGCCAAAATCTCAGGTGCCCCCACCAAAACCAGGTGGTTTTGCTGTAGGTAATTTTGAAGTCTCCAGAGTACGATTTGGGCCATTTCCTGCTGCAGCCACTGTGCCTACCCACACAAGTGAGGTACCATTTTTATCGGGAGACCTGGGGAATGCTGGGTGGGAGGAAATTTGTGGATCCACGAAGATTCCAGAACTTTCCACCACAGAAATGTGAGAAAAAAGTGAATTTTTCAGCGAAATTTGAGGTTTGCACGGGATTCTGGGTAGGAGAATGATGGGGGACCCACGCAAGCCATACCTCGCTGGACTCCCCGGGTGTCTAGTTTCCATAAATGTGTGGGTTAGGTAGGTTTCCCTAGATGGCTGCGAGCCCCGGGCCAAAACTCATGGGACCCCCATGCAAAACCAGGTTGGTTTGTAATAGGTAATTTTGATGTCGCCTCAATAGCTTTTGGGCCCTTGCCTGTCGCGGGTCCTTGACCCACCCACGCAAGTGAGGTACCATTTTTATCGGGAGACCTGGGGAACGCTGGGTGGGAGGAAATTTGTGGATCCAAGCAGATTCCAGAACTTTCCACCACACATATGTGAGAAAAAAGTGAAATTTTCGGTATAATTTGAGGTTTGCAGGGGATTCTGGGTAGGAGAATGATGGGGGACCCACGCAAGCCATACCTCGCTGGACTCTCCCGGGTGTCTAGTTTCCAGAAATGTGTGGGTTAGGTAGGTTTCCCTAGATGGCTGCGAGCCCCGGGCCAAAACTCATGGGACTCCCATGCAAAACCAGGTTGGTTTGTGATAGGTAATTTTGATGTCGCCTCAATAGCTTTTGGGCCCTTGCCTGTCGCGGGTCCTTGACCCACCCACGCAAGTGAGGTACCATTTTTATCAGGAGACCTGGGGGAACGCTGGGTGGGAGGAAATTTGTGGATCCACGCAGATTCCAGAACTTTCCACCACACATATGTGAGAAAAAAGTTAACTTTTCGGTAAAATTTGAGGTTTGCAGGGGATTCTGGGTAGGAGAATGATGGGGGACCCACGCAAGCCATACCTCGCTGGATTCTCCCAGGTGTCTAGTTTCCAGAAATGTGTGGGTTAGGTAGGTTTCCTAGATGGCTGCGAGCCCCGGGCCAAAAACTCATGGGACCCCCATGCAAAACCAGGTTGGTTTGTGATAGGTAATTTTGATGTTGCCTCAATAGCTTTGGGCCCTTGCCTGTCGCGGGTCCTTGACCCACCCACGCAAGTGAGGTACCATTTTTATCAGGAGACCTGGGGGAACGCTGGGTGGGAGGAAATTTGTGGATCCACGCACATTCCAGAACTTTCCACCACACATATGTGAGAAAAAGTGAACTTTTCGGTAAAATTTGAGGTTTGCAGGGGATTCTGGGTAGGAGAATGATGGGGGACCCACGCAAGCCATACCTCGCTGGACTCTCCCGGGTGTCTAGTTTCCAGAAATGTGTGGGTTAGGTAGGTTTCCCTAGATGGCTGCCGAGCCCGGGCCAAAACTCATGGGACCCCCATGCGAAACCAGGTTGGTTTGTGATAGGTAATTTTGATGTTGCTTCAATAGGTTTTGGGCCCTTGCCTGTTGCGGGTCCTTGACCCACCCACGCAAGTGAGGTACCATTTTTATCGGGAAACCTGGGGGAACATTGGGTGGGAGGAAATTTGTGGGTCCACGCAGATTCCAGAACTTTCCACCACAGAAATGTGAGGAAAATGTAGTTTTTGGACACTTTTTAGGTTTGCAAGGGATTCTGGGTAACAGAACCTGGTGGGAGGCAGTCAAGTCACACCATCCTGGAATCCCTGGGTGTCTAGTTTTCAAAAATGTATAGGTTTGCTAGGTTTCCCTAGGTGCCGGCAGAGTTAGGGTTCAAAAACTACAGCTAGGCACTTTGCCAAAAAAGGGTCATTTTTCACTGCGAAATTGAGGTGTGTCCACGTTGCGTTTTGCGCCGTTTCCTGGCTCGGGCACTAGGCCGACCCACACAAGTGAGGTACCATTTTTCTCGGAAGACTTTGGGGATCAGGGGGCGGGTGGAAATTTGTGGATCCACGCAGAATACAGAACTTTCCACAACAGAAATGTGGGGAAAATTTGATTTTTTGGACACTTTTTTAGGTTTGCAAGGGATTCTGGGTAACAGAACCTGGTGGGAGGCAGTCAAGTCACCCCATCCTGAATTCCCCTGGGTGTCTAGTTTTCAAAAATGTATAGGTTTGCTAGGTTTCCCTAGGTGCCGGCAGAGTTAGGGTTCAAAAACTACAGCTAGGCACTTTGCCAAAAAAGGGTCATTTTTTCACTGCGAAATTGAGGTGTGTCCACGTTGTGTTTTGCGCCGTTTCCTGTCGCGGGCACTAGGCCGACCCACACAAGTGAGGTACCATTTTTCTCAGAAGACTTTGGGGATCGCGGGGCGGGTGGAAATTTGTGGATCCACGCAGATTACAGAACTTTCCACCACAGAAATGTGGGGAAAATGTGATTTTTTGGACACTTTTTTAGGTTTGCAAGGGATTCTGGGTAACAGAACCTGGTGGGAGGCAATCAAGTCACCCCATCCTGGATTCTCCTGGGTGTCTAGTTTTCAAAAATGTATAGGTTTGCTAGGTTTCCCTTGGTGCCGGCAGAGTTAGGGTTCAAAAACTACAGCTAGGCACTTTGCCAAAAAAGGGTCATTTTTCACTGCGAAATTGAGGTGTGTCCACGTTGCGTTTTGCGCCGTTTCCTGTCGCGGGCACTAGGCCGACCCACACAAGTGAGGTACCATTTTTCTCGGAAGACTTTGGGGATCGCAGGGTGGGTGGAAATTTGTGGATCCACGCAGATTACAGAACTTTCCAAAACGGAAATGTGGGGAAAATGTGATTTTGTTTTACACTTTTTTAGGTTTGCAAGGGATTCTGGGTAACAGAACCTGGTGGGAGGCAGTCAAGTCACCCCATCCTGGATTCCCCTGGGTGTCTAGTTTTCAAAAATGTATAGGTTTGCTAGGTTTCCCTAGGTGCCGGCAGAGTTAGGGTTCAAAAACTACAGCTAGGCACTTTGCCAAAAAAGGGTCATTTTTCACTGCGAAATTGAGGTGTGTCCACGTTGCGTTTTGCGCCGTTTCCTGTCGTGGGCACTAGGCCGACACACACAAGTGAGGTACCATTTTTCTCGGAAGACTTTGGGGATCGCGGGGCGGGTGGAAATTTGTGGATCCACGCAGATTACAGAACTTTCCACCACAGAAATGTGGGGAAAATGTGATTTTTTTGGACTCTTTTTTAGGTTTGCAAGGGATTCTGGGTAACAAAAGCTGGTGGGAGGCAGTCAAGTCACCCCATCCTGGATTCCCCTGGGTTTCTAGTTTTCAAAAATGTGTAGGTTTGCTAGGTTTCCCTAGGTGCCGGCAGAGTTAGGGTTCAAAAACTACAGCTAGGCACTTTGCCAAAAAAGGGTCATTTTTCACTGCGAAATTGAGGTGTGTCCACGTTGCGTTTTGCGCCGTTTCCTGTCGCGGGCACTAGGCCAACCCACACAAGTGAGGTACCATTTTTCTCGGAAGACTTTGGGGATCGCGGGGCGGGTGGAAATTTGTGGATCCACGCAGATTACAGAACTTTCCACCACAGAAATGTGGGGAAAATGTGATTTTTTGGACACTTTTTTAGGTTTGTAAGGGATTCTGGGTAACAGAACCTGGTGGGAGGCAGTCAAGTCACCCCATCCTGGATTCCCCTGGGTGTCTAGTTTTCAAAAATGTATAGGTTTGCTAGGTTTCCCTAGGTGCCGGCAGAGTTAGGGTTCAAAAACTACAGCTAGGCACTTTGCCAAAAAAGGGTCATTTTTCACTGCGAAATTGAGGTGTGTCCACGTTGCGTTTTGCGCCATTTCCTGTCGCGGGCACTAGGCCGACCCACACAAGTGAGGTACCATTTTTCTCGGAAGACTTTGGGGATCGCGGGGCGGGTGGAAATTTGTGGATCCACGCAGATTACAGAACTTTCCACCACAGAAATGTGGGGAAACTGTGATTTTTTGACACTTTTTAGGTTTGCAAGGGATTCTGGGTAACAGAACCTGGTGGGAGGCAGTCAAGTCACCCCATCCTCGATTCCCCTGGGTGTCTAGTTTTCAAAAATGTATAGGTTTGCTAGGTTTCCCTAGGTGCCGGCAGAGTTAGGGTTCAAAAAACTACAGCTAGGCACTTTGCCAAAAAAGGGTCATTTTTCACTGCGAAATTGAGGTGTGTCCACGTTGCGTTTTGCGCCGTTTCCTGTCGCGGGCACTAGGCCGACCCACACAAGTGAGGTACCATTTTTCTCGGAAGACTTTGGGGATCACGGGGCGGGTGGAAATTTGTGGATCCACGCAGATTACAGAACTTGTCACCACAGAAATGTGGGGAAAATGTGATTTTTTGGACACTTTTTTAGGTTTGCAAGGGATTCTGGGTAACAGAACCTGGTGGGAGGCAGTCAAGTCACCCCATCCTCGATTCCCCTGGGTGTCTAGTTTTCACAAATGTATAGGTTTGCTAGGTTTCCCTAGGTGCCGGCAGAGCTATGGTTCAAAAACTACAGCTAGGCACTTTGCCAAAAAAGGGTCATTTTTCACTGCAAAATTGAGGTGTGTCCACGTTGCGTTTTGCACCATTTCCTGTCGCGGGCACTAGGCCGACCCACACAAGTGAAGTACCATTTTTCTCGGAAGACTTTGGGGATCGCGGGGCGGGTGGAAATTTGTGGATCCACGCAGATTCCAGAACGTTCCACCACAGAAAGTTGGAGAAAATGTGGTTTTTTTGACAATTGGTTTGCAAGGGATTCTGAGTAACAGAACCTGGTGGGAGGCAGTCAAGTCACCCCATCCTGGATTCCCCTGGATGTCTAGTTTTCAAAAATGTATAGGTTTGCTAGGTTTCCCTATGTGCCGGCAGAGCTATGGTTCAAAAACTACAGCTAGGCACTTTGCCAAAAAAGGGTCATTTTTCACTGCGAAATTGAGGTGTGTCCACATTGCGTTTTGCACCGTTTCCTGTCACGGGCACTAGGCCGACCCACACAAGTGAGGTACCATTTTTCTCGGAAGACTTTGGGGATCGCGGGGTGGGTGGAAATTTGTGGATCCACGCACATTACAGAACTTTCCACCACAGAAATGTGGGGAAAATGTGGTTTTTTTGACACTTTTTAGGTTTGCAAGGGATTTTGGGTAACAGAACCTGATGGGAGGCAGTTAAGTCACCCCATCCTGGATTCCCCTGGGTGTCTAGTTTTCAAAAATGTATAGGTGTGCTAGGTTTCCCTAGGTGCCGGCAGAGCTAGGGTTCAAAAACTACAGCTAGGCACTTTCTCAAAAAAGGGTCATTTTTCACTGTGAAATTGGGGTGTGTCCACGTTGCGTTTTGCGCCGTTTCCTGTCACGGGCACTAGGCCTACCCACACACTTGTGAGGTACCATTTTTCTCGGAAGACTTTGGGGAACGCGGGGTGGGTGGAAATTTGTGAATCCACACAGATTCCAGAACTTTCCACCTCAGAAATGTGAGGAAAATTTGTTTTTTTTGACAATTTATTAGGTTTGCAAGGGATTCTGGGTAACAGAACCTGGTGGGAGCCAGTCAAGTCACCCCATCCTGGATTCCCCTGGGTATCTAGTTTTCAAAAATGAATAGGTTTGCTAGGTTTCCCTAGGTGCGGGCAGAGCTAGGGTTCAAAAACTACAGCTAGGCACTTTGCAAAAAAAGGGTAATTTTTCATTGTCAAAATGTGGTGTGTTCACGTTGGGTTTTGAGCCATTTCCTGTCGTGGGCACTATGCCTACCCACACAAGTGAGGTACCATTTTTATCGGGAGACTTAGGGTAATTCAGATTTGTAAAGCAACTGTTATTACCTATTGACTTTCGATGCATTCTGCCTTCCAAATGAAAAACATTGTGTAAAAAAGAAGTCATTTTAAAAAATAACCGATAATTCTCATGCTAGTATGAGTATTCCCAATTTCGGAAATGTGCAAATATCTACTGTTTCTAAATTTTGTTCCCATTTCAGAAATGCATAGGTGTCTTTCATACCGATTGTTCCATGTATACATTTTCCCACAATAATTGCTATATACCCGGTACATAATAAAAAACCATTGTAAGACGCTGCTCAGTTATTGGCTCTGGGTTCGTCGGGTTCTTAGTGAACCTACAAGTCCTATATATCCCCACAACCAGTAAGGTCCAGTGGATTTAACGGTATATTGCTTTCAAAGAGCTGTCATAATTAGAAGAAGTTACAGGTGAAAACGTTGACACAAAAGGCTGTTTTTTTCAACTAATTTTCAATTTTTCCTATATTTAACTGTTACTTTCCATAAAGAAACCTTGATGGATCTACACAAATGACCCCTTGCTGAATTCAGAATTTTGTCTACTTTTCTAAAATGTATAGCTTTCCAGGATCCATTATTGCTTTCATACCCATTTCTACCATTAACTGGAAGGAGGTTAAAAGCACAAAAAATAGCAAAAATAGGCTATGTTTCAGAAAAATGCCAAAACTGTGTAAAAAATATTGGTTTTCTGACAAAAGTCTGTCATTCCCTATTAGCTGGGAAAATGGTGATTTTAGCCCCACAAACCCTTTTTTGATACCATTTGCAGGGAAAAACACAGACGCTTTCATTTGCAGCCCTTTTTTCGCATTTTTCCCCCAAAACCCAAAATTTAGCTGTATTTTGGTTAATTTCTGGGACCCCTCCAGGGGAATCCACAAACCCTGGGTACCTTTAGAATCCCCATGATGTTGGAAGAAAAGGACGCAAATTTGGCGTGGATACCTTATGTGGTTAAAAAGTTACAGGGGCCTAAGCGCGCACTACCCCAAATAGCCAAAAAATGGCTTAGCACAGGGGGGGAAAAGGCCTAGCAGCGAAGGGGTTAATTTAAATCAATTCCAGATCCCAAAATGTCTGCAGAGCCATGCGTTATCACTTCTCAAAAAGAAAAAAACATATTTTGCATATATCTCAAGTAAGGAGAAAACCAGAGGTGAGAGCACAGATTAAGTGCACCAAATGCCACTCTAATTGAATAAATGGGAGGGCCACTATTGTAAACAATGTCATAGTAAATGTAAGAGACTATAACCACTCTCCCTCTATGGTGAAGACAGAAGTACAAAATGTATATCAGGACCTTAAAGAAGCGTAACAAGCTCTACAGATCCCACTGGAACCATTATCAAAGAGTAAGCCTGCAGAAATTCTCCCCAGGTTAGGGGCCAATTGCCAGCAATACTCAATCTAAAAGGAACAATATGTAGAAAAAGAAGAGCAGAAATAGAAACACCAACAACCAAAACCAATGTATTCATAGATATCACATCAGCCGTCACCCACACAAGGAAGACATTGGTTAACAATGACAATTAGGAGGTTATTAATTTGAGAGAGGTGACCCCTTACCAACTTGATAAACCCACTACGCTTAGGACAAAACACACTTCGGAGAGATTCTCAACTCTTGGTAGTTGTGGCATAAGCAGCAGGCAATCATCAGAGAAGTGTGTGTTAAGTTTAAGCAGTACTAAAAAATTTAAAGTAAAGAAGAGAACATAATACAATTCCCAAAACAAGCTGAAAATGTGTAGAAAATGTTAATGAGCAAAAAGACACCAAGGGCATTTAAATAGGGTAATGAGAACATGAAATATGATTTTTTAAGTTAGACGGCAGAAACCCCAAGGAAAAGTAAAGAGCCAATCAAAAGTCACTATTCACAATTAACCAGGCCCTAGAAGCAATGTCAGACCCACTGCTATAGAACGGAGGTTGAATATATCACCTGGGTCATCCAGGCCAAAGTTTTGACCTTAGTCTCTGAAATGAAAGTCAAAATCTCGCAGTCAAAGGCAGTCGTCATCGAGCTCCCACACAAACTGTTGGTTTTGGGGCCAAAAGCTCTGAGTTGGACAAACATGGATTTTGTAGCCCCTAAGGCTACTTTGGTAGTTGAATAGATTTGCACCAGCTCCCTTGTACAATTTTTCATCATCAGACTTAGTCACTTTTTTGGAAGATAAAATCCTCTAGTGGGGCAAGTCTTGAAGTTGAAGTCGGGCAGGGCTCCACAAGTTCAGATGCCTTCACCATGAGTTCCTCCTTAACAAGTTTTCAGTGCTGTAAAAATCTCAAAGAGGGCCAAACCTGGTTTTCTTTCTGGTGTTGGGTGCAAACTCCCTGGGAAAACCTCAGCATCTTGTCCCAATCCTCTAGAGATGGAAAGAAATGACTAAGTCTCAACCTTTTCCAAGTGCTGGAAAAGTTACTCCTGGTTGATCCTGTAGCTCCTAACTCCCCAGGACAAGCTTCTAGGCACCACATCTCTCTCCAACTAGGTCTCCTACAGGGTTCAGTTTACTGTGGTCAGCTGGGCGCTCTTGGAATCAGCAGTCATTCTGCTTATGGTGTCCCTGAAGTAGGCAAACAGGAGGCAAAACACTTGGCCCGTGGGGAGCAGTTCTAGATCATGGGTGACAACAGGGTTCAGGGAACCTTGAGCATGTTTTTTCCTTCCAGAATGAGTCTGGAGTCAGGTGTCTCCTTCCAGAAGGGCTTTCTTCATCAATTGGAATCATTCCAGGTCCAGAAATGACCTGAGGAGGCAGTGGTTGTGGTGCCAAATTTATGCTGTGCCCTAGCCAGTGATTGTAGAAATTCTACAACCCATTTCTAACTATTTTCTCACAGTCCCCACCTCCTTTTGCAGTTCGTCCTCTTTACCATATTATAACCTTACCCAGGACTTCCTGTTTAAATGTGGCAGAACCCAGCTACCACCAGACAGGCCTTTCTTTAGCTCCTTAGCCACTTACCTATTTAGGTGTGCTGTCCTACTATATGACAAGCTCAAAACTGGTTTTCTCCCCTACTGTGACTGAAGGGTCCATGAAATAAAACAAGAAGCCCTTCCTGGCATCTCCAATGCAAAAGATGGCGTGCTAAAGCTACCCTTATTTTCTGCGAGCTGTTTCTAGACACTCCCAGAGAGCTAATCCCTCTTAAGTGGTCAACTGTTAACACCCATGAACTTCCTGGGCTCAGCAGAAGGCAATTATCCTCCGCACCAGAGT
This sequence comes from Calotriton arnoldi, assembly GCA_963921515.1. Lineage (NCBI taxonomy): Eukaryota > Metazoa > Chordata > Amphibia > Caudata > Salamandridae > Calotriton > Calotriton arnoldi. Next base: position 2,112,633 of record CAWUFW010002496.1, read on the forward strand.
TGTTAACTCTCTCAGTCAAGGATTTGTTCTGAAGGTGTGATTAGTGGACAAACTGGTTTTAAGCCAGTCTATCTCAGACAGCCTAAACTACATTTTTAAAAAGTTGCATATCCTCTTAAGTAATTAAAAATCTGATTGCACAATTAAATCAGATCTTTTTAACTGTGAGTACACTAACCCCACAATGTATAGTTCCTTCCTTTTACTAATGATGCTCCCACAAGCACTGTGGAATATGTAAAAATAAAGAATGTCACATTTATGTATGTATGTATGAATTTGGTATTTCTATAACATGAACCTATACAAAAGGCAGAGGAGTGTTGTACAGGGTCAAAGACCAAAATAAAGCCAATGAGTCATAAGAGAAGTAGCTGGTTTATGGACTGGTAATGAATTGTGATGCAGTGTTCTTAAAGAGGTGGGCTTCAAATCTTTCCTAATTTGAAGCAGAATTGAAGTGGTCCTGATGGAATCAGAAATATTGTTCCAGATCCTCGGTGCATAAATGGAAAAAGGTCACTGCCTTGTTTTTTTCTTTCTTTACACTTCTTGGTTTGTAACCTGATGAGGTCCTGGTAGTGAGTGTGCTGAGCACCACCAGAGAAAGTGAGTTTGCCTGCAATGTATTTGGGGCTGGTGATTGTGATGCCTTTCTAAATGATGCAACTGGTTTTGAAGATCATACAGGCTGGCATAGAGAGCCAATGGAGTTCCATCACCATGGGAGTGATATGGTTGTATTTCTTCAGGACCTGGACAAGACATCCTGTGGCATGTGCCAGTTGGGAATCTGGGAGGCCATGGAGCAGAGCATTACCACCATTCAGCTATGAGAGTATGAGGCCTTCACCAGCTGTTCTGAAATCTCTTTCTGGAAGTAATGTTTTTCATAATGGTTGCACAAACACAATGAACCCTGCAACGCAGGCACCCTTACACCATGGTGCAAGGGTTCCTGCATTGGCAATAGGCAGCTTTTTTAGCACTGGTGCAGGGGTGACCACAGGGATGCGCCGTATTCTTGTTAATACGGTGCATTCCTACATTTTGAAAATGACGCAGCTCAGAGCAGCAAAATTGCTTACGCCACCACGCTGCGCCATTTTCATGTTAATATGCCCCTTGGTTTTCAGTGACAGCTGGAGTTTGAACCTGTCAATGTTCATATTACTAAGCCAGGCTTTTACAGATTGTTCCTTGTTGCTCTTGGCAAATATCAGAAATTCAGACTTGGTTGAGCTTCAGTAGGTAATGGACATACAGGTTTGCATGATCTGCAGGCAATGTTTGAGGCTTTGGATATCTGAAGCACCACCTTCACATTAATATAACTTGCACACCTCCATGCACAGTGTAATTAACTCGCTAGTCACACTAGAATTAGTATATCTCGCACCTTTACAATGCACTGCTTATACCCTTTCATTGTACATCATTTATACTATGTGAAATCGTAGCACACATAACAACACTTATGACATCTCAAATGATATTATTTAAAAGAACACTGTACATGGTAGAGTGGGGAATTGTAGTTAATCTAGTGTGGCTAGCGAGTTGACAACACTGTGTACAGAGATGTTAGAGTAATTTGAAGGGGGTGCGTAAATTACAAATTTAAGGTACAGCTATAACTTTAAAATTTCTAATGTTATGTAGTTTAAGTTTGGTTTGTAGAATTGTTTTTTTTTCCTAACTATAACTAAGTTTTAACTCTTGGTTTTTCATTGAGTCTGTATGTTTTTTTTTTAAATTTAAAATATTTTTTTTCACATATCACAAAGTAAATATATCAATGTTTTCCATTTTATACAATGGTTTGAAGTGACGTAGAGTAGATTGCATACAGTAGAGTGCCATAGATTAGAGTGGCTTAGAGTGGAGTGGCGTGGAGAGGAGGGGTGTAGAGTGCAGTTGCATAGAGTGAAATAGCATTGAATGGAGTGGTGTGGAGGTGCGTAGAGTGGAGTGGCATAGAGTGAAGAGGCGCAGAGTTGAGTGGCATTGAGTGCAATAGCATAGATTAGAGTTGGGTAGAGACAAATGGTGTAGAGTGAAGTGGCATAGGGTAGAGTTGCATAAAGTGGAATAGCATAGAGTGCAATGGCGTATAGTGGAGTGGCATAGTGTGAAATAGCATAGAGTGGAGCAGCGTAGAGTAGAATAGCATAGAGTCAATTGGTGTAGAATGCAGTAGTGTGGAGTGGTGTACAGTAGAGTAGCATAGAGTGGAGTGGTGTAGAGTGGAGTCACATAGAGTGGACTTGCATAGAATGCCCTGTCATACAGTGCGTTGCAGTGGAGAGGCGTAAAGTGGAGTGACATAGAGTGGAGTGACATAGAGAGGAGTGGCATAGAGTGGAGTTGTGTAGAGTGGAATAGAATAGAATGGACTGGTGTAGAGTGCAGTGGCGTATAGTAGAGTGGCGTACAGTCGAGTAGCATAGAGTGGATTGGCGTAGAGTGGAATGGCATAGAGTAGAGTGATGTGCAGTGGAGATGCGTAGCGAGGAGTGGCATAGAGTGTAGTGGTGTAGAGTGGAATAGCATAGAGTGGACTGGCATAGAATACAGTAACATAGAGTGGAGTAGTGTACAGAAGAGTAGCGTAGAGTGCAGTGATCTAGTGTGGAATAGCATATAGTGAACTAGCGTAGAGTGCAGTGGCATAGAGTGGACTGGTGCATAGTGGAGTACAGTGGAGTGGTGTGAAGAGTCTTAGAGTGGTGTGTCATAGAGTGCTATGTTGTACAGTGTGTTATAGTGGAGTGGCGTAGACTGGAGTGGAGTGGCGTGGAGTGGCATACACTAGAGTGGTATAGAGTGGAGTAGCGTAGAGTGGAATAGTGTAGAGTGGAGTTGAGTAGAGTGGAGAGGTGTAGAGTGGAGTGACATAGAGTGGAGTGGCTTAGATTGGAGTGGTGTGGAGTGGAGTGGCATAGAGTAGAGTTGCATAGAGTGGAGTGGCATAGAGTGGAGTTGTGTAGAGTAGAGTGGCATAGAGTGGAATGGCATAGAGTGGAATAGCGTAGAGCGTAGAGTGGAGTGGCATAGAGTGGACTGTCATAGAGTGGAATAGCATAGAGTAAAGTGGCATAGAGTAGTGTAGAGTTGAGTGGCATAGAGTGGAGTGGCAAAGAGTGAAGTGGTGTAGAGTGGAGTGGGGTACAGTACAGTGACAAAGAGTGGATTGGTGTGGAGTGAAATAGCGTACAGTAGAGTGGAGAAGAGTAGTGTAGAGTGGAGTGGCGTAAAGTGGAGTGGAGTGGCAAAGAGTGGTGTGGCATAGAGCGGAGTGGTGTACAGTACAGTGGTGTAGAATGGAGTGGTGTTGAGTCGAATAGCATAGAGTGGAGTGGCACAGAGTGGAGTGGAATAGAGCGGAGTGGGTGGCGTAGATTGAAATAGAATAGAGTGGAGTGACATAGAGTGGAGTGACATAGAGTGGAGTGGCACAGAGTGGAGTGGCATGGAGTGGAGAGGCATAGAGTGGAGGTGCTTAGAGTGGAAGGGCGTAGAGTATAGTGGAATAGAGTGAAATAGTGTAGAGTGGAGTGGCATAGAGTTGAGTGGCATACAGTGGAGTAGTGCAGAGTGGAGTGGAGTAGAGTGGTGTAGCATACAGTGCAGTGACATAGAGTGGAGTGGGGTAGAGTCAAATATCGTAGAGGAGTGTCATAGAGAGGAGTGGCAAAAAGTGAAGCGGCGCAAAGGAGTAGAGTAGCATAGAGTGAACTGGCGTAAAGTGGAGGGGTGTAGAATGGAGTGGCACAGAGTGGAGTGGCATAGAGTGGAGTGGGATAGTGTGGAGTGGTACACAGTGGAATAGTGTGAAATGGAGTGGTGTAGAGTGGAGTGGCATAGAGTGGAGGGGCGTGGAATGGAAGGGCATACAGTGGCGTGGCGTACAGTGTAGTGGCATACAGTGAAGTTGAGTACAGTGGAGTGGCTTAGAGTGGAATAGCATAGAGTGGAAGGGCATAGAGTGGAGAGGTGTAGCATTTAGTGGTGTAGAGTGGGGTGGCATGGAGTGGAATGGCATGGAGTGGAAGGGCATGAAGTGGAGTGGCATAGAGTGGAATGGTGTAGAGTGGAGTGGCATAGACTGCAGTGGCATAAGGTGGAATAGTGTAGAGTGGAGCCGCGTACAGTGGAGTAGAGTGGAGTGGCATAGAGTACAGTGGTGTAGAGTGGTGTGGTGTGGCATAGAGTGGAGTGGCATAGAGTAGAATATTGTAGAGTGGAGTGGCGGACAATGGAGTGGCATAGAGTGGAGTGGCTTGAATGGAGTGGCATAAAGTGTTCTGGCATAGAGTAGAATGACATAGAGTGGCGTGGTGTAAAGTGGAATGGCATAGAGTGGAGTGGTACAGCATGGAGCGGTGTAGAGTAGAGTGGCATATAGTGAAATAGTGTAGAGTGGAGTGGCATAGAGTGGAGTGGTGTGGTGTAGAGCAGAGTGGCATAGAGTAAAGTGGCATGTGGTACCGTACAGTGAAGTGGCCTGTCATTGAGTGGCGTGTGGTACAGTGTCTTAGAGTGGAGGGGTGTAGAATGGAGTGACGTAGAGTAAACTGGGATGTTGTAGAGTGTAGTGGTGTACAATGGAGTGGCATGTCTCCCCCTTTCTCGGCCCCTATCTCCCCGTTGAATGTAGGTGTTCCGCAGGGATCTATCTTAAGCCCCACTTTGTTTAATGTGTTTATGGCCCCCCTTGCACTTTTGGCAGAACAATATGGCACCAAAGTAATATCTTACGCCGATGACACGCAGCTACTGTTCACCTGTGAAAAGGATATGGCCCTGAATGGGAGTGAGATAAATATCTGCCTGTCAAAGGTGTTGACCTGGTTTAAACAGAACCAACTGATGTGCAACTCTGAAAAGTCAGAAATTATTTTCTTTGGACACAACCCGGGTGAGGAATGGCGCAAATGGTGGCCACAGAATATGTCTCCCCCTGCAAGTTCAGCTACCACCGTTAAAAACGTCGGGGTGAAAATGGACGCGGACATGTCCATGAAGTCCCAGATCCAAGCAGTGGCCGGCACATGCTTCGGCCTACTGAAAATGTTGAGGAACTTCCTCCCACTACTCCCAGTTCCCCATAGGAAAACAGTAGTCCAAGCATTGATCATATCCCGGCTAGATTATGTTAATGTTCTATACATAGGCCTCCCTGATTATCTTCTTGGCCGACTACAGGTGGTACAAAACGCTGCGGCAAGAGCTATACTCATGGTAGGCTTCAGGACACACATGTCCCCTCACCTTAAGTCCTTGCACTGGCTTCCGGTGTGCAAGAGGACAAACTTCAAAGCCTTGGTACTGGCTTACAAGGCCTTCCACAATATAGGGGCCTCATACCTAAGGAACAGAATCCAGCGCTATGCTCCACCTAGAACTCTGAGGTCTTCCACCCAGCAGCTTTCGACCATTCTGAGGTTCTCTCGTTCCCGCCTGGGTGGTCGTTCCTTTCAGGTGGTGGCCTCTCAGCTCAGGAACAGCCTGCCGCCATCCCTACGTCAGGCGCAGGATCACCTCAGCTTTAGGCGAGGTTTAAAAACCTGGCTCTTCTTACAGTACGATACAAAAGGGGATGATGGACGGAACGTTTGAGCCAATCAAACACTCACCCCCAGTCAACTGATCTGGGTTTAATCCATCATCATTCTTTAGCTCACTCCACCACCCCAGTTCAGACATGGCCATATGCAAATCAGTCTGACCCTGTGCCTCATGGGAACAGTCCAGCCCGAACTGCCAAGCCATGTCTTCCCTGGACCGGAAACAAGCATCCTAGGACCGGTTTCTGGCATTCCAGCCGTCATCAGCCAGGCTTGCTTGAATCCAGTGGCAAAGTGAGCAAGGGACCCACGTCTGGGCATACCCCCGCCAACTTAGGGCGAACAAAGCGATACAAAAGGGGATGATGGACGGAACGTTTGAGCCAATCAAACACTCACCCCCAGTCAACTGATCTGGGTTTAATCCATCATCATTCTTTAGCTCACTCCACCACCCCAGTTCAGACATGGCCATATGCAAATCAGTCTGACCCTGTGCCTCATGGGAACAGTCCAGCCCGAACTGCCAAGCCATGTCTTCCCTGGACCGGAAACAAGCATCCTAGGACCGGTTTCTGGCATTCCAGCCGTCATCAGCCAGGCTTGCTTGAATCCAGTGGCAAAGTGAGCAAGGGACCCACGTCTGGGCATACCCCCGCCAACTTAGGGCGAACAAAGCGATACAAAAGGGGATGATGGACGGAACGTTTGAGCCAATCAAACACTCACCCCCAGTCAACTGATCTGGGTTTAATCCATCATCATTCTTTAGCTCACTCCACCACCCCAGTTCAGACATGTTGACTGGGGGTGAGTGTTTAATTGGCTCAAACGTTCCGTCCATCATCCCCTTTTGTATCGCTTTGGTCGCCCTAAGTTGGCGGGGGTATGCCCAGACGTGGGTCCCTTGCTCACTTTGCCACTGGATTCAAGCAAGCCTGGCTGATGACGGCTGAAATGCCAGAAACCGGTCCTAGGATGCTTGTTTCCGGTCCAGGGAAGACATGGCTTGGCAGTTCGGGCTGGACTGTTCCCATGAGGCACAGGGTCAGACTGATTTGCATATGGCCATGTCTGAACTGGGGTGGTGGAGTGAGCTAAAGAATGATGATGGATTAAACCCAGATCAGTTGACTGGGGGTGAGTGTTTGATTGGCTCAAACGTTCCGTCCATCATCCCCTTTTGTATCTTCTTACAGTAGAGCAGCTGTTGTGTGCGTGCCTGAACTGTTCTGTCACTGGTTTTTCTCTCAGTGCCGGGACACTCCATGGAGTAGCCGCGCGCTTTATAAGTGCCCAGTAACATAACATAACATAACATAACATGTCAACGAGAGGAGCAGCGTGTGGTAGAGTGGAATGGCGTGTCATAGGGTGGAGTTGTGTGTCATGGAGTGGGGTGGGTGGAGTGCCATAGAGTGGAGTGGCATGTCATAGAGTAGAGTGGTGTGTGCTACAGTGAAATGGTGTGTCATAGAATGGAGTGGTGGACTGTAAAGAGGAGTGAAGTGTGAAGTGGACTGTTGTATAGTGGAGTGTCATGTCATAGGGTGGAGTGATGTGTCTTAGAGGGAAGTTACGTGTCGTTCAGTGCAGTTCAGTGGGTGTTCAATGGAGTGGAGTGGCGTGCTGTGTTGTAGAGTGTAGTTCAACTGACCTAGCGAGAAAATGGCTGAACGGATGCAGATGAAATTTTACAGGAATATAGATTACAGAGTGGAAAGGATCCTTTTTGCTAATAGATCTAACTTGGTTTAGTACTGTTAAACTTATGAAACCCAAAACCTTAGTTATATATTGGGTCGCAGTATACTGTGGTGACTTCACAGGATACATCACGTTGAAAAACAGTATATGGTTGGGTAAAGAAAGCTCTTACAAAATTAAAAGGTAGCAGTATTGTTTATACCACATTTAGTCTGCATTCTGGGTTTAAGAGGAAATATACTGTACTATTGTCTTATAAGTGCATAGAAAGGAAATTAGCAGCTTTGGAAAGCATGTAAAGGTAAGGAAAAGTTGTTTTATTAATTAATATATTTAAAATAAAAGTCTACAGACCTAGAAAGCACAGCAGTAATTACAGAAAAAATGAAGGGGCAGATTACGATGCAGCCGTAAAAGGCTCTGACCCTCGGTCGGAGCCTTTACAGCCGCATCATAATGGGCCGGTCAGTTTACTTTACGACTACCTCATTATGATGGAGGCGGTCGTAAAGTAGACCTGCCGGTCAATCCGGCTGGCTTCTGACGAGCTTGAAGAGCCTGTCGGCCAGTCAGAAGCCAACCTGTAATTTCAAGGGCTGGCATACCGCCCTTGAGATTACAATGTAGGGTTTCAGCAGCCTTGCCAGGTAGGTTGCTCCCCCACCACACAGCTCCGCCTGTGCTGTCCGCCCACTGCTGCTGCTGGTAAGCTCGCCCCTCCGCTTGTGGCCTCGGTGCCCGTGTTTTTCTTCTGTTTTTGCTGTCCATTTTGCCTTCTGTACCCCCGCTGCCCAACTGTACTGTGCCCGTATTTCTTCTGTTTTTGCTGTCCATTTTGCCTTCTGTGCCCCCGCTGCCCCACTGTACTGTGCCCGTATTTCTTCTGTTTTCTCTGTCCATTTTGCCTTCTGTGCCCCCGCTGCCCCACTGTACTGTGCCCATATTTCTTCTGTTTTTACTGTCCATTTTGCCTTCTGTGCCCCCGCTGCCCCACTGTACTGTGCTTGTATTTCTTCTGTTTTTGCTGTCCATTTTGCCTTCTGTGCCCCCGCTGCCCCACTGTACTGTGCCCGTATTTCTTCTGTTTTTGCTGTCCATTTTGCCTTCTGTGCCCCTCGCTGCCTCTCTCCATTCCCGCCGCTGCGTCCCCTGCGGCCCCGCCCCCCTGACTGCCCATTCGCTGCCCCTGCCTCCCAGCTGCTCCTCCCTCCCACCTCCCCATATATGGCGGCCGCTGCGCGGTGAGGAGAGCGACCCTTGACCTTGCCAGGTAGGTCGCTCCCACACCACACAGCTCCGCCTGTGCTGTCCGCCCGCTGCTGCTGCTGGTAAGCTCGCCCCTCCGCTTGTGGCCTCGGTGCCCGTGTTTTTCTTCTGTTTTTGCTGTCCATTTTGCCTTCTGTACCCCCGCTGCCCCACTGTACTGTGCCCGTATTTCTTCTGTTTTTGCTGTCCATTTTGCCTTCTGTGCCCCCGCTGCCCCACTGTACTGTGCCCGTATTTCTTCTGTTTTCTCTGTCCATTTTGCCTTCTGTGCCCCCGCTGCCCCACTGTACTGTGCCCGTATTTCTTCTGTTTTTACTGTCCATTTTGCCTTCTGTGCCCCCGCTGCCCCACTGTACTGTGCCCGTATTTCTTCTGTTTTTGCTGTCCATTTTGCCTTCTGTGCCCCCGCTGCCCCACTGTACTGTGCCCGTATTTCTTCTGTTTTTGCTGTCCATTTTGCCTTCTGTGCCCCTCGCTGCCTCTCTCCATTCCCGCCGCTGCGTCCCCTACGGCCCCGCCTCCCTGACTGCCCATCCGCTGCCCCTGCCTCCCAGCTGCTCCTCCCTCCCACCTCCCCATATATGGCGGCCGCTGTGCGGCTGCGCAGCGGACGTGCGCAGCGGGCGCGCCGCTGGCGCGCCGAAGGCGCGCCTAAGGCAAGCCCGTCTGCGCCCGTCCGCGACTGGACCGCGCCCAGCGCCAGAACCCCTGGGCCGCGCGCCCCCGCTCCAGCCTCGAGGACCGACGCCGATACGATGCCACCACACTCCACGCTCTCAACCCCGGACGGATGCACAACTGCTTCAAGGCCGCCCCGAAACGCACCCATGGTCCCTTCACCTGCCGGAACTGCAGCTACACCAGCCTCAGAGCCACCGAGGCGCCCGCCAAGAAGGACCTCAACCACCTCCGGTGCATCCTACTGAACACCCGCTCCGCACGCAAACACGCCGTCGAGCTCTGGGACCTGCTCGACACATCATCACCAGACGTCGCCTCCTGACTGAGACCTGGATGAACGACTCCTCCGCCCCCGACATCGCCATAGCCATCCCAGACGGCTATAAGATCACCCGCAGAGACCGCATCAACGCAGTAGGAGGAGGAATCGCCATAGTCCACAAGAACACCATCAGGGTCTCGACCAGCACCGACGACACTCTCAGCACCGCCGAACACATGCACTTCCAGATCCACATGGACCCCAACACCACCCTTAGAGGCACCCTTGTCTACAGACCCCCTGGGCCCCGACCCCAGTTCAGCGACTCCATCGCCGACTTCATCAGCACGCACGCCCTGACCTCTACCGACTACATCCTCCTCGGAGACCTGAACTTTCACCTGGAGAACAACAACGACAGCAACTCCACCACCCTGATCGACAGCCTCGCCAACCTCGGCCTGAGCCAGCTCGTCACAACACCGACCCACTCCGCCGGCCACACGCTTGACCCCATCTTCTCCTCAAGCTCCCACGTCTCTTTCAGCCACACCACGGAACTCCTCTGGACCGACCACCGCTGCATCCATTTCACCTTCCAGAAACCCACCACACACCACCGCACCCAACAGATCCCACGCCGCTGCTGGAGCAAAGTCACCGAAGACCAACTCCGGGCAACCCTCGCTCTCAGCCCTCCCTCCGACCCATCCAACACCGACGACGCTGCCTGCAACCTCAGACGATGGATGGACGACTGTGCCAACACCCTCGCCCGCTGAAAAAGCTCACCTACAGCGACACCACCAAAAGAGCCAGCTGGTTCACCTCGGAACTCCTAGCTTCCAAGCGTACCTGCCGGAAACTAGAGAAGAAATGGCACAGTGATAAGACACCGGACAGCCACACAGCCCACAAAGACGCCATCCGTAACCACCACCACCTCATCAGGTCCGCCAAGAGAATCTCCTTCAAAGACCGCCTCGACAACAACGCACACAACAGCAAGGAGCTTTTCAACATCGTGAAGGAACTCTCCAATCCCAGCTCCAACACCAACGACATCCCGCCGTCGCAACCCCTGTGCGATTCCCTCGCCACCTTCTTTCACCGCAAGATCGCCGACATCCACGACAGCTTCAACACCCAGACAGCCCCAACTAAGATCGATGCACCAGACCCGCCACACACCATCGACCACGACCCCCTGCCAGCCTGGGCCAGCGTGAACATCGAGGACACCATCAAGACCATGAGCACAATACACTCCGGCTCCCCGTCAGACCCTTTCCCGCACCACATTTTCACAAAGCCAGCAGCTCCATCGCACCCCACCTGTGCAACATCATCAATCTCTCCTTCGAGACCGCGACCTTCCCAGAGAGCTGGAAACACGCAGAGATCAACGCCCTACTCAAAAAACCCAAGGCGGACCCGAGAGACCTCAAGAACTTCCGGCCCATCTCTCTGCTTCCGTTCCCAGCCAAGGTCATCGAGAAGATCGTCAACAAACAGCTAACCCGATACCTCGAAGAAAACAGCATCCTGGACCCATCCCAATCAGGGTTCCGCAGCAACCACAGCACTGAGACTGCCCTCATCGCCGCCACCGACGACATCAGGATCCTGCTGGACAATGGTGAGACCGCAGCCCTCATCCTGCTGGACCTCTCCGCCGCCTTCGACACTGTCTGCCACCGCACTCTACCCGCACGCCTCCACGACGCAGGGATCCGAGACAAGGCCCTGGAATGGACCACCTCCTTCCTCGACGGCAGAACCCAGAGAGTCCGCCTCCCACCTTTCCGATCCGAAGCCTCCGAGATCATCTGCGGCGTACCCCAGGGATCGTCCCTCAGCCCAACACTGTTCAACATCTACATGGCCCCGCTCGCACGCATCGCCAGACAGCACGACCTCAACATTATCTCCTACGCCGACGACACTCAACTGATCCTCTCCCTCACCAAGGACCCCCTCGCCGCCAAAGCCAATCTCCATGAAGGAATGAAGGCCGTCGCCGATTGGATGAAGATAAGCCCACTAAAGCTGAACACGGACAAAACGGAGGTCCTCATCCTCGGCTCCAACCCCTCAGCCTGGGACGACTCCTGGTGGCCAACGACGCTGGGAGCAGCCCCGACACCCACCGACCACGCACGCAACCTGGGAGTCATCCTCGACTCAACTCTCTCCATGGCCAAGCAAGTCAACGCAGTCTCCTCCTCCTGCTTCAACACCCTCCGCATGCTTCGCAAGATCTACAGGTGGATCCCGACAGACACAAGAAGAACAGTCACCCAGGCCCTCGTCAGTAGCAGACTTGACTATGGGAACGCCCTCTACGCGGGAGCCCCGGCCAAGCTCATCAAGCGACTGCAACGCATACAAAACGCCTCCGCACGCCTGATCCTCGACGTACCACGCCACAGCCACATCACCCCCACTTGAGGAACCTGCACTGGCTCCCCGTCGACAGGAGGATCACCTTCAAACTCCTCATCCACGCACACAAGGCACTCCACAAAACTGGCCCAGCCTACCTCAACAGACGACTCTTCTTCTACGTCCCCAACCGCCAGCTCCGCTCCGCCGACCTCTCCCTCGCCACCGTCCCTCGCATTCGAATAACAACCACTGGCGGCAGATCCTTCTCACACCTCGCCGCCAAGACCAGGAACACCCTTCCACTAAGCCTACGACAGACCCAAGACCTGCTGACCTTCAGGAGGCTACTCAAGACCTGGCTGTTCGACCAGTAGCAGCACCCCCCCCTTCCCTCTCCCCAGCGCCTTGAGACCCTCGCGGGTAAGTAGTGCGCTCTACAAATTCTGTGATTGATTGATTTCCGTGCCGTCCTTTCCGACACAGAAAGGCTGTCGGGACTCGACTTTGGGAGCCCCCAACAGGGCCCCCTTGGGTGCACAGCCTCCGGTTGGAGGCCGAGGGGGCACCTATGGTGCCCCCTTGTTGATCCCTGCACCCTGTGGCAGGTACCATGAGGTGCCTGCCACGGGGTGCAGGGATGAACTGCACCTCCCATTTTACTAGAGGAGCATGAATTCCGACTGGTTTAAGGCCGTAATGCATGCTCCCATAGTAAAATGTAGGAATGCAACCGAACAGTGTTCGGTTGCATCCTAATGGGGCGGGCGGTACCACCGACTTGGTGTCAGTTGGTCCCATGACCGATGCGGTGTCAGACGGAAGTGATTCCGCCCGACATCGTAATGACCCCCTAAGTGTGTAAAAAATTAAAAGTACATTGTAGTACACTATATTTCAGAAATTAAGTTAAATATGTGAAAAATACAAGGTAGCACCCTATGGCCCCGATTGAGAGACTCACGGGGGCGCGGTGGTCTCCTGACCGCCCTATTAGGAGTCGGGTGGTTGGACCGCCATAGCTCCGCCACAGCCCCCAGGGAACCGTCATTCCCTGGCAGTGATGCGGCAGTCAGTAGTCAGCAATGTGCTTGGTGGGACTGCCGTGGTCCCACCAAGCATATTACAAGTTTCCTCTCTGCCACGGTTTTCATGGCGGTTCCACTGCCATGAAAACTGTGGTGGAGAGGAAACAAAGGGGACCCTACAGGGCCCCCGGGTGCCTCACGCCCTGTGGATGTACACAGGGGGGCACAACATGTTCCCAACTGTGTGCATGTACACCAGTTTCTGCACTGCATGGACTTTGCAAAAACAAAGCCCGCCAGACAGCAGGGAACTCCTGATCTGGCAGGTGGCCTGACCACAGCTTTGGCGGTGTGGTGGCGGGGTGGACCGGGCACCGCACCACTAAAGTCATAAACGGGCCCTAAATTTGTGAAATATAGTGTAGTACATTGTACTTTTTTTTGCATATTAAATTTTTAAAAAAATTACGTACTGTGGTACTTTTTAGGTAGTACCGCAGTAATCCACAAATGTTTTTTTATTATATATAAAGTAATAAAACTACTTTTGCCTGCCTTCACATACTTACCTATAGTGCCTAAACCCTTCCTATGCACTTATAAACAACTAAAATACTATGTTTCAACTTCTAACTCACAAAGCAAACTAACTGTGGTCTAAATAACATGGCTGGCTTTTTTCATTTTGTAAGGGCTTTCTTTAGCCAGTCATATACTGCCTTGCCATCTGCATGTATCATGGTATAGTGCAAAATGACAGCGGTATTGCGCGGTCCAATATATCACTATGTGTTATGCCTTATAACTTTAAATCTACTTAACAAAATTACACCTACTGGTAGAAAGGGTCATTTCCACACCATAATCTATATTTCTGCCAATTTTCATTAAAATGCATTCAGCCATTTTAACCCTTATGGCTGAGTACAAAGTCAAAGGAAAATACGTTGTTGGAAAAACTCATTTTGAGACCACCCTTTTTTCTTTGAACCCCCTTGACAAATCACCATGAAACTTTGCATCATCTGCCAATGTAGTAAAAGCAATAGGTTTGCAAAGTTTCATTGAGATTTTTCAAACATTAATAAAGTTATTAGTGAGCATATATCTGAGGAATTCCTATCTCTTGGAATCCCAGCTATAACTACAGAGTGGTTACTGCCACTCTGTAATATATGTATACTATTCTAACACCAATCCTACAAACATTTGAGAAAAAGTGTAAATATTTGGGAGTGGGGTCTGTCTACTATTGAAATTACCATCCCATGCGCACTGAATCAACTCAAAATATTTTAGGGGGTTGATTAACTATTCTACCGCCAGTCACACACACAGTGGGAAAGTACATATATTGAGTGTATGGGGGTGGTGTCAGTCTCACTTATTTCCATTAAATATAATAATATAACCATTAAAATATTTTTGTAGCAATACAATTTGATTATTAGTATTGAATAACTTTTTTAATGAAATTTTAACAGTTTTGACATCAATTATTTTCAAACTAAAAAATATATATTTTGTAATTTCTTTGTAATTATAAAGAACATAATTTTTATAATTAAAACAAACACAAGATATTCAATATTTTTACCATAAACAATTTTAAAAATATTTAAATACCATACCCTAATAAAAAAATATAATATCTTAAATGAAAAACAAATTAAAAACGAGATTTTATTAGCATATACATTTCACCTTTAAGACTCATTTTTAAAATTGTTAACCAAATTGTTTTTGGTTTGCACGCTTAAATAAATTAATATGCAGCTTTTGAGTGTGCGACAATTTCTGTGGATTTGCAAGTATTGAACGAGACCGTCCTCGTTAGTCGCGGCACCCACTACGAGTGGGCGGTGGCTTCGGCAGAAAAGTTAAAAAATATATATGGCGGCTATTGTTGAGTACTGTATCAAGTACCACAACATGTTTCTATATAAAAAGTGCCTCTTGTCTATTTAGATTGGAATGGAATATAACGATTTCTGGCACTGGCCAGTAACACCAAGTTTGGTTTGCGAGCCACATAGTATGAATTTATTGCCCTTTTTGTGCTATAATCATGTGTACAATTTACAAGGGAATATCAATTAACTTTCCAAGTATTATTGTGAAATAAATACATGCACTTTTTGTAGATATATATATATATATGCACTTTTTGGACTTTAATTTCTATTGTCTAACATAAGTCTTTCCTCCCACCAGGAACTGTATCTCGTGAATGGTGTATTCCCACAAGTCTGTTTTTCATGTCCATTATTGTTTTCCCATTGTTTTTGTAGAAAATAGAGCACTTCCATGTTGGGAGAGTGACTCTGACAGAGACCGCACAGGTAGAAACTTGTCAGTCCATTACATTTTCTTCTTCGAAACCCTTGAGTGCGGTTTTCCTTTGCGCGGCAGCGCAAGGCTTTTTGGAAATATATATGCGGGTCCTGCATCCGTCTAAACCAGCACCAACCCCGCACGGTGGATGCGGTCGGAAGAAATGCAGGAGCAGTTTGCCACGCCTTCAATTTCCCGACACCCACCACTGTTTACACAAACGACCCCAAGTGAAGGGATATCGTCAACACTGCCAAGTACGGATCGTAAGGGCGGGTCCTTGCACCGTTCCAGGAGTGGCACGGATGGGGGCTCGCTCTCTCTTTGACCGTCGGAGCGATCAGCAATCAAGAACCTCCTTCGGAAATGGCAGGGGGCCGCAGTCGCGCAGTGTAAAAACATGAATGTTTTTAGACTTTTATCTTTAAAAATTACCTCAGCTGCTATCTGCTTTCATTGCGCACTTTGCACTTGCACTTACTTCGAAATCGTTCCCCCGCTCCGGTCCATCGCGGCTGTGTGCCGTTTGTGTGGAGGGCGGGGTAGGCAGCATTAGGGCCTTCAAACCACCACTTCCGGTTTGAGAGGGGGTGGAGGAAGTTTCCCGCGCTCTACCCTACATTAACTCGATGTGTCAGCGGCCGCGCGCAGCGGGCGCGCCTAAGGCAAGCCCGTCTGCGCCCGTCAGCATCCCGGAGGCAACCGGCGCCGGCCATGC
Organism: Calotriton arnoldi; assembly: GCA_963921515.1. Classification (NCBI taxonomy): domain Eukaryota; kingdom Metazoa; phylum Chordata; class Amphibia; order Caudata; family Salamandridae; genus Calotriton; species Calotriton arnoldi. The sequence continues at coordinate 2,128,584 of CAWUFW010002496.1, forward strand.
TGCCCGTCAGACACCAGATTTGCACTACTCAAGCGAGGCTCTACGCTCTTTAAATCTCACTGCTTGCTCCTCAATGGGCAGCTGGGACTTAAGTAGAGTGAATAGAGAGGTACGTGTAAGCTGCGGCTTCACTCTGGGCTCGGGCACTAACTTCCCTGACGTTGCCTGTTCACTCCCCCCCAACTCCTTGGATACCTGCTCCATCTCTGCAGCTCTGATAAATGTGCGCTCTCTGGGTAAACACCATGCAGAGGTACTTGACCTACTTGAAGACGGCTCCCTAGACCTCCTGTTTACCACAGAGTCATGGCTCGACGCCTATTCAGACCCCGTCATCGCCCTGGCAACCCCGAGCGGCTACAAGATGGTGCGGACTGACCGCACTAAAGGCAGAGGGGGTGGGCTTGCCATCTTCTATAAAAATAAGTGGGACCTTCATAAAATAGAACTGGCTCCTTGGGCTGGTGGAGAAGTGCTAGACTTCAGTATTCGGATTTCGAGCCACGTTACGGTTGGTGGCTCTCTGGTCTATAGACCTCCGGGTCCGGCTAGCTCCTTTATCCAGGCGAGTGGTGATGTGATAGCCCTTAGGGCACTAAAGTTCTCGCACTTCATTCTATTAGGTGATCTTAATATTCATCTAGATGAGGCAGATAGCAAAGATACTCGAGAGTTTCTAGACACCATTCATATGGCGCATCTAGAGCAACACATCTGCTCTGCCACTCACCAGGCAGGCCACTTGCTAGATCCTATCTGTACAAACTTTCCTATTCAGACCAACAGCCCTTGCCCTGTCACTTGGTCAGATCATTTCTTAATTCGCTTCTCATGGGAGCTAAAGAGTGGTTCACTGACAAGGAACACCTCCTGGACTCTGACCTTCAGGAAGGTGGATCCGGTCGAACTCATTAGGACTCTGGATGCTTCCAGACCCACTCTCTCAGGCTATCTGAATGATCACTGGGAGGGCTTTACATCTTGGATTTGTGAGGCAGTAGACATATTGGCCCCCCAACCCTCCCTACGCCTCTCTCGAGAGTCCCCGTCCAAACCTTGGTTCAGTCCAGAGCTGAAAGCTCTGAAGCATGACTGCAAGGTTCTTTAGCGTACCTGGCATCGCAGGGAGTATTGCCCTATTGCCAAGCTGGAACTGAGAACCCAGCAAAAAATTTATTATGCAGCTATAGCTACTGCAAAAAATCAGTTTTATACCAACCGCATTTCCGCCGCCAAGAATAACACGAAAGAAATTTTTGCGATTGTGGAAAGCTTCACGACCCCCCGCTCTAACTATGGCTACCCCTACCTCCCTACGTGGTGTGAAACTCTATCGCACTTCTTCCTCGAGAAGATTTGCGTCATCCAAAACACTTTCTCCTATAATGATGAGGTGGTGGCCGATCCAGCCATGGGTTCTCTAGCTACCAAAGAGAAAGAGTGCGAGCTGACCTCCTTTAAATCAGTCGCTCTGGCTGACTCGTTAAAAATCTTAAAGAGTCCGAAATCAGGGTCCCCCTCTGATCCGTGCCCTGCCAGACTGCTCGCTGCAGTGGCAGAATCAATAAACGGTGAGGTTAACGGGATCATCAATCTTTCGCTCCAGACAGCGCAGATCCCGGAGGCCTGGAAACAGGCTAAGATCCTACCTCTTCTGAAAAAACCGTCCCTTGACCCACTTAACCCGGTGAACTACCGACCTATATCTCTGTTGCCGGCTGTGTCTAAAATCTGTGAAAAGGTCGTCAATAGCCAACTTACCGATTATATTGAGAGAGAGGGCCTTCTTCACCCATCACAATCTGGCTTCCGCTCCTCACACAGCACCGAGTCGGTTCTGGTAGAGGTGGTGGAGGCGATTCGGGAGTGTCGAGACGCCGGGGGGAGAGCAGTGTTAATCCTGCTCGACCTCTCGGCGGCCTTTGACACGGTCCCCCATTCCCTTCTCTTACAGCGCCTGACCCAGGTCGGTGTCTCAGGCACAGCCTGGGGCTGGATTAAGTCCTTTTTAGAAGGGCGGACGCAGCAGATTTGGATCCCTCCTTCTTGCTCGACTGCTCAGCCGTTGACCACGGGCGTCCCTCAGGGGTCCTGTTTGAGCCCCCTTCTTTTTAATGTATATCTGACACCCCTGTTTTTTTTGGCTGAAAGCCTAGGTGCCAAGGTAATGGCCTATGCCGATGACACCCAGCTGCTCTTTACATGGGACAACAAGGATGAATCAGTAGTGCAGATTCATCACTGTCTCTCCTCCATTTTTAAATGGCTAGCAGCGGCACAACTGAAGTGCAACGAGGAGAAATCTGAGATTCTTCTCTTTGGTAAGTTCCCCTCGGATTTCCGTGCCACCCTTTGGCCTTCTGAATTCCCTGTGCCTGCTTCTGTGGGAAAACCAGCAAAGAACCTGGGTATCTGGTTTGATGAGAGTCTATCCTTCTCATACCACATCAATAGGCTAGAAGGAGGCTGCTTCGGCATTTTAAAGACTCTAAGAAAATTCTTTCCCCTCCTCCCGCTGGCAGCACGCAAAACAGTCACCTGCGCTCTCATTCTGTCTAGACTCGACTATGCCAACGCATTGTACGTGGGTATACCTGGATATTCGCTCCAACGGCTCCAGGTCATTCAGAATGCAGCAGCTAGGCTTCTGTTGGACATCCCCTCACGGGAAAGTGCGCGACCTCACCTATACTCACTACACTGGCTGCCGGTAGCGGATCGTGTGAAATTTAAATCAAGGAATTAAGGGCAGCCCTAAAAAAACACACCTCACAAGAAGAGATTCAGAACTTCATAAAAGAAATGGAAGGACGTCTGGCCAAGTATGAAGAAGGGATAAAATCCCCAAAAAGATTAAAGTTCATCAGAGATAAAAACGACTACGCAATGGGCCGCATCCACACTTTTGGGAAGAAATATGATGGGGCAAGAAGAGATTTCAGACACACGCAATCTCTGCGACAACAAGAAAACACGACCTCGGAATCAAGCTCAGACGCCTTAACTGATATTGATGAGAGGCAAGGCAGTGCCATTTACCACCCTGGAAGAATACAGTTTTTATTACGGCAAAACCAGACAGTAAAAAGAAACCTCCGAGAAGAAAAGGAAAAGGAGGAAACAGCAAAGGAGAAAAACCAGGAGAGGGGGCACAGGAGAAAGACAGCGACAAGCCGCATGGGAGAGGAACACGGCAGATCAGACGCAAAAAATGATGGTTGAGAACAATTTAACTGTAATAAGCTTAACTCCCCATAACCTTACTCCAGATGAACTTTCTGTTTTAGAATTGGGTTTATCTTTCTGCCCCATTGCCAATTGTGAATACTCCTGCACCCGCATTGACATTTTTCTTTTTATAAGAAAACTGAAACTCCTAAAGATTCATGCTCTGAAAAGAGATGGAGGAAACCCCTGGACCCAGTAGCCGATGTTCTATCCATTGGGGACATTGATACACTGGCATCACTTAGAGAAATGGATGTAAGGGTGAGACACTGGGAAAATGACAGAGAACTGTTCAACAGCATGGGGATTGTAACAGACAGAAAAAGCAGAAATGATTTTAAACCCAGATCCAAATTCAATCCTATCGCGCTTCATGACAATATTGACACTTACCATGAAGTCGTACTATGTGACCTCATGGAGGTATGGAAACGTGGTAAGAATCGCTTCACTGTGAATCTAACAGAGGGGCAGAGAAAAGGGCTGGAATCGCTAAAGAAAGCAGACACTTTTAAGATAAAACCCTGAGACAAGGGTGGAAATGTAGTATTATGAGACATAAACAAATACTGGACAGAGTGAAAAAGACAACTAGAGTACTCTGGTAATTATGTAAGAGCTAACATTGCCCAGTACAGTCGAATCATCTCTTGTTACCATGACCATCTTAACAATTGGCAACAACAGGGGATTTTGAGCATGAATGAACTACAATTCCTACTGGTGGAAAAACCAGTTACCCCAGTGTTCTACATGCTGCCTAAAGTCCACAAGCACCCAACGGATCCTCCTGGCACACCCATAATTTCTGCAAATAATAGCTTACTAGAGAACATCTCCGTATATCTTGACCATGTCCTGTGCCCATATGTTGTTAATATTCCTTCTTATTGCAGGGACAGCATGGATTTTATATCCAAAATATGAGAGATTCCATGGAAAAAGTCATACTTACTCGCCACTGTAGATGTTGTTGCATTGTTTAAATGTATCGAACATGAATTGGGATTGGAAGCCTGCAAATACTTTTTCAGAGATAAGCCATTAGCAATGTATGAACATTCAATGCTTCTGATTGACATGCTGAGATTCTGTCTAGAAAATAACTTTTTGTTGTTTGAGGAGCAATGGTACAAACAGCTGACAGGGACTGCGATGGGAAGTTGCTTCGCTCCCAGCTACGCCTGTATGTTCATGGGGTGGTGGGAGTCTGAGCACATCTGGAATGAGATGAATGAGAGGTGGCTCAGGCACCTGATCCTGTGGATGCGTTACATAGATGATATCTTTCTTATATGGGACGGTCCACAGGAATCACTAGGTGCCTTCCTCACGGACATAGCTGACAACAACTTAAATCTCAATTTCATGAGCAAAACACACCCCAACACTGTTGAGTTCCTAGACTTACAGGTCGTAGTGAGGGAAGACACCTTACACACCAGTCTATACAGAAAAAAAACAGCAGGGAATAGCATCCTGCATGCCCAAAGCAACCACCCTGATAACCTCATAAGAAGTATTCCATACGGGGAACTTCTGAGGGCAAAGAGGAACTGTAGCACCAGAGACGCATGTACAGCAGAGGAAAAGAGGATGGTTGGGAGGTTTAGAACAAGAGGCTATGCAGGGAAAACCATCAGATTGGCTATTGACAAGGCGGCTAAAATAGACAGGGACAGCTTACTAACTCCTAGAATCAGGGAAGACTACAAACAAGAGGTAAGACTGATTTCGACTTTCAATTGTGAGTCACAAGCCATACACAGGATTATAAAGAAACACTGGCATCTTGTCATATCTGACATGACGATTGGCAGACTGGTAAGTCCCAGTCCGCACATAACTTATCGCAAATGTATCTCTGTGCAAGATATGTTAGTGCACAGCCATCTGAATCAAGGCACGACCAACTCAGGATCCTGGTTGAGAGAACTCCTGGAGTTTTATAAATGTGGGAAATGTAAGGCATGTGCCAACAGTCCCAATGTGAAAACCTACAACCTCCCCACGGGAAAACAGCGAAGATACACAAATTCATCAAATCCAACAGTGACTTTGTTACATATGTTCTGGTGTATGTGTGTGCCTTGCGCTATGTGGGTAGCACAATCTTTCCGGTGAAGAAGAGGGTCTTAGAGAACCTTCGTGCGATCAGGAACAAAGATATGAGCTATACTTTGGCGAAACACTGTGCTCAGGTACATGGTACAAATGCAGATATAGCCTCTAAAATCTCTTTTTTTGGCGTTGACAGGACTCCAATTCATGCAAGAGGGGGAGACAGAGAACGCAAGTTGAGACGAATGGCATCAGAGTACATCATCCGACTTAGCAGCAGACACCCTGGTGGCCTCAACCACGATGAGGAGCTCCACGTGCACCTGGGATAGTCCTCTAAGGAAGACCCCACTTTTGGTTTTGTGACTAAAAATGGACATCACATAATCTGTGTGTTATGAAGTATGAAAGGGAGAAAATGCACCCAGATTAGCGCTTGTGTTTTATTTTTAATGAGTAATAGGTTGGTTTTCCTTTTTCACCTTTTATTTGGGTTCTTGCAATTTTTTTTATGTCTTGGAAAAGACCATGGACTTTTGGGAATATATTATGTTGGAAGAGAGGGATTTAGCCACTTGGCGGCTATTGTTGAGTACTGTATCAAGTACCACAACATGTTTCTAGATAAAAAGTGCCTCTTGTCTATTTTAGATTGAAATGGAATATTACGATTTCTGGCACTGGCCAGTAACACCAAGTTTGGTTTGCGAGCCACATAGTATGAATTTATTGCCCTTTTTGTGCTATAATCATGTGTACAGTTTACAAGGGAATATCAATTAACTTTCCAAGTATTATTGTGAAGTAAATACATGCACTTCTTGTAGATATATATATATGCACTTTTTGGACTTTAATTTCTATTGTCTAACATAAGTCTTTCCTCCCACCAGGAACTGTATCTCGTGAATGATGTATTCCACGAGTCTGCTTTTCATGCCCATAGAAAATAGAGCACTTCCATGTTGGGAGAGTGACTCTGACAAAGACCGCACAGGTCGAAACGCGTCAGTCCATTAAATTTTCTTCTTCGAAATCCTGCAGTGCGCTTTTCCTTTGCGCAGCAGCGCGAGGCTTTTTGGAAATATATATATGTATATGTATAAATATATCTTTATAACTATACATATATATATATGTATATGTATAAATATATATATGTCTCTATATGTGATCAAGGCCCTTGGAGGGCTGAAACGCGTCATGGCGGTCGTGCATTAAACAATAAACTACTTTGCACGAATTACTGGGTCCGTGTTCGTCTATCCGGGAGAAAGGAAGTAACACGACGAAACTTATCTGCAGCGTCTCTATATGTATATATATCTATATATATGTATAAAGATATAGATATATATATATGTTTCAAGATATATGTATATATATGGGTGCAATGTCTGACGATGTATTACGGGAACGGGAGATGGCGGCGGATGAACTCTTTATAAATCTACAGAGAGTCCCACATGATGGAAATAATAAGAAATCTAAAGTTGTTGGCACCAATGAAGATGTTAAGAGTCTCATTAAAGCTTTAGAAAAAATAGCAGAAGCAAACTTACCAAATGGTGGGAGATCAAATCTCTCAAAAAGTACCACGAAGTTGGGAGAATACCTCGAGGATTAAGAATCATGTTGGCTCCAAGGTTTGATAGTCCCAACCCTATGCTTCTAAAGGAATGGGCTGAAAGTAATCTTGATGCATCAATGCGTTTAGTATGCCTGCTGGTAAAATATGCCAAAATTGATCGAAACAAGAATATGGAAGAAATTGCAAGGATACATAAGGAACTGGATAAACCGGAGCATCAAAGCCATAAGGAATATATAGAAAAAAGCATTAAAGAGATTAAAGATCGCCTGAAAAAACAAGAGGAAGTAATTAAAACACGAAAGACTTTCAAGTTTGCAAGGGAAAAGAATGATTACGAACAAGGGCAAGTATTCACATTTGCACGTAAGTTCGATAACCTGCGCAGACAAAAAGGTATTATAACAAATAAAACACCCACAGTCACCGGACCCTCAGATCTGGCAGGAAGTGATGCAGCCTGGGTAAGGTGGTGCATGCACCCCTTACTGTGATATAGGTTACCTATATCACTACATACATACACACATATAAACCTATAAGTCACTCCTATGGCAGGCCTTGTCAATCCTGAAGGCAGAGTGCTTGGTTCCTATGTGAGAGGGTGCCTCTGCATGAGCAGAGCCCCTCTGCAGCGTTCGGAGACCCTTCTCTGATGCTGTTTGTAGTGCAGCCTGACCATATACTCTTAAGCGCATTATAACCTCGCGTTAAATGCTAACTTTGGGATGGCTGCACGGAAACATGTTGTGTTTGCTGTCAAACATCTTCGAATACTACCCCCCACCAGTTCTGGCGGCGGGGGTAGCATTCCACCCTTCTAGAGGGAGAGACATGTACACACCGGCCTGCCCGGTAACTTCTTTCCAAGCCCTGGCATCACAAAATGGATGCCGCTGCCACAGACACGGGTCTGGCCTCCTGCTGCTGACTGAAACTCCGGCAGGGGAGGCCTGGACAATAGGTTTCCTGTCCCAGGGAGGTGTAACCACCTCCCCAGACAGGATAATGTGTATTGGGGCTGGGCGGGAGCACTCTCTGGTGCTTTGAAGTCCTGCACTGGGGGCACACTTGGTGTCCCTGTGCATACCCCAGTTCAAACTGGTTCAGGGGCTTCCAGCCCCTGCTCTGGCGTGAAACTGGACAAAGGGAATGGGTGTAACCACCCCTCTTCCCGAACCCTCCCATAGGTGGGTCCCCAGAGTATGTCCAACCCCCTAACTTAGTATAAGTATGGGACCCCAGTCCTTAGGACTTTAGATTTACCAGGACGAAACTCTGATACAGAATCCTGGACCTTCAACGCTCTACTTTAAGATTAGAGGACTGAAGAATCTCCCTTGGGGTCAAGGAGTGACTTCCCTGCTTGGCAGGCACCAACGAAGCAATTGTCCGGTCTGCATTGCTGAAGCTCCTGCTGGACGCCGAAGTCTTTGCATCACCAGAGGTGGATTTTCAGACTTCACTGAGGCTTCCCTGAGTTCCCAGCAAAGCTGAGGCCCGTAGCTGTCGTGGGTAACGTGGAACCGTGAACCCTGGACACCAAGCGCATTTGCAAGTGCATCCTCTTCCTGGTCTCCCACGAAGTTGTGCTTTGGGCTCCGAGTAGCCCCCACCTCCAACACCGACTGCACCGAAGATCACTGGCCTCCACTCCACGAGTGTCCCGTGAGCCAGCTCTAAGTGCATCCACTCGAGGCTCCTTTGCGGTCGCTAGTCCATTGGCTAGTAGGCCCTCCCGAAGGCCAATCTTCTTCTGCTTGGGCTTCCCTGGTTGCTCCAGGCGTGCCCTGACTTACCCTTGCTGGGTGAGTCCCTCAGACCTTGCTGGTTTGCACCACCGTCCTTCTTCTATTTCCACAAGACTTGCCGTTGCCAAGGCTTGTTGGGTCCAATCCGGTCGCCGACACCTCAGCAATCGACAGACATCGTGGGACAGCTCGAATCCAGCTCCTGGTCATCATCGACGCCTCCTGGACCTCGTGGCTTAAGAGTCAAGACGACCATCAACCAACCTGAAGCACCCGACATCGGTGGGCATCCGCTCATCGCCTTCCTGGTCACTGGCTAGTGACCCAGACTCTGTCCCCTCTGCTTTCAGGTTCTTCAGATCTTCAATCCACCTTTGGATCCACCCGAACACTTTCGACTTGGCCGCCAGCAGCACTTTGCAGCAGATCGCCATTGAAAACGACGACGAAACCCGACCCCGAAAGACACCTATGCACCCGGCTTCCCTGGGTGAGGTAACTCGAGTACTCTGGTGCTCCCGTGGGTATAGACTCTAGAACAACCCAGTTCTAAAGGGGTTTGCTCCAAGTCCTCCTCTAAGTATCCCTTTTCTTTAAAATTCCAACCGCGACTTTCCCCATAGAAGTCAACGGCGATTCGCGGCTGTGTTCTCACACTGCACGCGTCCCCCGTGGGTCCCCTGTGTCACTACCTTGGGTGGTTCCTTGTGGTCCAAGCACTTCTACAGGCTCTAGGCCTTGTGTCTAGCTCAGTCGTGGTTCTTATACCACTTTATTGGTATATGGTTTGGTACGCCCCTAGGGCTCAAACGTGTATTTGTGCTATTACTGTTGATAACTAACTTATAACTTATGTACTTCGAACTCTAGCCTCATAAAGAGACTAGAGGGGTGTGTTTAGCAATAAATACATATATTTTGAATATATACCTGGTGTGGTCCTCTTTCATTTGGTCACTCAAGAGATTATAGACTGGTAAAACAAGCTGCTTTACATTCCTTCAAGACTTAGCCTGAAGGCTGCTCTCCATAGCTACCACTAGGATAGCTTTCAATAAAGGTTGTCTTTAACCTATCTCCAATAAGGGGTTGTTTGGACTGGTGCAAGGTGCCCACTATAATTAGTGGACAGCATATACCAGGCCAACTTCTCACATTGGTGTGCAGCGTGTGGGATTCCAGCTTGCTATTGTTTTACCAGATAATCTCAATTGAATTGATCAACTGAAAACCACTAAGGGTACGTTAGGTACATATAAATCAAGCTTAGGATACAGTAAGTTCTACTGAACTTAGAGTTGTGTGTTAAGGGATAGCACACCCTTTCTACAACTCAAGAGAGTTTAGTAGGCCACACTAGAGTAGGTAGTGCATACACCACACCTCACTAGTAATGTCTTCAATGCCAGGACCCAGTGAGTCCTTGCCAGAAGCCAGTGGGCTTCTTCTCTCCAAGTATGATAATCTCCCATTCTTGGAATTGAGAGCATTGTGCAATACTAGGAAGCTGAAGGCAGGCAAAAGTGCCAGCACCCAACACCTCAGGGAGGTGCTACTGGCTGATGATCTCAGCAGGCCCCTAGGGTCTGAAGGGGTAGGCAGAGAGGGTGGGGCAGAAAATGAGGAAGGGGTCAGGGGTGAAGGAACCCAGGGCCCCCCTCTGAAACTGGCCAGGAAGGTGAAAATGACCTTGACCTGGAAAACCCAATTCCTCCTGTGGAGGAGGAGGAGGATCAGAATGACCTCCCCTTTGCCCCCCAGGAAGAGTTGTGAGTGTGCCCAGAAGGACTAGATCTCCTTCTCAGGAGTCTAACCACTCTGACACCTCAGTAGGGACCTCTGTCTCCTCTCATGGAAGGGAATCCTCTCATGAGAGGAGGAAGAGACTGATTCAGTATGAGCAAGCCCAGCTTGAACTCAGAAAACAGCAATTGGCTATAGACATTGAGTCCCTAGATCTCTATAGAGAGAGAAAAAAGTTGGGACTAGAGTCCCATGGTGGCAGCAATTTCCCCAGAGATAGGGAAAAGTCTTATGACCATAGAAACCTGAGCAAGATTGTCCCTCCCTACCAGAGTGGGGATGACATCCACAAATGGATAACTGCACTGGAGAGGGCCTGTAAAGTACAGAGGGTCCCTCAGGAGCAGTGGGCAGCAATCTTGTGGCTCTCCTTTGCAGACAAAGGTAGAGACAAGCTCCTCACTGTAAGAGAAGAGGATGCTGACAATTACAAAGTCTTGAAGAGTGCTCTGATTGATGGGTTTGGCCTAACAACTGAACAATACAGGTTAAAGTTCAGAGATACCCAAAAAGCACAGACTCAAGACTGGGTAGACTATGTGGATTGTTCTGCTAAGGCTCTGGAAGGTTGGTTGATGGGCAGTAAGGTATGTGACTTCACAGGATTGTACAATCTTATCATGAGGGAGCAGATTCTTAATAACTGTCAAAATCAGCTGTTGCATCAGTACCTGGTGGACTCTGATCTGACCTCTCCCCAAGAATTGGGAAAGAAGGCAGACAAATGGGTCAGAACCAGGGTGAGGCAGAAGGTGCAGAACCAAGGTGGTGACCCAAAGAAGCAAGATTCTAAGAACTCTGATAAGGGTGGGGAGAAGGGTAAAGACCAGAAGTCTTCACAAGGCCCCCAAAAATCTTCTTCAGGTGGGGATTCACAGTCTAACAAAGGGAAAGGCCAAAAGAAACCATGGTGCAAGGTCTGTAAGCAAAAGACCCACTGGACCAGTGATTGCACCAAGTCCAAAGACTCTATTCCAGCCCCCACCAATGCCCCTAAGGCACCTGTCCCCCTAGTACAGTTACAGTTGGTGGTGGGAGTACACAAGCCAAGGGTTTAGTAGGGTTGACCCTGGGTAAGGAGATGAGCTCTGACCTAGTCAGAGAACTCACTCAGGCTGTCCTAGTCTGTGATGGAGGCATGGATGTGACCTCCTCTGTGAGTCCCAGTAATCTGGGCAAGTACAGGCAACAGCCCTTAATCAATGGAAAAGAGGTTTTGGCATTTAGGGACACAGGGGCAAGTGTCACCATGGTGACACAAGACCTTGTGGATCCTGGGCAGATTATACTTGGTGAAATGTACCAAGTGACCAATGCTAGCAATGTCAGAACAGACCATACTCTGGCAGTTGTTAACTTCTCCTGGGGAGGGCTAACTGGCCTTAAGAAGGTTGTGGTAAGTGCAGACCTACCAGTTGAATGCTTGCTTGGCAATGATCTAGAAACTTCAGCTTGGGCAGAAGTGGAGGTCAGGACCCATGCAGAAATGCTGGGCATCCCTGCAGATGTGTTTGCTATGACCAGGTCACAGGCCGAAATGTCTAACACTGAACAGGCCTTGGATTCTGGAATAATGGACCAAGTGCCCTCCAAGAAGAGGAGTAGTAGGGTAAAGGCAGTGCCGTCCCCCTTGGCTCAGAAGGAAGATCAGTCTCTTCAGGGAGATGATCTCAGTCCTGAGGAAGGAACTGTCCCAGAGGAGCTTGAGCCTGATCAGGTTGAGTTCTTAGGGACAGGGGGCCCTTCCAGGGCAGATCTGAGCCAGGAGCAGCAGAGCTGCCCCTCTCTTGAACCCCTCAGACAGCAAGCTGCTGCTGAGGCTGCTGGGAAAGCTAGTGGTCCCCATACAGTGTATTGGGATGATGGACTCTTGTACTCAGAGTGTAGAGACCCCAAGCCTGGTGCCACCAGGAGGTTGGTTATATCTCTGAAGTTCAGGGGCTTCCTATTGACCCTAGCCCATGACATTCCCTTAGCAGGTCACCTGGGCCAGAACAAGACTTGGGACAGAATTGTCCCTCACTTTCACTGGCCCCACATGTCTGAAGACACCAAGGAGTTTTGTCGCTCCTGTGTAACCTGCCAGGCCAGTGGCAAGGCAGGTGGCACTACAAAGGCCCCCTGATACCACTACCTGTGGTGGGGGTTCCCTTTGAAAGGGTGGGGATTGACATTGTTGGTCCCATGGATCCCCAAACAGCATCTGGGCACAGGTTTATCCTGGTGGTAGTGGATCATGCCACCAGGTACCCAGAGGCTATTCCCCTTAGGACCACTACAGCACCTGTGGTGGCAAGAGCCCTCCTGGGAATTTTCTCAAGAGTGGGCTTCCCTAAGGAGGTTGTATCAGACAGGGGTGCTAACTTTATGTCTGGGTACTTGAAAGCAATGTGGAAGGAGTGTGGAGTGACTTACAAGTTCACCACACCCTATCACCCACAATTCAATGGTTTAGTTGAGAGATTCAACAAAACCTTGAAGGGCATGATAAAAGGGCTCCCAGAGAAGCTTAGGCGAAGATGGGACATACTCTTGCCCTGCCTTTTATTTGCATACAGGGAGGTGCCTCAAAAGGGGGTTGGCTACAGCCCTTTTGAACTTTTGTTTGGTCACCCTGTCAGGGGTCCATTGTGCTTGGTGAAGGAAGGATGGGAGTTACCTCTCAAGCCCCCAAAGCAAGACATAGTGGACTATGTACTTGGTCTCCGCTCCAGGATGGCTGAGTACATGAAAAAGGCAACTAAAAACCTTGAGGCTAGCCAGGAACTTCAAAAGCCTGGCATGACCAAAAGGCTGTACTGACTGTTTACCAGCCAGGACAGAAGGTGTGGGTGTTGGAGCCAGTGGCCCCAGCAGCTCTCCAAGACAAATGGAGTGGACCCCATACCATTGTTGAACAGAAGGGTGAGGTTACCTACTTAGTAGACCTAGGAACACCCAGGAGTCCCCACAGGGTTCTCCATGTCAACAGATTAAAACCATATGTGGACAGGGCAGACATGGGCTTGCTCATGGCTACTGATGAGGGACAGGAGGAAGAGAGTGACCCACTCCCTGACCTGCTCTCACAGAACCCTGATGATGGGTCAGTGGATGGTGTAGCCTTGGCAGGCAGCCTCACTGCTCAGCAGCAAACTGATTGTAGACAAGTGCTCAACCAGTACAGACATATGTTCTCTCTGACTCCAAGTCAGACCCCCTGGGGCACTCATGAAGTGGACACTGGGGACAGTCTGCCTATTAAAAATAAGATTTATAGGCAACTTGACCATGTCAGGGACTGTATCAGGACAGAAGTCCAGAAGATGTTGGATTTGGGAGTTATTGAACCCTCAGATAGCCCTTGGGCTAGTCCAGTGGTCCTTGTACCAAAACCTCACACCAGTGGTGGGAAAAGAGAGATGAGGTTTTGTGTGGACTACAGGGGTCTCAATGTAGTCACTAGGACTGATGCCCATCCAATACCTAGGGCAGATGAGCTAATAGACACTTTGGCCTCAGCCAAGTATCTAAGCACATTTGACCTGACAGCTGGCTACTGGCAGATCAGACTAGCTGATGATGCAAAGCCAAAGACAGCATTCTCAACCCCTAGTGGGCATTATCAATTTGTGGTGATGCCCTTTGGTCTGAAGAATGCACCTGCCACTTTTCAGAGGTTGGTGAATACAGTCCTTACAGGTCTGGAAGCCTATAGTGCAGCATATCTAGATGATATTGCTGTCTTTAGCTCCACCTGGGAGGATCACCTGGTCCACCTCAGAAATGTTTTGCAGGCCCTGCAGAAAGCAGGCCTGACTATCAAGGCCACAAAGTGCCAGATAGGGCAGAGTCAGGTTGTGTACCTGGGCCACCTTGTGGGTGGAGGCCAGGTTCAACCACTGCAGAGCAAGATCCAGACCATCATGGACTGGACTGCTCCAACTACCCAGACTCAGGTGAGAGCCTTTTTAGGCCTGACTGGGTACTATAGGAGATTTGTCAAGGGGTATGGATCAATAGTGACACCCCTGAATGACTTAACTTCCAAGAAAATGCCCAAAAAGGTTCAGTGGACAGTTAGCTGTCAAAAGGCATTTGATGACCTAAAGCAGGCCATGTGCACTGCTCCCATTCTACAGAGTCCTGATTACTCCAAGAAGTTCATTGTCCAAACAGATGCATCTGAATTGGTGGTAGGGGCTGTACTGTCACAATTGAATGATGAAGGTCAGGATCAGCCAGTAGCTTTTATTAGCAGAAGGCTGACCCCTAGAGAGAAACGTTGGTCAGCCATTGAGAGGGAGGCCTTTGCGGTGGTCTGGGCTCTGAAGAAGTTGAGGCCATACTTGTTTGGTACTCACTTCCTTGTTCAAACAGACCATAAGCCCCTCTTATGGCTAAAACAAATGAAGGGTGAAAACCCCAAACTGCTTAGGTGGTCCATTTCCCTACAGGGGATGGACTTCACAGTGGAACATAGACCTGGGAGTAACCATGCCAATGCAGATGGACTCTCTAGGTACTTCCACTTAGAACATGAAGACTTAACTGGACAAGGTTAGTTTAATGTCCCTACGTTTGGGGGGGGTTGTGTAGGAGAGTAGGATCTGCTTCACATGGGTACCCCCACTTTTTGCTGATGCTTCACTGTTTTTCGACTTTAGTCTGGCTGGGGCCCTGCTAATCAGAACCCCAGCCTAGCTGCTTCCTCTCTAAAATGGTTTCCATGTGCCTTAAGCACATCTCTAATTGGAATCTGGAGTGCCCTTATAAGTCTCTAGTATATGGTATACTATGTACCAAGGGCATAGGTACCTCAGAGGCCTACCAGGGGCTGCAGCATGTATTGTGCCACCCCTGGAAGGCCATCCAAAATGACACCACAGGTCTGCTACTGCAGCCTGGGTAAGGTGGTGCATGCACCCCTTACTGTGATATAGGTTACCTATATCACTACATACATACACACATATAAACCTATAAGTCACTCCTATGGCAGGCCTTGTCAATCCTGAAGGCAGAGTGCTTGGTTCCTATGTGAGAGGGTGCCTCTGCATGAGCAGAGCCCCTCTGCAGCGTTCGGAGACCCTTCTCTGATGCTGTTTGTAGTGCAGCCTGACCATATACTCTTAAGCGCATTATAACCTCGCGTTAAATGCTAACTTTGGGATGGCTGCACGGAAACATGTCGTGTTTGGTGTCAAACATCTTGGAATACTACCCCCGCCAGTTCTGGCGGCGGGGGTAGCATTCCACCCTTCTAGAGGGAGAAACATGTACACACCGGCCTGCCCGGTAACTTCTTTCCAAGCCCTGGCATCACAAAATGGATGCCGCTGCCACAGACACGGGTCTGGCCTCCTGCTGCTGACTGAAACTCCGGCAGGGGAGGCCTGGACAATAGGTTTCCTGTCCCAGGAAGGTGTAACCACCTCCCCAGACAGGATAATGTGTATTGGGGCTGGGGGGAGCACTCTCTGGTGCTTTGAAGTCCTGCACTGTGGGCACACTTGGTGTCCCTGTGCATACCCCAGTTCAAACTGGTTCAGGGGCTTCCAGCCCCTGCTCTGGTGTGAAACTGGACAAAGGGAATGGGTGTAACCACCCCTCTTCCCTGACCCTTAGTATAAGTATGGGACCCCAGTCCTTAGGACTTTAGATTTACCTGGATGAAACTCTGATACAGAATCCTGGACCTTTGACACTCTACTTTAAGATTAGAGGACTGAGAATCTCCCTTGGGGTCAAGGAGTGACTCCCCTGCTTGGCAGGCACCAACAAAGCAATTGTCCGGTCTGCATCGCTGAAGCTTCCGCCGGACACCGAAGTCTTTGCATCACCAGAGGTGGATTTCCAGACTTTCCCGAGGCTGCCCTGAGTTCCCAGCAAAGCTGAGGCCCGTAGCTGTCGTGGGTAACGTGGAACCGTGACCCCTGGACACCGAGCACATTTGCAAGTGCATCCTCTTCCTAGTGTCCCACAAAGTTGTGCTTTGGGCTCCAAGTAGCCCCCGCCTCCAACACCAACTGCACCGAAGATCACTGGCCTCCACTCCACGAGTGTCCCGTGAGCCAGCTCTAAGTGCGTCCACTCGAGGCTCCTTTGCGGTCGCTAGTCCATTGGCTAGTAGGCCCTCCCGAAGGCCAATCTTCTTCTGCTTGGGCTTCCCTGTTTGCTCCAGGCGTGCCCTGACTTACCCTTGCTGGGTGAGTCCCTCAGATCTTGCTGGTCTGCACCACCGTCCTTCTTCTATTTCCACAAGACTTGCCGTTGCCAAGGCTTGTTGGGACCAATCCGGTCGCCGACACCTCAGCAATCGACAGACGTCGTGGGACAGCTCGAATCCAGCTCCTGGTTGTCGTTGACGCCTCCTGGACCTCGTGGCTGAAGAGTCAAGACGACCATCAACCAACCTGAAGCACCCGACATCGGTGGGCATCCGCTCATCGCCTTCCTGGTCACTGGCTAGTGACCCAGACTCTGTCCCCTCTGCTTTCAGGTTCTTCAGATCTTTGATCCACCTTTGGATCCACCCGAACACTTTCGACTTGGCTGCCAGCAGCACTTTGCAGCAGATCGCCATTGAAAACGACGACGAAACCCATCCCCGAAAGACACCTATGTACCCGGCTTCCCTGGGTGAGGTAACTCGAGTACTCCGGTGCTCCTGTGGGTATAGACTCTAGAACAACCCAGTTCTAAAGGGGTTTGCTCCAAGTCCTCCTCTAAGTGTCCCTTTTCTTTAAAATTCCAACCGCGACTTTCCCGATAGAAGTCAACGGAGATTCGCGGCTGTGTTCTCACACTGCACGCGTCCCCCGTGGGTCCCCTGTGTCACTACCTTGGGTGGTTCCTTGTGGTCCAAGCACTTCTACAGGCTCTAGGCCTTGTGTCTAGCTCAGTCGTGGTTCTTATACCACTTTATTGGTATATGGTTTGGTACGCCCCTAGGGCTCAAACGTGTATTTGTGCTATTACTGTTGATAACTAACTTATAACTTATGTACTTCGAACTCTAGCCTCATAAAGAGACTAGAGGGGTGTGTTTAGCAATAAATACATATATTTTGAATATATACCTGGTGTGGTCCTCTTTCATTTGGTCACTCAAGAGATTATAGACTGGTAAAACAAGCTGCTTTACATTCCTTCAAGACTTAGCCTGAAGGCTGCTCTCCATAGCTACCACTAGGATAGCTTTCAATAAAGGTTGTCTTTAACCTATCTCCAATAAGGGGTTGTTTGGACTGGTGCAAGGTGCCCACTTTAACTAGTGGACAGCATATACCAGGCCAACTTCTCACACCCCTCATCCCTCTTTCTGCAGTCCTCTTGCCTCTTTCTGCTCCTCTGTTGCTTCTTTCTGCACTTCTTTTGTTTCTTTCTCCACCCCTCTTACCTTTTTCTGCACCTCTGTTCCTTCCTTCAGCACTTCTTCTGTTTCTTTCTGCACCTCTCGCTTCTTTCTGCACCCCTTTTGCCTCTTTCTGTACCCCTCTTGCCTCTTTCTGCACATCTGTTCCTTCTTTTTGCACTTCTTTTGTTTCTTTCTGCAGCTCTCATGCTTCTGTCTGTACCCCTTTTGCCTCTTTCTGTACCCCTCTTGCCTCTTTCTGCACATCTGTTCCTTCTTTCTGCACTTCTTTTGTTTCTTTCTCCACCCCTCTTACCTTTTTCTGCACCTCTGTTCCTTCCTTCAGCACTTCTTCTGTTTCTTTCTGCACCTCTCGCTTCTTTCTGCACCCCTTTTGCCTCTTTCTGTACCCCTCTTGCCTCTTTCTGCACATCTGTTCCTTCTTTTTGCTCTTCTTTTGTTTCTTTCTCCACCTCACTTGCTTTTTTCTGCACCCCTCTCGCCACTTTCTCCACACCTGTTCCCCCTTTTTGCATCTCTGTTGCTTCTTTCTATACTTCTCTTGCCTCTTTTTCCACCCCTCATCCCTCTTTCTGCACCTCTGTTACTTCTTTCTGCACTTCTCTTGCTTCTTTCTGCACCTCTGTCCCTTTTTTCTGCACCCATCGTGCCTCTTTCACACCTCTGTTGCTTCTTTCTGCACTTCTTTTGTTTCTGTCTGCACCCCTCTTCCCTCTTTTTGTACCCCTGTTGCCCTTTCTGCACCTCTGTTCCTTCTTTCTGCACTTCTTTTGTTTCTTTCTTCATGTCTCTTGCTTCTTTCTGCACCCCTCGTGCCTCTTTCTGCACCTCTCATCCCTCTTTCTGCACCCCTCTTGCCTCTTTCTGCACCTCTGTTCCTTCTTTCTGCACTTCTTTTGTTTCTTTCTGCACCTCTCTTGCTTCTTTCTGCACACCTTGTGCCTCTCTCTGCACCGCTCTTCCCTCTTTTTGCACCCATCTTGCCTCTTTCTGCATCTCTGTTGCTTCTTTCTGCACTCCTCTTGCTTCTTTCTACTCCTCTCTTGCTTCTTTCTGTACCACTCGTGCTTCTTTCTGCAACCCTCTTGCCTCTTTCTGCACCTCTGTTCCTTCTTTCTGCACTTCTTTTGTTTCTTTCTGCACCTCTCTTGCTTCTTTCTGCACCCCTCTTGCCACTTTCTCCACCCCTGTTCCCCCTTTTTCCATCTCTGTTGCTTCTTTCTGCACTTCTCTTGCCTCTTTCTCCACCCCTCATCCCTCTTTCTGCACCTCGGTTGCTTCTTTCTGCACTTCTCTTGCTTCTTTCTGCACCTCTGTCCCTTCTTTCTGCACTTCTTTTGCTTCTTTCTTCATGTCTCTTGCTTCTTTCTGCACCCCTCGTGCCTCTTTCTGCACCCCTCTTTCCTCTTTTTGCACCCGTCTTGCCTCTTTCTGCACCTCTGTTGCTTCTTTCTGCACTCCTCTTGCTTCTTTCTACACCTCTCTTGCTTCTTTCTGTACCACTTGTGCTTCTTTCTGCACCTCTCATCCCTCTTTCTGCACCCCTCTTGCCTCTTTCTGCACCTCTGTTCCTTCTTTCTGCACTTCTTTTGTTTCTTTCTGCACCTCTCTTGCTTCTTTCTGCACACCTTGTGCCTCTCTCTGCACCGCTCTTCCCTCTTTTTGCACCCATCTTGCCTCTTTCTGCATCTCTGTTGCTTCTTTCTGCACTCCTCTTGCTTCTTTCTACTCCTCTCTTGCTTCTTTCTGTACCACTCGTGCTTCTTTCTGCACCCCTCTTGCCTCTTTCTGCACCTCTGTTCCTTCTTTCTGCACTTCTTTTGTTTTTCTGCACCTCTCTTGCTTCTTTCTGCACCCCTCTTGCCACTTTCTCCACCCCTGTTCCCCCTTTTTCCATCTCTGTTGCTTCTTTCTGCACTTCTCTTGCCTCTTTCTCCAACCCTCATCCCTCTTTCTGCACCTCTGTTGCTTCTTTCTGCACTTCTCTAGCTTCTTTCTTCACCTTTGTCCCTTCTTTCTGCAACCCTTGTGCCTCTTTCTGCACCCCTCTTCCCTATTTTTGCACCCCTCTTGCCTCTTTCTGTACCTCTGTTGCATCTTTCCGAACTACTCTTGCTTCTTTCTGCACTTCTCTTGCTTCTTTCTGCGCCACTCATGCTTCTTTCTGCACCACCCCTGTTCCTTCTTTCTGCTCTTCTTATGTTTCTTTCTGCACCTCTCTTGCTTCTTTCTGCACCCCTCTCGCCACTTTCTCCACCCCTGTTCCCCCTTTTTGCATCTCTGTTGCTTCTTTCTGTACTTCTCTTGCCTCTTTTTCCACCCCTCATCCCTCTTTCTGCACCTCTGTTGCTTCTTTCTGCACTTCATTTGCTTATTTCTGCACCTCTGTCCCTTCTTTCTGCACCCCTCGTGCCTCTTTCACACCCCTCTTCCCTCTTTTGCACCCCTCTTGCCTCTTTCTGCACCTCTGTTCCTTCATTCTGTACTTCTTTTGTTTCTTTCTGCACCTCTCTTGTTTATTTCTGCACCCCTCGTACCTCTTTCTACACCCCTCATCCCTCTTTCTGGAGTCCTCTTGCCTCTTTCTGCACCTCTGTTGCTTTTTTCTGCACTTCTTTTGTTTCTTTCTCCACCCCTCTTGCCTCTTTCTGCACCTCTGTTCCTTCCTTCTGCACTTCTTTTGTTTCTTTCTGCACCTCTTGCTTCTTTCAGCACCCATTTTGCCTCTTTCTGCACCCCTATTGCCTCTTCCTGCACCTCTGTTCCTTCTATTTGCACTTATTTTGTTTCATTCTGCAGCACTCATGCTTCTTTCTGCACCCCCTTGCCTCTTTCTCCACCCCTCTTGCCTCTTTCTGTACCCCTGTTGCCCCTTTCTGCACCTCTGTTCCTTCTTTCTGCACTTCTTTTGTTTCTTTCTGCACATCTCTTGCTTCTTTCAGCACACCTTGTGCCTCTCTCTGCACCGCTCTTCCCTCTTTTTGCACCCATCTTGCCTCTTTCTGTATCTCTGTTGCTTCTTTCTGCACTCCTCTTGCTTCTTTCTACTCCTCTCTTGCTTCTTTCTGTACCACTCGTGCTTCTTTCTGCACCCCTCTTGCCTCTTTCTGCACCTCTGTTCCTTCTTTCTGCACTTCTTTTGTTTCTTTCTGCACCTCTCTTGCTTCTTTCTGCACCCCTCTTGCCACTTTCTCCACCCCTGTTCCCCCTTTTTCCATCTCTGTTGCTTCTTTCTGCACTTCTCTTGCCTCTTTCTCCATCCCTCATCCCTCTTTCTGCACCTCTGTTGCTTATTTCTGCACTTCTCTTGCTTCTTTCTGCACCTCTGTCCCTTCTTTCTGTACTTCTTTTGTTTCTTTCTGCACCTCTCTTGGTTATTTCTGTATCCCTCTTGCCTCTTTCTCCACCCCACTTACCACTTTCTGCATCTCTGTTGCTTTTTATGCATTTCTCTTGCTTCTTTCGGCATCTCTCTTGCTTCTTTGTGCACCCCTCGTGCCTCTTTCTGCACCCCTCTTCCCTCTTTTTGCACTCATCTTGCCTCTTTCTGCACCTCTGTTGCTTCTTTCTGCACCCCTCTTCCCTGTTTCTGCACCACTCATCCCTCTTTCTGCACCCCTCTTCCCTCTTTCTGCACCTCTGTTCCCTTTTTCTGCACTTCTTTTGTTTCTTTCTGCACCTCTCTTGCTTCTTTCTGCACCCCTCTTGCCAATTTCTCCACCCCTGTTCCCCCTTTTTGCATCTCTGTTGCTTCTTTTTGCACTTCTCTTGCCTCTTTCTCCATCCCTCATCCCTCTTTCTGCACCTCTGTTGCTTCTTTCTGCTCTTCTCTTGCTTCTTTCTTCACCTTTGTCCCTTCTTTCTGCAACCCTTGTGCCTCTTTCTGCACCACTCTTGCCTCTTTCTGCACCTCTGTTCCTTCTTTCTGCACTTCTTTTGTTTCTTGCTGCACCTCTGTTGCTTCTTTCTGCACCCCTCTTGCCACTTTCTCCACCCCTGTTCCCGCTTTTTGCATCTCTGTTGCTTCTTTCTGCACTTCTCTTGCCTCTTTCTCCATCCCTCATCACTCTTTCTGCACCTCTGTTGCGTCTCTCTGCACTTCTCTTGCTTCTTTCTGCACCTCTGTCCCTTCTTTGTACACCCCTCGTGCCTCTTTCTGCTCCCCTCTTCCCTCTTTTTGCACCCCTCTTGCCTCTTTCTGCACCTCTGTTGCATCTTTCTGTACTACTCTTGCTTCTTTCTGCACCTCTCTTGCTTCTTTCTGCACCACTCATGCTTCTTTCTGCACCCCTCTTCCATCTTTCTGTACCCCTCTTGCCTCTTTCTGTACCCCTGTTCCTTCTTTCTGCTCTTCTTTTGTTTCTTTCTGCACCTCTCTTGCTTCTTTCTGCATCCCTCTCGCCACTTTCTCCACCCCTGTTCCCTATTTTTGCATCTCTGTTGCTTCTTTCTGTTCTTCTCTTGCCTCTTTTTCCACCCCTCATCCCTCGTTCTGCACCTCTGTTGCTTCTTTCTGCACTTCTCTTGCTTCTGTCTGCACCTCTGTCCCTTCTTTCTGCACCCCTCGTGCCTCTTTCACACCCCTCTTCCCTCTTTTTCACCCCTCTTGCCTCTTTCTGCACCTCTGTTCCTTCCTTCTGCACTTCTTTTGTTTCTTTCTGCACCTCTCTTGTTTATTTCTGTATCCCTCTTGCCTCTTTCTCCACCCCACTTACCACTTTCTGCATCTCTGTTGCTTTTTTATACATTTCTCTTGCTTCTTTCTGCATCTCTCTTGCTTCTTTCTGCACCCCTCGTGCCTCTTTCTGCACCCCTCATCCCTCTTTCTGCAGTCCGCTTGCCTCTTTCTGCTCCTCTGTTGCTTCTTTCTGCACTTCTTTTGTTTCTTTCTCCACCCCTCCTGCCTTTTTCTGCACCTCTGTTCCTTCCTTCAGCACTTCTTTTGTTTCTTTCTGCACCTCTCACTTCTTTCTGCACCCCTTTTGCCTCTTTCTGTACCCCTCTAGCCTCTTTCTGCACCCCTGTTGCCCCTTTCTGCACCTCTGTTCCTTCTTTTTGCACTTCTTTTGTTTCTTTCTGCAGCTCTCATGCTTCTTTCTGCACCCCCTTGCCTCTTTCTCTACCCCTCTTCCCTCTTTCTGCACCCCTGTTGCCCCTTTCTGCACCTCTGTTCCTTCTTTCTGCACTTCCTTTGTTTCTTTCTGCACATCTCTTGCTTCTTTCTGCACCCCTCGTGCCTCTTTCTGCACCCCACTTACCACTTTCTGCATCTCTGTTGCTTTTTATGCATTTCTCTTGCTTCTTTCAGCATCTCTCTGGCTTCTTTCTGCACCCCTCGTGCCTCTTTCTGCACCCCTCTTCCCTCTTTTTGCACCCGTCTTGCCTCTTTCTGCACCTCTGTTGCTTCTTTCTGCACCCCTCTTCCCTCTTTCTGCACCACTCCTCCCTCTTTCTGCACCCCTCTTCCCTCTTTCTGCACCTCTGTTCCCTCTTTCTGCACCTCTCTTGCTTCTTTCTGCACCTCTCTTGCTTCTTTCTGCACCCCTCTTGCCACTTTCTCCGACCCTGTTCCCCCTTTTTGCATCTCTGTTGCTTCTTTCTGCACTTCTCTTGCCTCTTTCTCCATCCCTCATCCCTATTTCTGCACCTCTGTTGCTTCTTTCTGCACTTCTCTTGCTTCTTTCTGCACCTTTGTCCCTTCTTTCTGCAACCCTTGTGCCTCTTTCTGCACCCCTCTTACCTCTTTTTGCACCCATCTTGCCTCTTTCTGCACCCCTCTTGCCTCTTTCTGCACCTCTGTTCCTTCTTTCTGCACTTCTTTTGTTTCTTGCTGCACCTCTGTTGCTTCTTTCTGCACCCCTCTTGCCACTTTGTCCACCCCTGTTCCCCCTTTTTGCATATCTGTTGCTTCTTTCTGCACTTCTCTTGCCTCTTTCTCCATCCCTCATCCCTCTTTCTGCACCTCTGTTGCTTCTCTCTGCACTTCTCTTGCTTCTTTCTGCACCTCTGTCCCTTCTTTGTGCACCCCTCGTGCCTCTATCTGCTCCCCTCTTCCCTCTTTTTGCACCCCTCTTGCCTCTTTCTGCACCTCTGTTGCATCTTTCTGTACTACTCTTGCTTCTTTCTGCACCTCTCTTGCTTCTTTCTGCTCCACTCATGCTTCTTTCTGCACCCCTCTTCTGTCTTTTTGTATCCCTCTTGCCTCTTTCTGTACCCCTGTTCCTTCTTTCTGCTCTTCTTTTGTTTCTTTCTGCACCTCTCTTGCTTCTTTCTGCAACCCTCTCGCCACTTTCTCCACCCCTGTTCCCCCTTTTTGCATATCTGTTGCTTCTTTCTGCACTTCTCTTGCCTCTTTCTCCATCCCTCATCCCTCTTTCTGCACCTCTGTTGCTTCTCTCTGCACTTCTCTTGCTTCTTTCTGCACCTCTGTCCCTTCTTTGTGCACCCCTCGTGCCTCTATCTGCTCCCCTCTTCCCTCTTTTTGCACCCCTCTTGCCTCTTTCTGCACCTCTGTTGCTTCTTTCTGCACTTCTCTTGCTTCTGTCTGCACCTCTGTCCCTTCTTTCTGCACCCCTCATACCTCTTTCACACCCCTCTTCCCTCTTTTGTACCCCTCTTGCCTCTTTCTGCACCTCTGTTCCTTCCTTCTGCACTTCTTTTGTTTCTTTCTGCACCTCTCTTGTTTATTTCTGTATCCCTCTTGCCTCATTCTCCACCCCACTTACCACTTTCTGTATCTCTGTTGCTTTTTTATACATTTCTCTTGCTTCTTTCTGCATTTCTCTTGCTTCTTTCTGCACCCCTCGTGCCTCTTTCTGCACGCCTCATCCCTCTTTCTGCAGTCCGCTTGCCTCTTTCTGCTCTGTTGCTTCTTTCTGCACTTCTTTTGTTTCTTTCTCCGCCCCTCCTGCCGTTTCCCACCTCTGTTCCTTCCTTTAGCACTTCTTTTGTTTCTTTCTGCACCTCTCACTTCTTTCTGCACCCCTTTTGCCTCTTTCTGTACCCCTCTTGCCTCTTTCTGCACCCCTGTTGGCCCTTTCTGCACCTCTGTTCCTTCTTTTTGCACTTCTTTTCTTTCTTTCTGCAGCTCTCATGCTTCTTTCTGCACCCCTTTGCCTCTTTCTCTACCCCTCTTCCCTCTTTCTGCACCCCTGTTGCCCCTTTCTGTACCTCTGTTCCTTCTTTCTATACTTCTTTTGTTTCTTTCTGCACGTCTCTTGCTTCTTTATGCACCCCTCGTGCCTCTTTCTGCACCCATCTTCCCTCTTTTTGCATCCCTTTTGCCTCTTTCTGCACCTCTGTTGCTTCTTTCTGCACTACTCTTGCTACTTTCTATACCTCTCTTGCTTCTTTCTGTACCACTCGTGCTTCTTTCTGCACCCCTTATCCCTCTTTCTGTACCCCTCTTGCCTCTTTCTGCACCTCTGTTCCTTCTTTCTGCACTTCTTTTGTTTCTTTCTGCACCTCTTTTGCTTCTTTCTGCACCGCTCTTGCCACTTTCTCCACCCCTGTTCCCCCTTTGTGCATCTCTGTTGCTTCTTTCTGCACTTCTCTTGCCTCTTTCTCCATCCCTCATCTTTCTTTCTGCACCCCTGTTGCTTCTTTCTGCACTTCTCTTGCTTCTTTCTGCACCTCTGTCCCTTCTTTCTGCAACCCTTGTGCCTCTCTCTGCACCCCTCTTCCCTCTTTCTGCACTCCGCTTCCCCCTTTCTGCACCTCTGTTCCTTCTTTCTGCACTACTTTGTTTCTTTCTGTACTCTCTTGCTTCTTTCTGCACGCCTCTTGCTTCTTTCTGCACCCCTCGTATCTCTTTCACACCCCTCTTCCCTCTTTCTGCACCCTCTTGCCTATTTCTGCACCTTTGTTCCTTCTTTCTGCACTTCTTTTGTTTCTTTCTGCACCTCTCTTGTTTCTTTCTGTATCCCTCTTGCCTCTTTCTTCACCCCACTTCCCCCTTTCTGCATCTCTGTTGCTTTTTTATGCATTTCTCTTGCTTCTTTCTGCATCTCTCTTGCTTTTTTCTGCACCCTTCATGCCTCTTTCTGCACCCCTCATCCCTCTTTCTGCACTCCTCTTGCCTCTTTTTGCACCTCTGTTGCTTCTTTCTGCACTTCTTTTGTTTCTTTCTGTACCCCTCTTGCCTCTTTCTGCTCCTCTGATCCTTCTTTCTGCACTTCTTTTGGTTCTTTCTGCACCTCTCGCTTCTTTCTGTACACCTTTTGCCTTATTCTGCAGCCCTCTTGCCTCCTTCTGCACCTTTGTTCCTTCTTTCTGCACTTCTTTTCTTTCTTTATGCAGCTCTCTTGCTTCTTTCTGCACCCCCTTGCCTCTTTCTCAACCCTCTTCCCTCTTTCTTCACCCCTGTTGCCTCTTTCTGCACCTCTGTTCCTTCTTTCTGCACTTCTTTTGTTTCTTTCTGTACATCTCTTGCTTCTTTCTGCACCCCTCGTGCCTCTTTCTGCACCCTTCTTCCCTCTTTCTGAACCTCTCTTGCCACTTTCTGTACCTCTGTTCCTTCTTTCTGCTCTTCTTTTATTTCTTTCTGCACCTCTCTTGCTTCTTGCTTTACCCCTCTTGCCACTTTCTCCTCCCCTGTTCCCTCTTTTTGCATCTCTGTTGCTTCTTTCTGTACTTCTCTTGCCTCTTTCTCCACCCCTCATCCCTCTTTCTGCACCTCTGTTGCTTCTTTCTGCAGTTCTCTTGCTTCTTTCTGCACCTCTGTCGCTTCTTTCTGCAACCCTTGTGCCTCTTTCTGAAAAAACCATAGGTTTCAGGGGCGTTATAGTTAGAAATTAGCATTTAAAAAACCATAGTAATTCACTGAGAAAACCACAGGTTTCAGGGACGCTATAGTTAGTTGGACATTTCACTCGTACAAAACCAGAGAAATTCGGCCGTTATAGTTAGTTGAGCTAACTATAATTCGCGCCCCTGCAATGCACTGCTGATGACATCACATAATACATCACTCATGACATGGTCAGTGACATCACTGATGACATCACTGATGACATCTCAAATGACATCACTGATGATATCACTGATGACATCATCCAGTGACTGTGTTTCCGTAAAGTTTAAATATGTTTTATATATATATAGGCCAAGGTGTATTGAAGAATGAGTGGGTGTATGACTGTCTGAATGGATGATTTAGTAGATGCGTGACTGACTGTATAAGTGAGTGATTAAACGTGTCTTACTGAATGCATGGGTTAGTGACTAAACTGTGTGAATGTCTGTATCAGTCTGTCTGTTGGTGTGTAAGCGGCTGCATGGATTGGTGAGTAGCTACATGAGTGTCTATATGGGTTATTGATTGGTTGTCTGAGTATCTTTATGGGTGCCTGAGTGTCTGTGTCGGTGGGTGGGGTGGGTGTGACTCCCTGCATGGATGTGTGAGTGGGTGATTCACTGGGTGTATGGGTTCAAGAGTGCGTCTGTGAGGGGCTGTATGGGTGGGTGAGTGTGTGTATGACTGTGTTGGTAAGTAAATGGATGTCTCAGTGGTACATGTGTGAGTAACTACATATGTGAAAGGCAGTATATGTGAGTGTTGGAGTATATAAGTGAATAGATGTGAGAGTGAGTGATTGTGTTATTATCTGTATGAATAAGTGAGGTGGTGTGTGTGTATAACTGTAGAGGTGAGTAAATGGGAGTGTTATTGATTCTTTGCATGACTGACTAGCTGTGTGAGTAACTCTATGGGTGAGGGGTGGTGTGTGAGTGTCTGTATGGGTGTAAGAGTGCATATGATAGTGGCAGTATTGATGAGTGACTGCATATATGAGTGACTGTATGGGTGAGTGAGTGGATGTGTGTGTAGACCTAGGAAACAGTGAGTGGGTATGTAGTAATTGGTATTGGTGTGTCTATGGTTTCGAGAGTGGTAGTCTGTATTTTAGAGGGGGTGTATCAAAGGTTATATTAGGGTGTGAGGAGGTGCATCAGATTATCATGTGGATGATGTCATCAGTGATGTCATCAGTTATGTCATTTGTGATGTCATCAGTGATGTCATCAGTGATGTTACTGACCATGTCATGAGTGTTGTAATATGTGATGTCATCAGCAGTGCATTGCGGGGCACGTGTTATACTTAGCTCAACTAACTATAACAGCAGAATTTCTCTGGTTTTGTACGAGTGAAATGTCCAAGTAACTATAACGTCCCTGACACCTGTGGTTTTTTCAGTGAATTTCTATGGTTTTCTAAATGATAATTTCTAACTATAACGTCCCTGAAAACTATGGTTTTTTCAGTGAATTTCTAAGGTTTTTAAATACTAATTTCTAACTATGCCTACATAGGTAGGACATGTTCAGAAAGGGGAAGAAAGGCGCAGAAAGAAGCAAGGGAAGTGAGGAAAGAGGCAAGAGAGGTACAGAAAGAGGAAGAAAGGTGCAGAAAGAAGCAAAAGAAATGCAGAAAGAGGTAACAGAAGTCCAGAAAGAGGAAGAAAGGTGAAGAAAGAAGCAAGAGATGTGCAGAAAGAACCAACAGAGGTGCAGAAAGAGGCCTACGTTGACTGTACCTTACAACAGACTCATACAAAGTACCCTAATCACTAATCCTTCTCCGAAGATGTCTTAAACCTCACTTTTCTCTTGAAGGTTCACTATTAATCGACTGCTTAGAATGTTAGGCATACCAAATATAAAACAGCAATCCTAAGCATATCACTGTTGTAAGTCTGACCAAGTTTGTGAAGGTATGCATGCGTGTCTATGCTTTTACCTAGTGACATGTTAAATGAAAATAAACATACAAACACTTGAATACCTGTGTTTCAAACAGCATACTCTGTAAATTTGTGTAAAAAGGTGTATGCATTTCTTTCTGCTCACAATACAGGGCACATGGGTATTCAATAGTATATTTGAGGGGCTCTATAGCACATATATACACAAGACATGTCTGATGTGCAACCGAATGACAGAGCAGAACTAACAAGATTTGACCACCTATAAAAGAAGCTAAACGCTTTTTAAGCTACCATCTTCAGATGCATAACACATGTGAGAATACATGTGCAAGTAGACATACCTCAGTCATGAGAGCAAGCAGACCTTTAAACTTGACAGCTTGCCCTTCCCATTTGAATACAGAAACAGGCAAGAGAAGTACAGAAAGGAGCAAGAGAATTGCAGAAAAAAACAAGAGAGGTGCAGAAAGAGGGAACAGGGGTGCAGAAAGAGGCAAGAGAGGTGCAGAAAGAAGGAAGAACGGTGCAGAAAGAAGGAACAGGGGTATAGAAAGAAGCAAGAGAGGTGCAGAAAGAAGCAAGAGAAGTGCAGAAACAAGCAACAGAGGTGCAGAAAGAGGCAAGAGGGGTGCAGAAGGAGGCAAGAGAAGTGTAGAAAATAACAAAAGAAGTGCAGAAAGAAGGAACAGAGGTGCAGAAAGAGGCAAGAGGGTTGCAGAAACTGGCAAGAGAGGTGCAGAAATAGGGAACAGCTGTGCAGACAGAGGCAAGAGAAATGCAGAAAGAGGGAAGAGGGGTGCAGAAAGAGGCAAGAGAGGTGCAGAAAAAAGCAAGAGCAGTGCAGAAAAAAGCAACAGAGGTGCAGAAAGAGGAAAGACGGGTGCGGAAAGAGGAGAGATAAGTGCAGAAAGAAGCAAAAGAGGTGGAGAAAGAGGCAAGAGGGGTGCAGAAAGAGGCAAGAGCAGTGCAGAAAGAACCAAGAGATGTGCAGAAAGAGGCAAGAGAGGTGCAGAAAGAGGCAAGAGATGTGCAGAAAAAGGGAAGAAGGGTGCAGAAAGAAGCAAGAGAAGTGCAGAAAGAGGCAAGTGAGGTGCAGAAGGAGGCAAGAGAACTGCAGAAAGAGGCAAGAGAGTTGCAGAAACAGGCAAAACGGGTGCAGAAAGAGGGAACAGGTGTGCAAGCAGAGGCAAGAGAGGTGCATAAAGAGGGAAGAGGGGTACAGAAAGAGGCAAGAGGGATGCAGAAATTTGCAATAGAGGTGCAGAAAGAAGCAAGAGCAGTGCAGAAAGAACCAACAGAGGTGCAGAAAGAGGCAAGAGGGGTACAGAAAGAGGCAAGAAAAGTGCAAAAAGAAACAAAAGAGGTGCAGAAAGAGGCAAGAGAGGTACAGAAAGAGGGAAGAGGGATACAGAAAGAGGCAAGAGGGGTGCAGAAAGAGGTAGGAGAGGTGCACAAAGAGGCAAGAGGGGTACAGAAAGAGGCAGGAGGGGTGCAGAAAGAAGGAAGAGAAGTGCAGAAAGAAGCAACAGAGGTGCTGAAAGAGGCACGAAGGGTGCAGAAAGAGGCAAGAGAAGTGCAGAAAGAAGCAACAGAGGTACAGAAAGAGGCAAGAGGGGTGCAGAAAGAAACAAAAGAAGTGCAGAATGAACGAACAGAGGTGCATAAAGAGGCAAGTGGGGTGCAAAAGAGGGAAGAGGGGTGTGAAAGAGGCACGAGGGGTACAGAAAGAAGGGACAGAGGTGCAGAAAGAAGCAAGAGAAGTACAGAAAGAAGCAACAGAGGTGCAGAAAGAGGGATGAGGGGTGGAAAAAGAGGCAAGAGAAGTACAGAAAGAAGCAACAGAGATGCAAAAAGGGGGACAGGGTGGGAGAAAGTGGTGAGAGGAGTGCAGAAAGAAGCAAGAGAGGTGCAGAAAGAAACATAAGAAGAGCAGAAAGAAGGAACAGGAGTGGTGCAGAAAGAAGCATGAGTGGCGCAGAAAGAAGCAAGAGAAGTGCAGAAAGAAGCAAGAGTAGTGCGGAAAGATGCAACAGAGGTGCAGAAAGAGGCAAGAAGGGTGCAAAAATAGGGAAGAGGGGTGCAGAAAGAGGCACTAGCGGTGCACAAAGAAGGGACAGAGGTGCAGAAAGAAGCAAGAGAAGTGCAGAAAGAAGCAACAGAGGTGCAGAAAGAGGGATGAGGGATGGAGAAAGAGGCAAGAGAAGTGCAGAAAGAAGCAACAGAGATGCAAAAATGGGGAACAGGGGTGGAGAAAGTGGCAAGAGGGGTGCAGAAAGAAGCAAGAGAGGTGCAGAAAAACAAAAGAAGTGCAGAAAGAAGGAACAGAGGTGCAGAAAGAGGCAAGAGGGGTGCAGAAAGAGGGATGAGGAGTGCAGAAAGAAGCACAAGTGGTACAGAAAGAAGCAAGAGAGGTGTAGAAAGAAGCAAGAGGAGTGCAGAAAGAAGCAACAGAGGTGCAGAAAGAGGCAAGACGAGTGCAAAAAGAGGGAAGAGGGGTGCAGAAAGAGGCACGAGGGGTGCCGAAAGAAGCAAGAGACGTGCAGAAAGAAACAAAAGAAGTGCAGAAAGAAGGAACAGAGGTGCAGAAAGGGGCAACAGGGGTGCAGAAAGAGGGAAGAGAGGTGCAGACAGAAACAAAAGAAGAGCAGAAAGAAGCAACAGAGGTGTGAAAGGGGCACGAGGGGTGCAGAAAGAAGGGACAGAGGTGCAGAAAGAAGCAAGAGAAGTACAGAAAGAAGCAACAGAGATGCAAAAAGGGGGAACAGGGGCAGAGAAAGTGGCGAGAGGGGTGCAGAAAAAATCAAGTGAGGTGGAGAATGAAACAAAAGAAGTGCAGAAAGAAGGAACAGAGGTGCAGAAAGGGGCAACAGGGGTGCAGAAAGAGGGAAGAGGGGTGAAGAAAGAGGAAAGGGGTGCAGAAAGAAGCATGAGAGCTGCAGAAAGAAACAAAAGAAGTGCAAAAAGAAGGAACAGAGGTGCAGAAAGAGGTAAGAGGGGTACAGAAAGAGGCAAAAGGGTTGCAGAAAGAAGCAAGAGGTGCAGAAAGAAACAAAAGTAGTGCTGAAGGAAGGAACAGAGGTGCAGAAAAAGGCAAGAGGGGTGGAGAAAGAAACAAAAGAAGTGCAGAAAGAGGCAACAGAGGAGCAAAAAGAGGCAAGAGGACTGCAGAAAGAGGGATGAGGGGTGCAGAAAGAGGCACGAAGGATGCAGAAAGAAGCAAGAGAGATGCAGAAAGAAGCAATAGAAATGCATAAAAAAGCAACAGAGAAAGTGGTAAGTGGGGTGGAGAAAGAGGCAAGAGGGATACAGAAAGAAACAAGAGAGGTGCAGAAAGAAACAAAAGAATTGCAGAAGGAAGGAACAGAGGTGCAGAAAGAGGCAAGAGGGGTGCAAAAGAGGGAAGAGGGGTGTGAAAGAGGCACGAGCAGTACAGAAAGAAGGGACAGAGGTGCAGAAAGAAGCAAGACAAGTGCAGAAAGAAGCAACAGAGGTGCAGAAAGAGGGATGAGGGGTGGAAAAAGAGGCAAGAGAAGTACAGAAAGAAGCAACAGAGATGCAAAAAGGGGGAACAGGGGTGGAGAAAGTGGCGAGAGGGGTGCAGAAAGAAGCAAGAGAGGTGCAGAAAGAAACATAAGAAGAGCAGAAAGAAGGAACAGGGGTGGTGCAGAAAGAAGCATGAGTGGCGCAGAAAGAAGCAAGAGAAGTGCAGAAAGAAGCAAGAGTAGTGCGGAAAGATGCGACAGAGGTGCAGAAAGAGGCAAGAAGGGTGCAAAAATAGGGAAGAGGGGTGCAGAAAGAGGCACTAGCGGTGCACAAAGAAGGGACAGAGGTGCAGAAAGAAGCAAGAGAAGTGCAGAAAGAAGCAACAGAGGTGCAGAAAGAGGGATGAGGGATGGAGAAAGAGGCAAGAGAAGTGCAGAAAGAAGCAACAGATATGCAAAAATGGGGAACAGGGGTGGAGAAAGTGGCAAGAGGGGTGCAGAAAGAAGCAAGAGAGGTGCAGAAAGAAGGAACAGAGGTGCAGAAAGGGCAACAGGGTGCAGAAAGAGGAAGAGAGGTGCAGACAGAAACAAAAGAAGTGCAGAAAGAAGCAACAGAGGTGTGGAAAGAGGCATGAGGGGTGCAGAAAGAAGGGACAGAGGTGCAGAAAGAAGCAAGAGAAGTACAGAAAGAAGCAACAGAGATGCAAAAAGGGGGAACAGGGGCAGAGAAAGTGGCGAGAGGGGTGCAGAAAAAATCAAGTGAGGTGGAGAATGAAACAAAAGAAGTGCAGAAAGAAGGAACAGAGGTGCAGAAAGGGGCAACAGGGGTGCAGAAAGAGGGAAGAGGGGTGAAGAAAGAGGAAAGGGGGTGCAGAAAGAAGCATGAGAGCTGCAGAAAGAAACAAAAAAAGTGCAAAAAGAAGGAACAGAGGTGCAGAAAGAGGTAAGAGGGGTACAGAAAGAGGCAAAAGGGTTGCAGAAAGAAGCAAGAGGTGCAGAAAGAAACAAAAGTAGTGCTGAAGGAAGGAACAGAGGTGCAGAAAAAGGCAAGAGGGGTGGAGAAAGAAACAAAAGAAGTGCAGAAAGAGGCAACAGAGGAGCAAAAAGAGGCAAGAGGACTGCAGAAAGAGGGATGAGGGGTGCAGAAAGAGGCACGAAGGGTGCAGAAAGAAGCAAGAGAGATGCAGAAAGAAGCAAGAGAAATGCATAAAAAAGCAACAGAGATGCAGAAAGTGGTAATTGGGGTGGAGAAAGAGGCAAGAGGGATACAGAAATAAACAACAGAGGTGCAGAAAGAAACAAAAGAATTGCAGAAGGAAGGAACAGAGGTGCAGAAAGAGGCAAGAGGCGTGCAAAAGAGGGAAGAGGGGTGTGAAAGAGGCACGAGGGGTGCAGAAAGAAGGGACAGAGGTGGAGACAGAAGCAAGAGAAGTGCAGAAAGAAGCAACAGAGGTGCAGAATGAGGGATGAGGGGTGGAAAAAGAGGCAAGAGAAGTACAGAAAGAAGCAACAGAGATGCAAAAAGGGGGAAGAGGGGTGGAGAAAGTGGCGAGAGGGGTGCAGAAAGAAGCAAGAGAGGTGCAGAAAGAAACAAAAGAAGAGCAGAAAGAAGGAACAGGGGTGCAGAAAGAGGCAAGAGAGGTGCAGAAAGACAGAAGAGGGGTGCAGAAAGAAGAATGAGTGGCGCAGAAAGAAGCAAGAGAGGTGCAGAAAGAATCAAGAGTAGTACAGAAAGATGCAACAGAGGTGCAGAAAGAGGCAAGAGGGGTGGAAAAAGAGGGAAGAGGGGTGCAGAAAGAGGCACGCGGGTTGCACAAAGAAGGGACAGAGGTGCAGAAAGAAGCAAGAGAAGTGCAGAGAGAAGCAACAGAGGTGCAGAAAGAGGGATGAGGGATGGAGAAAGAGGCAAGAGGCAAGAGAAGTGCAGAAAGAAGCAACAGAGATGCTAAAAGGGGGAACAGGGGTGTAGAAAGTGGCAAGAGGGGTGCAGAAAGAAGCAACAGAGGTGCAGCAAGAAACAAAAGAAGTGCAGAAAGAAGGAACAGAGGTGCAGAAAGAGGCAAGAGGGGTGCAGAAAGAGGCAAGAAGGGTGCAAAAAGAGGAAGAGGGGTGCAGAAAGAGGCACACGGGTTACAGAAAGAAGGGACAAAGGTGCAGAAAGAAGCAAGAGAAGTGCAAAAAGAAGCAACAGAGGTGCAGAAAGAGGGAACAGGGGTGGAGAAAGTGGCAAGAGGGGTGAAGAAAGAAGCAAGAGAGGTACAGAAAGAAACCAAAGAAGTGCAGAAAGAAGGAACAGAGGTTCAGAAAGAGGCAAGAGGGGTGCAGAAAGAGGGTTGAGGGGTGCAGAAAGAAGCACGAGTGGTACAAAAAGAAGCAAGAGAGGAGTAGAAAGAAGCAAGAGGAGTGGAGAAAGAAGCAACAGAGATGCAGAAAGAGGCAAGATGGGTGCAAAAAGAGGGAAGAGGGGTGCAGAAAGAAGCAAAAGAAGTGCAAATAGAAGGAACAGAGGTACAGAAAGAGGCAAGAGGGGTGCAGAAAGAGGCAAAATGGGTGCTGAAAGAAGCAAGAGGTGCAGAAAGAAACAAAAGAAGTGCAGAAGGAAGGAACAGAGGTGCAGAAAGAGGCAAGAGGGGTGGAGAAAGAAGGAAGAGATGCCGAAAGAAGCAAGAGAAATGCATACAAAAGCAACGGAGATGCAGAAAGTGGTAAGTGGGGTGGAGAAAGAGGCAAGATGGATACAGAAATAAACAAGAGAGGTGCAGAAAGAAACAAAAGAAGTGCAGAAAGAAGGAACAGAGGTGCAGACAGAAGCAAGAGAAGTGCAGAAAGAAGCAGCAGAGATGCAGAGAGAGGGATGAGGGGTGGAAAAAGAGTCAAGAGAAGTACAGAAAGAAGCAACAGAAATGCAAAAAGGGGGAACAGGGGTGGAGAAAGTGGCGAGAGGGGTGCAGAAAGAAGTAAGAGAGGTGCAGAAAGAAACAAAAGAAGAGCAGAAAGAAGGAACAGGGGTGCAGAAAGAGGCAAGAGGGGTGCAGAAAGAAGCAAGAGAGGTGCAGAAAGAAGCAAGAGTATTCCAGAAAGATGCAACAGAGGTGCAGAAAGAGGCAAGAGGGGTGCAAAAAGAGGGAAGATGGGTACAGAAAGAGGCACGAGGGGTGCACAAAGAAGGGACAGAGGTGCAGAAAGAAGCAAGAGAAGTGCTGAGAGAAGTAACATAGGTACAGAAAGAGGGATGAGGGGTGGAGAAAGAGGCAAGAGAAGTGCAGAAAGAAGCAACAGAGATGCAAAAAGGGGGAACAGGGGTAAAGAAAGTGGCAAAAGGGGTGCAGAAAGAAGCAAGAGAGGTGCAGAAAGAAAGAAAAGAAGTGCAGAAAGAAGGAACAGAGGTGCAGAAAGAGGCAAGAGGGGTGCAGAAAGAGGCAAGAGGGGTGCAAAAAGAGGGAAGAGGGGTGCAGAAAGAGGCACAAGGGTTGCAGATAGAAGGGACAGAGGTGCAGAAAGAAGCAAGAGAAGTGCAGAAAGAAGCAACAGAGGTGCAGAAAGAGGGATGAGAGATGGAGAAAGAGGCAAGAGAAGTACAGAAAGAAGCAACAGAGATGCAAAAAGGGGGAACAGGGGTGGAGAAAGTGGCAAGAGGGGTGCAGAAAGAAGCAAGAGAGGTGCAGAAAGAAACAAAATAAGTGTATAAAGAAGGAACAGAGGTGCAGAAAGAGGCAAGAGGGGTGCAGAAAGAGGGATGAGTGGTGCAGAAAGAAGCAAGAGAGGAGTAGAAAGAAGCAAGATGGGTGCTGAAAGAAGCAAGAGGTGCCGAAAGAAACAAAAGAAGTGCAGAAGGAAGGAACAGAGGTGCAGAAAGAGGGAAGAGGGGTGGAGAAAGAAGCAAGAGAGATGCCGAAAGAAGCAAGAGAAATGCATAAAAAGCAACAGAGATGCAGAAAGTGGTAAGTGAGGTGGAGAAAGAGGCAAGAGGGATACAGAAATAAACAAGAGAGGTGCAGAAAGAAGCAAAAGAAGTGCAGAAAGAAGGAACAGAGGTGCAGACAGAAGCAAGAGAAGTGCAGAAAGAAGCAGCAGAGGTGCAGAGAGAGGGATGAGGGGTGGAAAAAGAGTCAAGAGAAGTATAGAAAGAAGCAACAGAGATGCAAAAAGGGGGAACAGGGGTGGAGAAAGTGGCGAGAGGGGTGCAGAAAGAAGCAAGAGAGGTGCAGAAAGAAACAAAAGAAGAGCAGAAAGAAGGAACAGGGGTGCAGAAAGAGGCAAGAGGGGTGCAGAAAGATGGAAGAGGGGTGCAGAAAGAAGCATGAGTGGCGCAGAAAGAAGCAAAAGAGGTGCAGAAAGAAGCAAGAGTAGTGCAGAAAGATGCAATAGAGGTGCAGAAAGAGGCACCAGGGGTGCAAGAAGAGGGAAGAGGGGTGCAGAAAGAGGCACGAGGGGTGCACAAAGAAGGGACAGAGGTGCAGAAAGAAGCAAGAGAAGTGCTGAGAGAAGCAACATAGGTACAGAAAGAGGGATGAGGGATGGAGAAAGAGGTAAGAGAAGTGCAGAAAGAAGCAACAGAGATACAAAAAGGGGTAACAGGGGTAAAGAAAGTGGCAAAAGGGGTGCAGAAAGAAGCAAGAGAGGTGCAGAAAGAAACAAAAGAAGTGCAGAAAGAAGGAACAGAGGTGCAGAAAGAGGCAAGAGGGGTGCAGAAAGAGGCAAGAGGGGTGCAAAAAGAGGGAAGAGGGGTGCAGAAAGAGGCACAAAGGTTGCAGATAGAAGGGACAGAGGTGCAGAAAGAAGCAAGAGAAGTGCAGAAAGAAGCAACATAGGTGCAGAAAGAGGGATGAGGGATGGAGAAAGAGGCAAGAGAAGTGCAGAAAGAAGCAACAGAGATGCAAAAGGGGGAACAGGGGTGGAGAAAGTGGCAAGAGGGGAGCAGAAAGAAGCAAGAGAGGTGCAGAAAGAAACAAAAGAAGTGCAGAAAGAAGGAACAGAGGTGCAGAAAGAGGCAAGAGGGGTGCAGAAAGAGGGCTGAGTGGTGCAGAAAGAAGCATGAGTGGTACAGAAAGAAGCAAGAGAGAAGTAGAAAGAAGAAAGAGGAGTGCAGAAAGAAGCAACAGAGGTGCAGAAAGATGCAAGATGGGTGCAAAAAGAGGGAAGAGAGGTGCAGAAAGATGCACGAGGGGTACTGAAAGAAGCAAGAGACATGCAGAAAGAAACAAAAGAAGTGCAGAAAGAAGGAACAGAGGTGCAGAAAGAGGCAACAGGGGTACAGAAAGAGGGAAGAGGGTGGTGAAAGAGGCAAAGGGTGCAGAAAGAAGCATGAGAGCTGCAGAAAGAAACAAAATAAGTGCAGAAAGAAGGAACAGAGGTGCAGAAAGAGGCAAGAGGGGTGGAGAAAGAAACAAAAGAAGTGCAGAAAAAAGCAACAGAGGTGCAGAAAGAGGCACGAGAACTCCAGAAAGAGGGATGAGGGGTGCAGAAAGAGGCACAAGGGTGCAGAAAGAAGCAAGAGAGATGCAGAAAGAAGCAAGAGAAATGCATAAAAAAGCAACAGAGATGCAAAAAGGGGGAAGTGGGGTGGTGAAAGAGGCAAGAGGTATACAGAAATAAACAAGAGAGGTGCAGAAAGAAACAAAAAAGTGCAGAACGAAGGAACAGAGGTGCAGAAAGAGGCAAGAGGGGGTGTGAAAGAGGCACGAGGGGTGCAGAAAGAAGGGACAGAGGTGCAGAAAGAAGCAAGAGAAGCGCAGAAAGAAGCAACAGAGGTGCAGAAAGAGGGATGAGGGGTGGAAAAAGAGGCAAGAGAAGTGCAGAAAGAAGCAACAGAGATGCAAAAGGGGGAACAATGGTGGAGAAAGTGGCGAGAGGGGTGCAGAAAGAAGCAAGAGAGGTGCAGAAAGAAACAAAAGAAGAGCATAAAGAAGGAACAGGGGTGGAGAAAGTGTAGAGAGAGGTGCAGAAAGAAGCAAGAGAAGTGCAGAAAGAAGCAAGAGTAGAGCAGAAAGATGCAACAGAGGTGCAGAAAGAGCAAGTGGGGTGCAAAAATAGGGAAGAGGGGTGCAGAAAGAGGCACAAGGGGTGCACAAAGAAGGGACAGAGGTGCAGAAAGAAGCAAGAGAAGTGCTGAGAGAAGTAACATAGGTACAGAAAGAGGGATGAGGGGTGGAGAAAGAGGCAAGAGAAGTGCAGAAAGAAGCAACAGAGATGCAAAAAGGGGGAACAGGGGTAAAGAAAGTGGCAAAAGGGGTGCAGAAAGAAGCAAGAGAGGTGCAGAAAGAAAGAAAAGAAGTGCAGAAAGAAGGAACAGAGGTGCAGAAAGAGGCAAGAGGGGTGCAGAAAGAGGCAAGAGGGGTGCAAAAAGAGGGAAGAGGGGTGCAGAAAGAGGCACAAGGGTTGCAGATAGAAGGGACAGAGGTGCAGAAAGAAGCAAGATAAGTGCAGAAAGAAGCAACAGAGGTGCAGAAAGAGGGATGAGGGATGGAGAAAGAGGCAAGAGAAGTACAGAAAGAAGCAACAGAGATGCAAAAAGGGGGAACAGGGGTGGAGAAAGTGGCAAGAGGGGTGCAGAAAGAAACAAGAGAGGTGCAGAAAGAAACAAAATAAGTGTATAAAGAAGGAACAGAGGTGCAGAAAGAGGCAAGAGGGGTGCAGAAAGAGGGATGAGTGGTGCAGAAAGAAGCAAGAGAGAGTAGAAAGAAGCAAGATGGGTGCTGAAAGAAGCAAGAGAGTGCAGAAAGAAACAAAGAAGTGCAGAAGGAAGGAACAGAGGTGCAGAAAGAGGGAAGAGGGGTGGAGAAAGAAGCAAGAGAGATGCCGAAAGAAGCAAGAGAAATGCATAAAAAGCAACAGAGATGCAGAAAGTGGTAAGTGAGGTGGAGAAAGAGGCAAGAGGGATACAGAAATAAACAAGAGAGGTGCAGAAAGAAGCAAAAGAAGTGCAGAAAGAAGGAACAGAGGTGCAGACAGAAGCAAGAGAAGTGCAGAAAGAAGCAGCAGAGGTGCAGAGAGAGGGATGAGGGGTGGAAAAAGAGTCAAGAGAAGTATAGAAAGAAGCAACAGAGATGCAAAAAGGGGGAACAGGGGTGGAGAAAGTGGCGAGAGGGATGCAGAAAGAAGCAAGAGAGGTGCAGAAAGAAACAAAAGAAGAGCAGAAAGAAGGAACAGGGGTGCAGAAAGAGGCAAGAGGGGTGCAGAAAGATGGAAGAGGGGTGCAGAAAGAAGCAAGAGAGGTGCAGAAAGAAGCAAGAGTAGTGCAGAAAGATGCAACAGAGGTGCAGAAAGAGGCACCAGGGGTGCAAGAAGAGGGAAGAGGGGTGCAGAAAGAGGCACGAGGGGTGCACAAAGAAGGGACAGAGGTGCAGAAAGAAGCAAGAGAAGTGCTGAGAGAAGCAACATAGGTACAGAAAGAGGGATGAGGGATGGAGAAAGAGGTAAGAGAAGTGCAGAAAGAGGCAACAGAGATACAAAAAGGGGTAACAGGGGTGAAGAAAGTGGCAAAAGGGGTGCAGAAAGAAGCAAGAGAGGTGCAGAAAGAAACAAAAGAAGTGCAGAAAGAAGGAACAGAGGTGCAGAAAGAGGCAAGAGGGGTGCAGAAAGAGGCAAGAGGGGTGCAAAAAGAGGGAAGAGGGGTGCAGAAAGAGGCACAAGGGTTGCAGATAGAAGGGACAGAGGTGCAGAAAGAAGCAAGAGAAGTGCAGAAAGAAGCAACATAGGTGCAGAAAGAGGGATGAGGGATGGAGAAAGAGGCAAGAGAAGTGCAGAAAGAAGCAACAGAGATGCAAAAAGGGGGAACAGGGGTGGAGAAAGTGGCAAGAGGGGAGCAGAAAGAAGCAAGAGAGGTGCAGAAAGAAACAAAAGAAGTGCAGAAAGAAGGAACAGAGGTGCAGAAAGAGGCAAGAGGGGTGCAGAAAGAGGGCTGAGTGGTGCAGAAAGAAGCACGAGTGGTACAGAAAGAAGCAAGAGAGAAGTAGAAAGAAGAAAGAGGAGTGCAGAAAGAAGCAACAGAGGTGCAGAAAGATGCAAGATGGGTGCAAAAGAGGAAGAGCGGTGCAGAAAGAGGCACGAGGGGTACTGAAAGAAGCAAGAGACATGCAGAAAGAAACAAAAGAAGTGCAGAAAGAAGGAACAGAGGTGCAGAAAGGGGCAACAGGGGTACAGAAAGAGGGAAGAGGGGTGGTGAAAGAGGCAAAGGGGTGCAGAAAGAAGCATGAGAGCTGCAGAAAGAAACAAAATAAGTGCAAAAAGAAGGAACAGAGGTGCAGAAAGAGGCAAGAGGGGTGGAGAAAGAAACAAAAGAAGTGCAGAAAAAAGCAACAGAGGTGCAGAAAGAGGCACGAGAACTCCAGAAAAGAGGGATGAGGGGTGCAGAAAGAGGCACAAGGGTGCAGAAAGAAGCAAGAGAGATGCAGAAAGAAGCAAGAGAAATGCATAAAAAAGCAACAGAGATGCAAAAAGGGGGAAGTGGGGTGGTGAAAGAGGCAAGAGGTATACAGAAATAAACAAGAGAGGTGCAGAAAGAAACAAAAAAAGTGCAGAACGAAGGAACAGAGGTGCAGAAAGAGGCAAGAGGGGTGTGAAAGAGGCACGAGGGGTGCAGAAAGAAGGGACAGAGGTGCAGAAAGAAGCAAGAGAAGCGCAGAAAGAAGCAACAGAGGTGCAGAAAGAGGGATGAGGGGTGGAAAAAGAGGCAAGAGAAGTACAGAAAGAAGCAACAGAGATGCAAAAAGGGGGAACAATGGTGGAGAAAGTGGCGAGAGGGGTGCAGAAAGAAGCAAGAGAGGTGCAGAAAGAAACAAAAGAAGAGCATAAAGAAGGAACAGGGGTGGAGAAAGTGTAGAGAGAGGTGCAGAAAGAAGCATGAGTGGCGCAGAAAGAAGCAAGAGAAGTGCAGAAAGAAGCAAGAGTAGAGCAGAAAGATGCAACAGAGGTGCAGAAAGAGCAAGAGGGGTGCAAAAATAGGGAAGAGGGGTGCAGAAAGAGGCACAAGGGGTGCACAAAGAAGGGACAGATGTGCAGAAAGAAGCAAGAGAAGTGCAGAAAGAAGCAACAGAGGTGCAGAAAGAGGGATGAGGGATGGAGAAAGAGGCAAGAGAAGTGCAGAAAGAAGCAACAGAGATGC
This sequence comes from Calotriton arnoldi, assembly GCA_963921515.1. NCBI lineage: Eukaryota > Metazoa > Chordata > Amphibia > Caudata > Salamandridae > Calotriton > Calotriton arnoldi. Next base: position 2,169,669 of record CAWUFW010002496.1, read on the forward strand.
AAAAAGGGGGAACAGGGGTGGAGAAAGTGGCAAGAGGGGTGCAGAAAGAAGCAAGAGAGGTGCAGAAAGTAACAAAAGAAGTGCAGAAAGAAGGAACAGAGGTGCAGAAAGAGGCAAGAGGGGTGAAGAAAGAGGGATGAGGTGTGCAGAAAGAAGCACGAGTGGTACAGAAAGAAGCAAGAGAGGTGTAGAAAGAAGCAAGAGGAGTGCAGAAAGAAGCAACAAAGGTGCAGAAAGAGGCAAGACGGGTGCAAAAAGAGGGAAGAAGGGTGCAGAAAGAGGCACAAGGGGTGCAGAAAGAAGCAACAGACGTGCAGAAAGAAACAAAAGATGTGCAGAAAGAAGGAACAGAGGTGCAGAAAGGGGCAACAGGGGTGGAGAAAGAGGGAAGAAGGGAGGAGAAAGAGGCAAGGGGGTGCAGAAAGAAGCATGAGAGCTGCAGAAAGAAACAAAAGAAGTGCAGAAAGAAGGAACAGAGGTGCAGAAAGAGGCAAGAGGGGTGCAGAAAGAAACAAAAGAAGTACAGAAAGAAGCAACAGAGGGGCAGAAAGAGGCAAGAGGACTGCAGAAAGAGGGATGAGGGGTGCAGAAAGAGGCACAAGGGTTGCAGAAAGAAGCAAGAGATATGCAGAAAGAAGCAAGAAAAATGCATAAAAATGCAACAGAGATGCAGAAAGGGGGAAGTGGGTTGGAGAAAGAGGCAAGAGAGATACAGAAATAAACAAGAGAGGTGCAGAAAGAAACAAAAGAAGTGCAGAAAGAAGGAACAGAGGTGCAGAAAGAGGCAAGAGGGGTGCAGAAAGAGGCAAAAGGGGTGCAGAAAGAAGCGAGAGGTGCAGAAAGAAACAAAAGAAGTGCAGAAGGAAGGAACAGAGGTGCAGAAAGAGGCAAGAGGGGTGGAGAAAGAAACAAAAGAAGTGCAGAAAGAAGCAACAGAGGCGCAGAAAGAGGCAAGAGGACTGGAGAAAGAGGGATGAGGGGTGCAGAAAGAGGCACGAGGGGTGCAGAAAGAAGGAAGAGAAATGCAGAAAGAAGGAAGAGAAATGCATAAAAAAGCAACAGAGATGCAGAAAGGGGGAAGTGGGGTGGAGAAAGAGGCAAAGAGAGATACAGAAATAAACAAGAGAGGTGCAGAAAGAAACAAAAGAAGTGCAGAAAGAAGGAACAGAGGTGCAGAAAGAGGCAAGAAGGGTGCAAAAGAAGGAAGAGGGGTGTGAAAAAAGCACGAGGAGTGCAGAAAGAAGGGACAGAGGTGCAGAAAGAAGCAAGAGAAGTGCAGAAAGAAGCAACAGAGGTGAAGAAAGAGGGATGAGGGGTATAAAAAGAGGCAAGAGAAGTGCAGAAAGAAGCAACAGAGATGCAAAAAGGGGGAATAGGGGTTGAGAAAGTGGCGAGAGGTGTGCAGAAAGAAGCAAGAGAGGTGCAGAAAGAAACAAAAGAAGAGCAGAAAAAAGGAACAGGGGTGCAGAAAGAAGCAAGAGGGGTGCAGAAAGACAGCAGAGGGGTGCAGAAAGAAGCATGAGTGGTGCAGAAAGAAGCAAGAGTAGTGCAGAAAGATGCAACAGAGGTGCAGAAAGAGGGAAGGGGGGTACAGAAAGAGGCACGAGGAGTGCATAAAGAAGGGACAGAGGTGCAGAAAGAAGCAATAGAAGTGCAGAAAGAAGCAACAGAGGTGAAGAAAGAGGGATGAGCGGTAGAAAAAGAGGCAAGAGAATTGCAGAAAGAAGCAACAGAGATGCAAAAAGGGGGAATAGGGGTGGAGAAAGAGGCGAGAGGGGTGCAGAAAGAAGCAAGAGAGGTGCAGAAAGAAACAAAAGAAGAGCAGAAAGAAGGAACAGGGATGCAGAAAGAAGCAAGAGGGGTGCAGAAAGACAGCAGAGGGGTGCAGAAAGAAGCATGAGTGGTGCAGAAAGAAGCAAGAGTAGTGCAGAAAGATGCAAGAGGGGTGCAAAAAGAGGGACGAGGGGTACAGAAAGAGGCACGAGGGGTGCACAAAGAAGCAAGAGCGGTGCAGAAAAAAGCAACAGGGGTGCAGAAAGAGGGAAGAGGGGTGGAGAAAGTAACAAAAGAAGTGCAGAAAGAAGGAACAGAGGTGCAGAAAGAGGCAAGAGGAGTGCAGAAAGAGAAGAGGGGTGCAGAAAGAGGCACAAGGGGTGCAGAAAGAAGCAAGAGAGGTACAGAAAGACGCAAGATAAGTGTAGAAAGAAGCAACAGAGATGCAGAAAGAGGGAAGAGGGGTGGAGAAAGAGTCAAGAGAAGTGCAGAAAGAAGCAACAGACATGCAGAAAGGGGGAAGAGGGGTGAAGAAAGAGGCAGAAAGAAGCAAGAGAGGTGCAGAAAGAAACAAAAGAAGTGCAGAAAGAAGGAACAGAGGTGCAGAAAGAGGCAGGAGGGGTGCAGAAAGAGGGAAGAGGGGTGCAGAAAGAGGTAAGAGAGGTGCAGAAAGAGGCAAGAGGGGTGCACAAAGAATCAAGTGAGGCACAGAAGAGGCAACAGAGGTGCAGAAAGAGGCAAAAGAGGTGCAGAAAGTAGAAGAGATGTGCAGAACGAGGCAAGAGAAGTGCAGAAAAAGAAAAAAAGGCACAGAAAGAAGCAACAAAAATGCAGAAAGAGGCGAGAGAGGCGCAGAAAGAAGCAAGAGTGGCTTGCACACCATTAGTACCAATTTAACACTCACATTTAGCAATAAGTAACAGGTGACCATTCGAGGTTTACAAAGGATCTTCCACCACGCTGTAACACTTGTCGCTGCATTTTTGGTAACGTTTGAGCCGTTTGAGCTAGAAACAAGACTTTTTCTGTTCAAATCTGCAGATTAAGCAGCAGATGATGGATTATGTGGCTAATGCAGAAAATGTATAAATGTGCGAAAGTTGGTGCAGCCAAATAGTCGCATAATTCCAGTGGCCCTGCTCATACCTTTGACTAGGTCCAGAAGTGCTCCTCAGTGATTCCTACTTTTTTTTGTTTCATTGAATTCATAGTTTAGCTTCTATGGAAACAAGGAAGACTAAACCTGAGGTTATCACTCCACACGCAGACTACCATACCACATAATTACTCTCCATAACACATCATCCCACTACATAATTCCTATACACTAAATACCACATACTTCCTATCCACATAATTTCACTGCACAACATACCACATAATTCCACTACACACAACGTACATCCACTCCACTCCAAAAAACATTAGTAAAAAACTTTTACATTTACAACGCCAATAGCTCTAACTCTTGCAAATGCAAGACCTATTACATTACAAATGCTTCTTTAACTGGTAGTCGCGTTTGCAGAGTGGTGGAGAAAGGGGGCTGGGCCTCCAACCAGCGCTCAGGAATTCCACTGCGTAGGACTTACAGGAGGTACCAGGAGGGCTTCTTGGCCCCCAAAGTCCCTCAGGAGTAAAGTGGACTTCATCCCCCAACCAGTACTGTGCCAGGAGGCGCGTTTGCAGAGTGGTGGAGAAAGGGGGGGGGTGTGGCCTCTGAAGACCTCCTAGCAATCCCACTGTGTGGGACTTAGTGAAAGTAACAGGGGGGGTAGTTGGCCCCCAAGGACAATCTTGGTGGCCAACTACCCCTCCTATTACCTCCAGTAAGTCCCACACAGCAGCATTACTAAGTTCTCATAGCAGTCCATGCCCCCTTCCCCACCACTCTGAAAACGCACTCCCTAGCGCGCTCTTGGATGGGGATTAAAGTCCCCTTCGCTGCTGGGGGTCCTTAGGGGGCAACTAGCCTACCTGATACCTCCAGTATGCCCCAAATAGTGGGATTACTGATAGGTGGACACAGGCCACGCCCCCTTTGTCCACCACTCTGCAAATGCGCCTCCTGGCATGCTCTTGGTTGGGGGACAAAGTCCCCTTGATTCCTGAGGGTCCCTGGGGGCCAACTAGCCCACCAGGTACCTCCAGTAAGCCCCACACAGCTGAATTGCTGAGAGTGATCCGATGCCATGCCCCCTTTTTACACCACTCTGCAAACTCGCCTCCTGGTGCACTGCTGCTTGGGGGGTGAAGTCCACTTGTGTCCTGAGGTCCTCAGGACACAAGAGGACCTCATTACCCCACCAGCAGTGCGCCAAGAGGCGCGTTTGCAGAGTGGTGTAAAAAGGGGCATGGCCTCGGACCACCTCTCAGCACTCCACTGTGTGGGGATTACTGGAGGTACCTGGTGGTCTAGATGGCCCCTAAGTACCCTTAGGATTGAAGGGGGCTTAATCCCACAAGTCAGAACGCGCCAGGAGGCGCATTTGCACAGTGGTGCAGGGAGGGGGCGGGCCTCCGATGAGATGCCGGCTTTTCTTCCTTTTTTTATATTTTTAGAAGGGGGGCTGTGTGGCCCTCCTTCTTTTAGTATTTTTTGGGCCCTGGGGACCCCATCCCCCAGGGCCTGAGCATTTTGTATTAAAAAAAATACGGGAAGGGGGCCGCATGGCCCCCCTTCCCTGGGTCTCTATTGGCCCCGGGGACCCCATCCCCTGGGGCCTGGCCTCGTTTAAAAAAATATATATATATTTTCCCGGGAGGGGGGCCGCGTGGCCACCTCCCCTGGGCCACTTCTGGCCCCGGGGATGCCATCCCCCAGGGCCTGGCCAGTCTGGTTATTTTTGGGGAGGGGGGCCACGTGGCCCCCCGCCTCAGGCCAATTATGGCCCCGGTGACTCCATCCCCCAGGGCCCGGCCTTATTTTAAAAAAAAACATCAAAAGGGAGGGGGCAAAGTGGCCCACCTCCCGGGCGACTTCTGGCGCCAGGGAGCCATCCCCCGGGACTGGCCCTCAAGTTGGGGACCGCGGGGGGAGCCCCAATGCCCCCACAGTCCCTGCCGGCTCTCTGCCTCCTGCGGGAGCCGGCATTGCTTTTGGGCAAGGGGAGCTGCTAACATGCAGCTCCCCTTGCCCAAAGCTGGTCTGCTTGCTTCATGGAAGCGAGAGCAGGTTTCCTGCTCTCTCTTCCAGAAGCAAAGCAGGAGTTCTGCTATGGCAGGGCGGGAGTGCTCCCGCCCTGCCATAGCAAATGGCAATGTCTCGGGGGTGGGCACCCCGGGACATTGCAGGAGCGAGCCCTGGGGGGTGGCAGTCCCCAGGGCCATCAAGGGATCCAGGAGGGGCCCCCTCCCAACTGAGTTAGACCCCAGGGAGGTGGTGGTCCCCGGGGCCCTGGGGTCTGCAACGGACTCCCACATTTAAATAAAGTGTGCCCCTGGGAGGTGGTGGTCCCCGCTGCAGTGTGGGGAGGGGCAGAAGCCCCCCTCACACTAATTCAAATTATTGAAGCCCTGGGGAGGTGGCGGTCCCCAGGGCAGTGTGGGGGTGGCAGGAGCCCCCCACACTTCTTTTTCTTTTAATTGAAGCCCTGGGGAGGTGGCAGTCCCCGGGGCTTGGGGGGCCAGCGAGGCCCCCCCATCATAATTACCAATGCCCCGGGAGGTGGCGGTCCCTGGGGCAGCATGAGGGGAGGAGCCCCCCCCATGCATTTTAATAAGAAAGCCCCAGGAAGGTGGTGGTCCCCGGGGCTGCGGGGGCCGCGTGCCCCCCACGCAAAATAAACTAAGCCCCGGGGAGGTGGTGGTCCCCGGGGCTCCGGGGGCCCCCACGGGCCCCCGCACCACAATTAAACATTGCCCCCAGGACCTGGCCCACCCGGGGGTCTAACTAAACGAAACGCGTTATATTTTCGACCGGATTCGCGCACCCAGCTGGAATTCGGCTGAAATTATTTTTTTTAAATGCTTTTTTTGGCCCTGGGGGTCCTTGTGGGACCCCCTGAGCAGGCCTAGGGGGTCAGGGTCTTTCTACCCTGCCCCCTTTTCTTGTTTTTTTATCATTTTTTTAACTGATTTCTTGTGACTCGGTAAAACCGAGTCACAAGATGACTGCAAACACTTCCTGGTTTGGAGTGTTGACAGCCAATCAGAATCAAGCTCATGCTCTGGAGGGTTCGCGAATCCTCCTTGGTGCTCAGATATCGATATTTTTTAATTTAAATTTCTCAGCAACTACTGAGCGGATTTACACCATTTAAAAAAAAAGGTCGGCTTTCTGAACCAAGACTTACCTTTTTGCCAAATTTGGTGTAATTCATGGAGGAAAGGAAAGGATCCCGATAACTATGCTGTTCGTCTGTGGGTTCCCTACCCTTTTCCTTCATTTTGGCTGGTTCGCCAATCCCAGATAAGAATGTTTTCTTTTCCTTTTTTTTTGCACTAATTAATTCATATTTCAGGTATACTATATGTATTCTCTAAATAGGATTCGTTTTTCTACTTATAGACAGTGGCCATTATCATTGCAACAGGACATTGTTTGATGGACTATAATAGGCACTGTGCCTGCAATAACTTAACTTGATTTATTAACAGATCCTGGCTTATCAAGTCTGTATTTAAATGTGTTTACACAATTTTTACTATATTGTGTTTAATGCTTAATGACACTTTGTCTGCAATAACGCTACATACTGCATTAATCTGTGATCACACACAATAATGGACCACTAGACCTATGTGACATCAACTTTGCGGTATTTGTATTATAAACATGCCCGTTGCAGGATATCTTGTTGGTTTAAAATGTTTATGCAACAGGTTTTCATATTGCACAATGTGATGTAATTTGTATTCAAACAAAATTTGCACACTATGAAATTTGTTTTCAAACATAATTTGCATTCAAACATTGTATGTCAATATTTCACCACTCTAAGATGGCCGCTGTACTTAGTTATCGGTAGGATCTACGGCTGTAGTCCTACTTTTATTCCTATGTAATGCTTAAATATCACATTGTATACTTGTATGAATTGTTGTGATCAAGGCAGCTGGTCTGCCGAAACGCGTCACGTATAGATTTATGATGGAATAAATCTATCTCGTATCATATTTGCCTGGTTGTTTCCTGAGTGCACGCTCACGTGTGGTTAATCGGATCTAGTTGCTGGGTACTCCGCCGGCTCTGCGCGCCACCTCCCATGGGTCCCGGCTTCCCGGAAGGAGTGCTTTCTGGTTTGGATATATATATATATATATATATATATATATGTATATATATATAAATAATCCATAAAACACTGAAGCTAAACATGAAATGCAAACCTTGCAGGCAACTGTTCTGATACAAGCTTAAAACCATAATTTTTAAACTGGCATTCAGCTCATGATGTTATCTAAAAGATTCACTGATCCCTGCCCTCTGACTGACCTGCAGCTGACGATGACCCTTAAGGTAAATGTCTAAACCCTCCTTTGTCAATACTTGTACCTAAATATGTGTGTGGTACCAAAGTGCTCAGTGGTCATTCTGAAAGATTGCTAATACCATACACGCCAAAACAAAAAAATGAAATCTGCATTTTGTGATTAACATATTGTTTGAAAGGAATATTAATGAATAAATATGTAAACACATTAAAGAAAAAGAGCTCAGATAAGTGACGTTTTAAGAAGGAAATATTTTTTACACTAGCTAGGGCAGCAAAGCAAAAGGAATCTCTTACTCCACAAGCTAAATCTGTGTATAGGTGGGTAGAATACATGGAGGTCTGCAAACCCCATATAAAAGACCATGTCTAATTTGCTTATTACAGTTGAGCTGTGACTTTTCTCAACTTAACTAAGTGTCTGCAGTTGAGTTATGATGTCATTGTGCCTGCTGCCAGGCAAGCAGCCAAGGTGAAAGGCATGTCACGGATCATAATTACACCTGTAGTTTAAACTACAGTGAGAACTGGCTTTTTCATTAATGAAATGAACAGTGAATAGTAGAAAGGAGAAATTTATGGCAACACGTTTATTGTTTTGCATGCTACTGGTCATTACTGAAATAATAGACCCTCTCTACATGTACCATAGCTGCGAAGTTTCCCAGGTTTATGTGTAACTAGTTACTCCAGTTGTGGGTTTTCCCTAGAATTCTGGGACTTGCTGTCCTGGCTGTATACTCGATTAAATAAGACTACAATTCCAAGAATTCTAAAAGAAAAATGGAACTGGCTGAACTAATCACACATGGACCTGAGAAACTTGGCAATTATGTTTGTTTCTATACATCTGAGCGGCAGCATTTTTGTATCCAACTTCTAATATCTTTTTGCAGCAAACTAGTAACTGCTTTTGGTGTGTTTTGTTGTGTGCTACAGATTCTACCTATATTTTTCTTGGCAGAAAAATCCTATCTCATTCATACAAAAAACATGGTCCTGGAAATCCTCAGTGACTTGCAATATCCTTAAAATGAATGACAGGGGGTATGTTATCTCATAAACAATATACTGGAGTGTGCAATTTCTGTATAAAAAACTTTCTCTAATTTCCTTATTACAAGTGACTTGTGACGTCCCTGGTCACCTGTAGTAAAAAAAACTTACATAGCTGCACAACTGTAATAACTTATTACAGTTTAGTTCTGATACCACAATGCCTCCTGTCAGCACCCATGGGGAAAGGCAGAACATGGAGCATGAATAAAGTTGCAGGTTAAACAGCAGAAATAAAACCTGTATTTTCCTTCTTCTGATCTCTTTTTTCTAGATGAACAGTGATCAGCATATTAGACATACTTATTACAAGATGTGCATTTTGTACATACTTTGGATAATTATAGGAAAGATAGAGGCTCTCTGTGTGTTTCTACAGATTTTGAGCTTCAGTGTTTTTTTTTTACATCTTTTTGTATTAAACTGATTCTAATATCTTTTTGCAACAAATGTCTGACTGCTTTTGGTGTGTTTAGTTTTGCACTACAGATTTCTATTTTTATTTTTCATGTCTGAAAACATTCTATCTATTTTATATAAAAGAGTGACACACCATCGATTTAAGCAGTTTGTGGGAAGGGCTATGGTTTGACCATTCTTATAAGGAATAAAGTACCCCCTGCCTACATTATAAGGATATTGCAAGTTACATTATAAGGATATTGCAAGTTACATTATAAGGATATTGCAAGTCACCTTGGAATTGCATGGCATTTTAAAGGAACTCGACCTTCAACCTCTTTCCTCTATATTGTCACAGAAATTCTTGGTGACTTGCAATATCTATATAATGTATGGCGATGGTATTTTATCCCATATGTAACCTGATCACATGTTACTATAAATGCCAGGATGGAACATCTAAGAGTACGTGGATTGGATATGGCTATTTCTTTACGTGTTGCTCTTCAAATTTTATTTTTCGATAAAATAGAACGAGGCGTATGCAGAATACAAACCACCAGGGTCTTCGTGTAAATGAAGCTATTCCAGACCCGTTATGATTTTTCTTTTTTGTGGTTTGAATAATCATTAGCATGTAAAACACATCATTTGTCGGAACAGTAACTTTCTTCACCATAGCCATAGCCAGGTTTACTCGTGTGTATCATTCTCTGGGATATACGTACATATTACAGCTTTTTGGCACGTTTCTGCTGGGTTGACCAAGAAAAGACAAATTCCTGCAATTAAGGCATTCCTGCAACCTCGAACATATGCAGAACAGCTCATCCCCATTTCAGAACATTTCATGGTCTCTTTTAGCCAGTGTTGTGGGTAAGTCAGGTGAGACAGATGACATTTTACACTCCAAGAACACGGTTTCTCTGTTTATGACTTCCCAGTTCTCCTAATAAAAATAGGAATTGCTGTGCCATGCCCTACATGGGCTCCGGTTGCCGTTTGTGAAGTTGCTTTATTCATGTTGACAATTCAGTTACGAGCAGGAAATGTTGTATTTAAATAAGTAAACTATACCCCTGATTGCTTTTCCAGTTTCCTGCTCATACAGGGCTTGTTTTGTTCAAATTGTATGCTGAGATAGGCAAATCCAAGAGAGACCATGCATGTGCATGTAATTTTCCTTTAGGCTTTTTTTCAATAATTATTCTGAAGACTTTTTTAAGTGATCTAATTGTGTGGTATGTCGTATATGCTGTTTTTCAGCTTAAACCCCCTTACAGAGCATATGCCTATTCCATGACATGGCAAAATGATAAAGTCATTTTTCATGTATTTTTTTGAATGTAAGAAAGGAAATGTGCTTAATCTGACATAACGCTAAAAGGTCGTTTGCAGGTTTGCAGCCGTTCATGCTGTAATGCCTCGGCTGTAACTACTCGTTGCTTCTCAGCATTCCTCAAACAGGGAAAGCCGAAATAAGGGCAGACACAAAGAGATTAATTACCTGAGGAGAGCAAGTGCAACCAGATTTATCATGGGGAAGAGGACCTGCTGACCTGGAGCCATATAAAACCTTCTCCAAGCAGAGTTCAGAGCTGCTGGAAACCGAACATTGAATTGTTTCAGGTCCAGTTGCGGAGACAATGCGAGTGCAAACAGGTCAGCGCACTTGGGGCGGGTTCTTCTCGTAAATTTAGCCTTATTTATCACAGGTTTCAATAGCACTTGCTGACATCGTCCTCTGAAAAACTGCGAGTTTGACCTGAGTAGGTTTGACCTGTGTATTAGCATGTCTCCCAGGAAACCGCTGAAAATATGGCCCACTGAAAATGTATTTTTTTTCCATGTTTGTGTACCATAGGTACAAATTGTGTTTATGGGCCAGGAGGTTTCATCAGCAAAATGCATTGGGATACACTGAAAATATAACTTTTGCAGAATTAAGGGAATGTACATTTTCCAATAATGTGGCATCTCAATGCGAGATAGTGCAGACTGCATCTATTCCAAAATGTGAACTGTTTTCCTTTGTGTCTGCTCTGCGTGTGGCTGTGTCCTTCACTATACGAATACTCCTGTACCTTCATTGTATTCCAGAATTTCACCATTGTGCAATTTGGGATATTTGGAGGTGCAGGGAAGTGACATGCTTAACATGTATATAGGTCACTGCATAGTTTTTATATAAGTTATTTGATAAGAAACTTATGGTTCTCCATTATCTATCCATCACAATATGTAAATTCTATCATAACTATTTATCTACATTTACTCACTATTGAATTATTGAAGAAAAAAGAAAAAGACACAAATAAATTAGCTTTAAAGTACAGCAACATTTGAAAGTTTGAGTTTATTAAATACAAAGTAAATCTTGATGGAACCTTCCTTATACATGTTCAGTTTCCATGTGCTGATGTATCTATATATTTATTACTTTACTCCTGCTGTTAAAAAAAGCATTTGTGTCTCTCCAATGCACTACCCTATGTTTAACCCTATACCTCTCTCAGTATATACTCTACCTCCACTCTCTGACTCATCGCACACCTCATTGTACTGCCATGATCTCCAAAATAACCCATTCTGCTAATACTATCTCCAAAATAACTCTTTCTAGAAGTTTCCCTCCTCTATCCCTCCTTGCATCACCCCAAACTTCTTTTTACTACTAAGATCTCACACACAACCCTTTCCAAATTCTTCCCTCATGTATCCCTCCTTAGACTCATCTGAGACCTCATTTTACTACTAGGACCCCCTAATCCATTTCTGGAGACTCTTCCCTCCTCTATCTCTCCTTACTCATTCCAAGCCTCCTCCTGCTACTATTATTTCCCAATAATCACTTTTTAGACTCTTCCCTCTTCAATGCCGCAATTATCCTTTTCAACCCAACTAACAGACTCACATGTCCACCACTCAAATCAATTCATATTTCTCTATACTAATTCACTGCGAATCCTTTTTGGGTTCCAAAGTAGCGTGCTACTCACCCAAAAGAGCTTTGACGCCTTGTCAGGGATAGTAAGCGCTGTATAAATGCAATTATAATACAATACAAAACAATCTATCATTGGTGCAGGAGATTAAGTGGCCACGAAGGTGTAAGGTCTCCCACTGCACTGTGATCCAGTATCGTAGCCACTGTGTCATGGGCCCTAGTGCAAGGAAGGAAATGGGCCCCTTGGCCCCTGTTTATACTGTGAAATACAGCAATAATCATGGTTCAGTGGGGCCCTCTGGCTTCTGGGATCTGATGACATCTGCATCCGCTGCCCCCAATGGAAGCTAAGCCCCTGCATGATCTTTCACTGATGTGCCATGCCTCATGTTGATGCATTCAGAGACCTGATAAGCTGTAGACCTTGGGTGACAGTGCTTGAAGCATGGCATGTGAGGTTTTTTTGTGCGTGCATATGTGTGCACACACACACACACACACATGACAAGAAAGATGATCATGCATAGTTAGGCTTAGTATATGTGCTCAGAGTGTTTTTAAGTCAAGCCTGCTGTCTCCAGCCCAAGACACATGTAGCTTGACCCTATCAGCACCAGTCCAGCTTCTTCTTCTTTGCTGCGACGGTCCTACCACACCAAGGTCCTTGGAGCCACGGCTTACATTGAGTGGTAAGCATTTCCTCATGTCACTGCACTGAGATTCTTTTCATCCATGAATCGTAACACATTTGCTCCTCACACCTGGCTTGTTCCAGCTATAGGAAGTCCAATGAGGGTGTTGTTCTACTGGTGTTCTGGCTGCATGGGTGTGCATCTGGAGTTGGTGGTGCACTGCTGCTCCTTAGGTATAGATGACATGCAGACCCGATGAGTGTAATAGACATGTTGTGTTCCCTCTCTAGCTGTGCATAATCCAGCAGCAATAAAGCTCATTCGGCTGTCTGTCACCATTAGTACGGAGAGCAACAAGAAGCTTGTGAAGCCTGCACCTGTCAATTGACCTGTGAACACAACAGCCATGACACCGGTAGGGGTGTGACCTTGTGCTGTATTTGGTCTGAGAAAGAGGGAGTCAGTCACTGTTGATGAAACTGTTCTCTGTAAGGAGTGTCTTCTGGAATATGGGAATCTCTGCTATGACTGTTTGTGGTGGATCTGCTGGTAGCGCTTTTGATGTACATGTCAATGAGTGAAGTACACCCACACTGCTGCCCTGCGCTTTGCATTGTCTGCGGGAGACATTTTCACTAGTGATGTCCATGTTATGTCCTTTCTAGGTGTGTGACTATTAATTGAATTGAAATGGGCATCTGTAGAGCACATGCTCATCTAGAGGTCGCATAGCGTTAGCACCAACAGAAGGGGAGTCACGTGCCAGAGTCATATTAGCCTAAAAATACGTTTGAAATAGTTTTTGAATATGGAGTGCTTCTCAATTAGCTGGATGCTGAATTTCAAATCTTAAAGGTGAGTTTAAAAAAGAGCGGCCGGGCGTGGCCAAGATGGTGGCGAGATAGGACGCGTTGTTCCATCTCTCCCGTTGGCGGCCCAGTAAAGCACTGGCTTTTTAGCCATTTTAGCCATTGGAATCTGGCACGATGACTCCCGAGAGCTGCAGGAAGCACTAAGCTCCGTCGGGAAGCCAGCGGACCGCGGAGACGAGCCTGGCCTCCCATCGACAGCGAGAGCGCGAGGTCTGGGTCTGGGCCTGCGACGCACAGCCTACCGCCGCGGCCGCGGAGCTCGAGTGGTGGCGGCTCCGACGCGGCCTCTCCTGCCCACGTGGGTAGCGACCGCAGCATCGACCAGCGGCCGGCGACGAGGCCCGTTGCTGATTCACACGAGGCCGCCGCCTGTGACCCACCAGTGGCGGGGAGCTGTCGGGGCCGCGATCGCGGAAGAGGAAGAGGATCCCCGCTGGTGGACCCTTGCCTGGGGGCAGACCGACTCCCGAGCGCCCGGAGGACGGACTGTGAGCCCGGCAACAGAAGCGTCAGGTGAGCGCCTCCCGGGGGAAACTCGCAGTGCGTGATCGGCACTGGGTGAAGAGCTGGGGAGGCCTGGGGGTCCCGTGGGCTGCTGGGAGACCCAGGGTGCGGCCGCGACGCGCCTGGACGGGGCCTCCCCCTGCACTGAGACCAGGCCTAGTGACACTCCCCAGAGGCCCCGCCGCACCAAAACGCTGCTGCCTCCAGTGAAAAGTCCAGATGCCGCCCATGCACCTCATTGGGGGGCATTGAGTCGGATGCTCACTGGGGGCCTGAGGCTCAGAGATGCAGCCGCCACACGCCGCCTGAGGTGGTGGTGCCCGGAGGGACCCCACGTGGAGCACGACCATCCCTGAATGCACCGGCCTGGAGGGAGGGCCTGAATGCTCCTGGGACGCTTGATCAGCGGGAGCCTCGCGCTGGACTGGGCGCTCGCACTGGGCCCAGACCGCTGAGTAGAGTCGGGGCCCACCTTTCCCGCCAATGGCCAAAGCAGGAGACAGTGTGACAGCACGGCACCCGGTGGCCTATGGGTGTCTGGTGTTGGTCTCCCCGAACCTTTGAGCATACGCCGAGAGCGCCGTGAGGGAGGCAACGCACCTACGACACATAGCGCCAGCAGAGGGGCCCCCCATCGGCTCGCGGCATGAGCGCCGGACCCGGAGGTCCGAGACGCTCCCCAACCCGGCCTGCCCCAGCACACCCGGGCACACGGGGGAGAATCGTAACATGTCCTCCACGCGTGGGAAGAAGGACAAAACTTTGAAGGACCTGTTTGCGTGCGCCCAAAGTGGGAGCCAGATGGGTTCTGTTCCCCCAAGTGACGAATCTTCCTCACAGATGGGCGGTGACGGAGCGGAACCGGTCACCAGGGCCTTTCTCGAGTCCCTCTTCATGGCCTTAAGGGATGATCTGCAGACACTCAAGCGCGACCTCACCGCCGAAATTAAGGAGGTACGCAGAGACGTGGACAGTGTTGGCGAGAGGGTTGCTGCACTGGAGGAAAAGAGCGACGCGAGGGACACGGAGCTGTCGACCCTCCAGCAGGAGGTCATCCGGATACACGACCAACAAGTGGACCTTCAGGCCCATCTCGAGGACCTGGAGAATCGGTCCCGCCGCCATAACATTAGAATTCGGGGGGTAAAGGCCAACGAGGAAGCGGGTGACATTTTCAAGTACGTCAGGGAGCTTTTTAACCACGTACTCGGTAACCCCCCGATACAGCAATCACACTGGACAGAGCACACAGGGTGGGCCTCCCAAGATCCGACACGGCCCCACCAGCAGACATACTGGTCTGCGTCCAGGACTTTCGCACCAAAGAGGAGATCCTCTGGAAGGCCAGAAGGATGCAACCGATTACATTCCGGGACCAGCAACCCGTCCTGTACCAAGATCTGGCAGCACTCACCCTGCAAAAACGGAAGACCTTCTGACCCATCACCACACACTTGCGCCAGTGCAACATCACCTATAGCTGGGGGCACCCATTCCGGCTCGTATTCCGCATGGAGGGCAAACTTTACCAACTCCGCTCACTCTCAGAGGCGGGCCGCCTGCTGGGGTTGACATCCCGGAGGAGGAAGATGGCGAGGGTGGCTCCGGCCACGGAGCAGAGGAGGACAGACCACGCTGGAGACAACAGGGACGTCAGCACCGCCCTCGGAGACCAGACCCCGCAACGATCGCACAAGGACAGAAAGCAGCTTTGGACGCCATGCCTGCGGCGCTGGCCACAACGCAGCCCGCCTGATGGGCACCTGCTCAAGAAACGCTTTTCCAATGCCATTCCTATTGATAAGTGGCCGACGGGGGGCGGGACGCGCCCTGGCCACGACCACGATCCCCACGAAGACCTCCACCGATCGTCTATGGATGATGGACTATCATGCAATCTTGAACTTTGTTTTTATTTGAATCCGCCTTATGTGGATAGTTTGTCTTGGGCTTTTTGTTCTGGGCTATTTTTTTGGGTTTTGGGGTCCCTCGTCCACCCTCCTTTCGCACCCCCACAGGGCATCACAGGGGGAGAACCCCTCCATTGTTATCACACACTACCCACTATGGGAGCGACGGCACTTGCCCCGCGGTACTGCACCCCACCAACCTCCAATCGGATAGATGCCCCCAACTACACTTACAGTCCTTTCCCTTAATGTGAGAGGACTTAATAACCCTATCAAACGAAAGGCTGTCCTCTCCTGCTTAGAAAATGCCAAAGCTGACATATGCCTCTTGCAGGAGACGCATCTCCTGACCAAGGACTGCCACCGCCTCAGGTCCCGCGCGTTTCCGATTCAGCTGTTCTCTTCTGGGCCCACTAAAACCGCTGGAGTCGCTATTTTGGTATCCAGCACATTCCAGGGGAGGGTTCTTCAGAAAGAGGCAGAGATCAGGGGGCGCCTTCTTACCTACCGCTTTATCCTGGGTGGTTTGACTTTCACGATTGGGTCGGTGTATGCGCCTAATGAGGGTCAGGAGAAGTTCTACTACAGCGCACTCACGGAGGCTACGTCGACGACAGAACGTAGGATCCTACTGGGAGGCGACTTGAACCTGGTGTTTGACAACATTATCGACCAGTCATGTCAGTGCACGAGCCAGGCAGGTGCAATTTCAGCAACCGCCCTTGCCCGGCTGCAGGACTTAGGTTTTAATGACCTATGGCGCTGTTTCCATCCCCTTGAGCGCGAGTATTCCTATTATTCCAGTGCACACAAAACATATGCTCGGCTTGACTACATTTTAGGTTCCTCAGCTATGCACGCGCTCGCGACTGGGGTGGAGATAGGAGTTGCCTCACTCTCTGACCATGCCCCGGTGGTTGCTACCTTCGCGCTCCCCCCTGTGCAGTCTCCTACCCGCCACTGGTGCCTCCGCGACACCCTTTTGCATCGCGCAGCGACCGTGGAGCAGATCCAACGCGCTATTAAAGACTACCTCTTACACAATGCAAACCACGACACATCTCCCTCTACACAGTGGGCGGCACTTAAAGCGGCCATACGTGGGGAGTTCGTGGCCATTTCCACAGCAGACAATGCGGAGCGCAAACGCAAGAGGGAGGACCTCTCCCAGAGGACGAGAGAACTAGAACAGATGCATCAACGCACCGGGGCCCCACGGGTGTGGCGACAATTGAAGGCTGTGCGACAGCTACTTGCCGCATTAGATCAAGACAGGGCGGAGTATGCCGCTCTTCGGCTGCGGCACTCTTACTATACGGGTGGAGACAGGTGCGGTCGACTTCTCGCTCACAAACTGCACGAGGTTAGGTAGAAACAAGGGGTCCAGGAGATCCGGAGGGGGGACTGTCGGCGGGTAACGGAGGATTCCGAGATTGCTGAGGCTTTTCGGGATTTCTACGCCCGTCTATACTCAAGCCAACCCCTGAACAATGCGGATGGTGCTGAATACCTCGCGGAGACTAATCTCCCTACCCTAACCAAGGCTCAGGCCGATCACCTGGAGAGAGAAATACGAGTAGAGGAGGTTATTGCAGCCATTTCGCGCCTTAAACTGGCCAAGGCCCCAGGGCTCGAGGGATACTCCGCTGCTTTTTACAAAACATTTTGCCCACTAGTGGCCCCAGTCCTGACCGGCCTTTTTAACTTCTTTGGTACACAGGGAGGGATCCCGGAAGAAATGCTTGCAGCATCCATAGTGGTTATCCCGAAGCCGGGGCGTGACAGAGCGGCATGCGAAGCATACCGCCCCATCTCCCTCCTTAATGTCGATCTTAAGCTCTACACCAGTATTATAGCCGCACGCCTGGGCCCCTACATGCCAGGGCTTATCGACCCGGACCAAGCTGGTTTTATCCCCCAGCGCCAAACGAGCGACAACACCAAACGGGCTCTCCACCTTATCGAGAAGGCTTCCCGGACTCCGGGAGAATATATGTTGCTTACCATCGATGCCGAGAAGGCCTTTGACAGGGTCCATTGGCCATACTTAGAGCAGGTCCTCGAGCGGGTGGGGATGGGGAGAAGCT
Organism: Calotriton arnoldi; assembly: GCA_963921515.1. Taxonomy (NCBI): domain Eukaryota; kingdom Metazoa; phylum Chordata; class Amphibia; order Caudata; family Salamandridae; genus Calotriton; species Calotriton arnoldi. The sequence continues at coordinate 2,187,287 of CAWUFW010002496.1, forward strand.
CAGAACACACATATTGAACTGTTACCGCTTCCCCACTGCTACGGTCCGGGTGAATGGCCACACATCGCCCCGGTTCCGTATAGGCCAAGGGACCAGACAGGGGTGCCCTCTCTCACCCCTCCTTTTTTGCGCTATTTATGGAGCCCCTGGCTCAACGCTTCCGACGCAACCCGGAGATCACAGGGATCAAATTCGGAGGGGATACCCACACCATCAGCTTATATGCGGATGATGTATTGATCTCATTATCTAACCCGATACCCGCGCTGCAGGCCTGCTTTCTGGAACTCGAAGCCTTCGCACAAGCCTCAGGGTTTAAGGCTAACATGGATAAGTCTGTCGCGCTTGATTTCTCCCTGTCTCCATCCACCCGGGCGTGGCTACAGGAGCGACACCATATCCAGTGGGCATCCGGTACTGTCTCCTATCTGGGGATCCAACTTGCACCCTCTGTCTTAGACACAGCCACTGTCAACTACACTCAGCTGCGAGTGAAAATACGCAGGGAACTGGGTCAATGGAAGCACTACCCGCTCTCTTGGCTCGGTAGAGTGGCAGCCATAAAAATGACCATATTGCCGCAGATCTTGTACCTGTTTCAGACCCTGCCCCTCAACCCTCCTCCAGGATGGATCCAACAAACCCAATCTGACCTCGCGCAGTTCATATGGAACGGCCGTAAACCCAGGATGAAGCGTGCTTTGGCGGTTCTCCCGCCAGAGGAGGGTGGCCTCGGCATCCCCGATCTCCAGCTATACTTCCAGGCGACACAGCTACGCCACCTTGTTGAATGGAACAGGTTGGAGTCGGAGAAGCATTGGCTTTTCAGGACCAAGCAGTCGCGGCTACACCCTTACAGAGGGTCCCTTTCCTTCGCAAGGCGCATCGACCGCCCAATCTCTACGCGTCACATATTACCCGCGTCAGCTTGGAGACCTGGGACCGCACCAATATTAAACACGGCCTGACCTCCTTCCCCTCTCCGCTCACCCCGATACTCGACAACCCAGACTTTCAACCAGGCATGGACAATGCAGCTTTTTCAAGGTGGCAATTGTCGGTGTGCCGCTCTTTGGGGCACCTCTTCGATGTAGACGGGATCATACCGTTCCCACAGATTAGATTGGACTACGGGCTCCCCGAATCTGAAAGGCTACACTATCTGCAGATTAGACACTGGGCACTGCACCCTCAGGTGCAACCGTCGGCTGACAGACGTCTCTCTGTGTATGAGAAATGGCTCCTCACCCGCACATCCGATAAAAAGCTTATCTTGGATCTATATAGGATGCTGTTAACTAGGAACACGCAAGAGTACAGCGCCGGCCGGGCCCGGTGAGAGCGGGACCTGGGTAGGTCACTTAGCGATAACGAATGGGAGGGGTGTATTATAGGGCTCGCCACTCTGCCTATCACATGGGACTGACGGAAACGTTTACTAAGCTGGCTACCTATTGGTACTACACGCCTGAGCGCCTCCATCGTGCGGACCCAAGACAGAGTGCTGAATGCTGGCGGGGATGTGGGAGCGTGGGCACCCTGGTACACCTTCTCTGGGACTGCACACACATACAGGAATACTGGACTCGGATACTTGATGAGGTGGACGCACACTTGGACACACAACTGCCACGGTTCCCCGCATACACCCTGCTGGGCCTCCCAAACCCACTGATGTACCTGCTTAAATCTCGCAGAGGCCGCCTGATAGCAATTGCTCTAGGCTCGGCGGTACAAAACATACTAACACACTGGCGAACCCCCCAGGTCCCTACTTTCACAGCTTGGCAGTATCGCTTGTGGCATGTTCTGGGGATGGAGAAATTGACCCTCACACTAGCAGGGAAGGGCTCTTCATTTGTCGAGCTCTGGCAGCCGTTCCTATCCATCTTGGCTTCCGAGTTCCGAGAGGTTACATGCCCCAGGTACTTGCGTCTTTACGACTTTCTGACCCACAACTGGAAGCGGCAAGCGTCACTCATATGCCAAACCCGAGTGGTATTCCTGTTTCCCTTCCCTTTTTCGTTTTCCTGGTGGACGAGGGTCGGGGAGGGAGGGGAGGGGCGGGGTATTAGAATAAGTTTCATTTTATGCCTCTGCATTCCTCATAGGCTCTGTTTCTGTTGCTTATGTATTCAATCAGACTGGGGCCCTGTTGCCACATTATGTTACGCACTCTGAACTGCCAGGTATGTTGTCTGTTGATAAACTTCAATAA